>WHSA01000244.1:0-79790 GCA_012931725.1 Litsea cubeba
TATCTTCTCGAGGGCTTTATTTTTTCTCGAGAGCTTTATTTTTTCTAAGGGCTTTATTTTTCTCAGGGCTATTTTTCTCAAGGGCGTTATTTTTCTCAGGGCTTTTTTTGCGCGGGCTTTATTTTTTCTAGGGGTTATTTTCTCGTGGGCTTTATTTTTTCTCGGAGCTTATATTTTTCTCAGGGCTTTATTTTTCTCAGGGCTATATTTTCTGAGGGCTTTATTTTTTCTTAGTGCTTGTTTTTTCACAGGCTTTATTTTTCTCAAGGGCTTTATTTTTTCTCAGGGCTTTATTTTTTCTCGAGGGCTTCATTTTTTCTTAGGGATTATTTTTTCTCAAGGGCTTTATTTTTCTCGAGGGCTTATTTTTTCTAAGAGCTTTATTTATTCTCGTGGGCTTTATTTTTTCTCACGGCTTTATTTTTTCCAAGGGCCTTATTTTTCTCGAGGGCTTTATTTTTTTTTCTCAAGGGCTTTATTTTTTCTCAGGGCTTTATATTTTCATAGGGCTTTATTTTTTCTCAGGGCTTTATTTATTCTCAGGGCTTTATATTTTCTCAGGGCTTTAATTTTTCTCAGGGCTATATTTTTCTCAGGACTTATTTCAGCTTATTTTCCTCGAGGGCTTTATTTTTCTCAGGGGCTTTATTTTTTCTCGAGGGCTCTATTTTTCTCAGGGCTTTATTTTTCTTTTGGGCTTATTTTTCTCAGGTCTTTTTTTTATTGAGGGTTTTATATTTTCTCGAGGGCTTTTTTTTTCTCAGGGGCTTTATTTTTCTTCTTGGGCTTATTTTTTTCTTAGGCTTTATTTTTTCTCAGGTGATTTTCAGGTTATTTTCTTAGTTATTCTTCAGGGCTAGTTTTAGTTATTTTTTCTCAGGGTTTCTAGCTTATTTTTCTACTATTTTTCAGGGGCTTATTTTTTCTCAGGGTTTTTATTTTTTCTCGAGAGCTATTTTTTTTTCTCAAGGGCTTTATTTTCTCTAGCTATTTAGGGCTTTATTTTTTCTCAGGGCTTTTATTTTATCTCAGGGCTTTATTTTTTCTCAGGAGCATTTTTCTCAATATTTTCTCGAGCTTCTTATTTTTCTTGTACTTTTTTTCTCAGGGCTTCATATTTTTCTCGAGGGCTTTTTCTAGGGCTATTTTTCTCAGGGCTTTATTTTTTCTCAGGGCTTTATTTTTCGAGGGCTTTATTTTTCTCGAGGCTTTATTTTTTCTCGGGCTTTATTTTTTCTTTAGGGCTTTATTTTTTCTCAGTCTTTTTTTATTGAGGGTTTTATTTTTCTCGAGGACTTTATTTTTTCTCAGGGCTTTATTTTTTCTGTAGGTTTATATTTTTTTTTAGGGCTTTATTTTTTCTCAGGGCTTGATTTTTTATCAAGGGTTTTTATTTTTTTCTAGGGCTTTATTTTCTCTCAGGGCTTTATTTTTTTTCAAGGGCTTTATTTTTTCTCAGGGCTTTTTTTTCTCGAGGGCTTTATTTTTTCTCAGGGCTTTATTTTTTCTAGTGGGCTTCATTTTTTCAGGTTTTATTTTTCTCGAGAGTTTATTTTTTCTAAGGGCTTTATTTTTCTCAGGGCTTTATTTTTTCTCAAGGGCTTATTTTTTCTCAGGGCTTATTTTCTCGATGGCTTTATTTTTTTTTCTCGGGCATTTTTTTTCTCTCTTAATGAGGCTGCTTTTTTTTCTCAGGCTTATTTTTTCTCAGGTGCTTTATTTTTTCTGAGGGCTTTATATTTTCTCGAAGGGCTTTATTTTTCTCAGGGCTATTTTTTCTTTTGGGCTTTATTTTTTCAGGGGCTTTATTTTTTCTCGGGGCTTTATTTTTTCCGGGGCTTTATATTTTCTAGGGACTTTTTTTTCTCGGGCTATATTTTTTCCAGGGCTTTATTTTTTCTTAGGGCTTTTTTTTTCGAGGGCTTTATTTTTCTGCTTAATTTAGGGCTTTATTTTTTCAGGGCTTATTTTTTCTCGAGGGCTTCATTTTTTCTTAAGGGCTTATTTTCTAGGCTTATTTTTCTCAAGGGCTTTATTTTTTCTCGAGGGCTTTATTTTTTCTCAGGCTTATTTTTCTTTGGCTTTTTTTCTCGCTTCTAGGTTTTTTTCTTAAGGGCTTTTATATTTTCTCGAGGGCTTTCATTTTTTCTCAGGGCTTTATTTTTTCTTAAGGCTTTAGTTTATTTTTTCTCGAGGGCGTTTATCAAGGGTTATTTTTTCTCCAGGGCTTTATTTTGCCTCAGGCTTTATTTTTCTCAGGGCTTTTTTCGGTTTTTTTCTCGAGGGCTTTATTTTTTCGGCTTTATTTTTTATGAGGCTTTTATTTTTTCTCAGGTTTTATTTTTTCTCGAGGGTTTATTTTTTCTATTGGGCTTTATTTTTTCTCAGGCTTTATTTTGGGTATTTTTCTCAGGGCTTTATTTTTCTCAGGGCTTTTTTTTTCGGCTATTTTTTCAAGGGCATTATTTTTTTTCTCTTCGGGCTTTATATTTTTGAGCGCTTTATTTTTTTCTCAAGGCTTTATATTTTCAGGGCTTTATTTTTTCTCAGGGCTTTATATTTTCTCAAGGGCTTTATTTTTTCTCGAGGGCTTTATTTTTCTCAGGGGCTTTATTTTTTCTCGAGGGCTCTATTTTTTCTCAGGGCTTTATTTTTTCTTTAGGGCTTTATTTTCTCTCAGGGCTTTATTTTTTATTGAGGGTTTTATATTTTCTCGAGGACTTATTTTTTCTCAGGGCTTTATTTTTTCTGTTAGGGTTTATTTTTTCTTTAGGGCTTTATTTTTTTCTCAGGGCTTTATTTTTATCAAGGGTTTTATTTTTCTCTAGGGCTTTATTTTCTCTAGGGCTTTATTTTTTCAAGCTATTAGGGCTTTTTCGAGGCTTTTTTTCTCAGGGCTTTAATTTTTCTAGTGGGCTTCATTTTTTCTCAGGGTTTTATTTTTTCTCGAGAGGCTTTATTTTTTCTAAGGGCTTTATTGTTTTCTCAGGGCTTTATTTTTTCTCAAGGGCTTTATTTTTTCTCAGGGCTTTATATCTTCTCAAGGGCTTTATTTTTTCTCGAGAGCTTTATTTTTCTAGGCTTATTTTTCAGGGCTTTATTTTTCTCAGGGCTTTATTTTTTCTCAGGGTTTTTTTTTCTCGGCGGGCTTTATTTTTTCATAGGGGCTTTATTTTTTCTCGTGGGCTTTATTTTTTCTCGAGAGCTTTATATTTTCTAAGGGCTTTGTTTTTCTCGGGGCATATTTTTTCCCAGGGCTTTATTTTTCTTAGTGCTTTGTTTTTCCTCAGGGCTTATTTTTTCTCAAGGGCTTTATTTTTCTCAGGGCTTTATTTTTCTCGAGGGCTTCATTTTTTCTTAGGGCTTATAATTTTTCTCAAGGGCTTATTTTTCTCGAGGGCTTATTTTTTCTCAAGCTTTATTATTCTCGTTGGCTTTATTTTTCTCAGCGCTTTTTTTAGGGCTTCTTTTCTCGAGGGTTTCTTTTTCTCAGGGCTTTATTTTTTCTTAAGGCATTATTTTTTCTCGAGGGCTTATTTTCTGGGCTATTTTCTTCCAGGGTTGTTTTCTCAAGCTTTATTTTTCATCAGGGCTTTATTTTTTTCTCCGCTTTTTTTTAGGGCTTTTTTAGTTAATTTTTCTCAGGGATTTTTTAGCTTTATTTTAGGCTTTATTTCTCGAGGGTTTTTCTTTCAGGTTATTTTTCTCTGGCTTTTGAGGGCTTTATTTTTTCTCAGGGCTTTTATTTTTAGGGCTTATTTTCTCAGGGCTTTTTTTTCGGGATTATTTTTCTCGAGGTTTTCCAGGCCTTTTTTGAGCTTCTTTTCTCCAGGGCTTTATTTTTGTCAAGCTATTCTAGGCTTTTTTCGGATTTTTCTCGGTCTAGAATTTAGGTTTATTTTTCTCAGGCATTTTCTTTGTTTTCAGAGTTTATTTTTTCTCAGGGCTTTTTTTCAGGCTTTTTTTCTCGAGGGCTTTATTTTTTCTTTCTCAAGGGCATTATTTTTCTCTGGGCTTTATATTTTTTGAGGGCTTTAATTTTTCTCAGTGGCTTTATATTTTTTCAGGGCTTTATTTTTTCTCAGGGCTTTATATTTTCTCGAGGGCTTTACTTTTTTCTCGAGGGCTTTATTTTTCTCAGGGGCTTTATTTTTTCTCGAGGGCTCTATTTTTCTCAGGGCTTTATTTTTTCTTAGGGCTTTTTTTTCTCAGGTCTTTTTTTATTGAGGGTTTATTTTGAGCTTATTTTCTCAGGGCTTTATTTTTCTTTAGGGGCTTTCTTTTTTCTTTAGGGCTTTATTTTTTCTCAGGGCTTTATTTTTTATCAAGGGTTTTATTTTTTTCTACTAGGGCTTTATTTCTCTCAGGGCTTTATTTTTCTCAAGGGCTTTATTTTTTCTCAGGGCTTTTTTTTTCTCGAGGGCTTTATTTTTTCTCAGGGGTTTTTTTTTCTAGTGGGCTTCATTTTTTCTCAGGGTCTTTATTTTTGGCTTTTATTTCTCAGAGTTTTTAGCTTTATTTTTCTGGCTATTCTGAGGGTTTTTTTCTCAAGTTATTTTTCTCTGCTTTTTTAGGGCTTTAATTTTTTAGGCATTTTCGCTTATTAGGGCATATTTCTAGCTTATTTTTCTCAGGGTTTATTTTTTGGCTTTTTTTCTCACTTATTTTAGGCTTATATCTTCTTTGCTATTTCCGAGAGCTGTATTTTTTCGAAGGGCTTTATTTTTTCTCAGGGCTATATTTTTTCTCAGGGCTTTATTTTTCTCAAGGGCTTATTTTTTCTCAGGGCTTTTTTTTTCTCGCAGGGCTTTATTTTTTCTAGGGGCTTATTATCTTTCTAGTGGGTTCTTTTTCAGGTTTTATTTTTTCTCGAGAGTATTTAGGTTCCTATTTTTCTCAAGGTATTTTCTGCTTTATTCCTATGGGCTTTAGTTTTTTCTCAGGGTTTTTCTTGGGCTTTATCGTGTATTTTTCGAGCTTTCCCAGGGCTTATTTTTTCTTAGTGCTTTGTTTTTCCTCAGGGCTTTATTTTTTCTCAAGGGCTTTATTTTTCTCAGGGCTTTATTTTTTTCTCGAGGGCTTCATTTTTTCTTAGGGCTTTATTTTTTCTCAAGGGCTTTCGTAGCTTTATTTTCTCAGAGCTTTATTTATTCTCGTTGGCTTTATTTTTTCTCAGGGCTTTATTTTTCTCAGGGCTTTACTTTTTCTCGAGGTTTCATTTTTTCTCAGGGCTTTTTTCTGCTTATTTTTTCAGCTTATTTTGAGGCTTTTTTCAGTTATTTTTCTCATGTTATTATAGGGCTTGTTTCTCGCTTTATTTATCTCCTATTTCCAGGTTATTCCAGTCTCGGGCTTTTTCAGTTATCCAGGTTTTCTCTAGGGTTATTTTTTCTGGCTTTATATTAGGGCTTATTTCTAGCTTATATTTTTTCAGCTATTTTTTAGGGCTTTGTTTTAGGTTTTTTTCTCAGGGTTTTTCTGCTTATTTTTGAGCTCTATTCAGGTTTAGCGAAGCTTTTCTTTTATTTTTTCTCGAGCTATTTAGGTCTTATTGAGGTTTTTTTTTCTCGAGGTTTTTCTCAGCTTATTTTTTCTTTTGGGCTTATTTTTTCTCAGAGCTTTATTTTTTCTCAGGGCTTATTTTTAGGTTTATATTTCTCAGGGTTTTATTTTTTCTCAGGGCTTTATTTTTTCTCGAGGGCTATATTTTTTCTTTCTTCAAGGGCATTATTTTTTCTCTGCAGGCTTTATATTTTTTGAGGGCTTTAATTTCTCAGGGCTTTATATTTTTCAGGGCTTTATTTTTTCTCAGGGCTTTATATTTTCTCGAGGCTTTATTTTTTCTCGAGGGCTTTATTTTTCTCAGGGGCTTATTTTTTCTCGAGGGCTCTATTTTTCTCAGGGCTTTATTTTTTCTTTAGGGCTTTATTTTTTCTCAGGTCTTTTTTTATTGAGGGTTTTATATTTTCTCGGCTTTTAGGGCTTTATTTTTTCTTTAGGGCTTTCTTTTTTCTTTAGGGCTTTATTTTTTCTCAGGGGCTTTATTTTTTATCAAGGGTTTTATTTTTCTCTAGGGCTTTATTTTCTCTCAGGGCTTTATTTTTTCAAGGGCTTTATTTTTTCTCAGGGCTTTTTTTCTCGAGGGCTTTATTTTTCTCAGGGTTTATTTTTTCTAGTGGGCTTCATTTTTTCTCAGGGTTTTATTTTTTCTCGAGAGCATTTATTTTTTAAGGGCTTTATTTTTTCTCAGGGCTTTATTTTTTCTCAGGGCTTATTTTTCTCAGGGCTTTATTTTTCTCGAGCTATTATTTCTTTCTAGAGAGCATTATTTTTTCTTCATATTTAGGGCTTTATTTTTTCTCAGGGCTTATATTTTTTCTCAGGGCTTTTTTCTCAGGCTTATATTTCTCAAGGGCTTTATTTTTTCTCAGGGCTTTTTTTTCTCACGGGCTTTATTTTTTCTGAGGCTTATTTTTCTCAGTGGCTTTATTTTTCTGAGGCTTTATATTTTTCTAGGCTTATTGTTTATTTTTCTCGGGGCTATATTTTTTCTCAGGGCTTTATTTTTTTTAGTGCTTTGCTTTTTCCTCAGGGCTTTATTTTTTCTCAGGGCTTTATTTTTATCAAGGGTTTATTTTTTCTCTAGGGCTTTATTTTTCTCAGCTTATTTGAGTGCTTTATTTTTTCTCAAGGGCTTTTTTTTTCTCGAGGGCCTTTATTTTCTCGGGCTTTTTTTTCTAGTGGGCTTTTTTTTCTCAGGGCTTATTTTATCATTGGGCTTTACTTTTTCTCAGAGTTTGTTTTTAGCTATTTTTTCTCAGGGCTTTATTTTTTCTACAGGGCATTATTTTTCTCGAGGGCTTTATTTTCTCTTCCAAGGGCATTATTTTTGTCGAAGCTTCTCTACTATTTTTCTAGAGGGCTTTACATTTTTCTCAGGGCTTTATATTTTGTCAGGGCTTATTTTTTCTCAGGGCTTTTATTTTTGGGTTTATTTTTTTGGGTTTATTTTTCTCAGCGTGGTTTATTTTTTCTCGAGAGCTTTATTTTTTCTAAGGTGTTCTCGGCTATAATTTTTTCCAGGCTATCAGCTGTCTCAGGCTTTATTTTTTCTCAAGGCTTTATTTTTTCTCAGGGCTTTATCTTTCTCGAGGGCTTCATTTTTTCGTAGAGGCTTTATTTTTTCTCAAGGGCTTATTTCTCACTTATTTTCTCGAGGGCTTTATTTTTTCTCGAGAGCTTTATTCTCTCGTTGGCTTATCTAGGGCTTTATTTTTCTCAGGGCTTATTTTTCTCAGAGGGTTTCATTTTTTCTCAGTTTTCGCGGCTTTATTTTTTCTAGGAGGCTATTATTTTTTCTCAAGGGCTTTATTTTTCTCGAGGTTTTCTTCTCAAGGCTTATTTTTCTCAGGATTATATCTAGGGCTTTAATTTTTCTCAGGGCTATATTTTTTCTAGGGCTTTATTTTCTTAGTGCTATTTTTTCATCAGGTTAATTCTCTCAAGGCATTATTTTTTCTGGCTTATATTTTGAGGGCTTTATTTTTCTGGCATTTTTCAGGGCTTTATTTTTTCTCGAGGGCTATTCTCTCGGGGCTTTATTTTTAGGCCATTTTTCAGGGCTTATTTCCAGGCTTTATTTTTGCTCGAAGCTTTTCGGCTTTATTTTTCTCGAGGGCTTTTTTTTTCTAAGGCTTTTTATAGTTTTATTTTCTGAGCTTTATTCTGGTATTTTTTGGGCTTTATTTTTTCTCGAGCTTTATTTTCTCATTATTTTTTCTCGGGCTTTATTAGGGTTTTTCAGGCTTATTTTTTTTCTCAAGATATTTCTCTGGGCTATTTTTAGGTTTTTTTTTCAGGGCTTTTTTAGGTTTTTTTTCTCAGGGCTTTATATTTTCTCGAGGGCTTTATTTTTTCTGAGGGCTTTATTTTCTCAGGGCTTTATTTTTTTCTCGAGGGCTCTATTTTTTCTCAGGGCTTTATTTCTCTTTAGGGCTTTATTTTTTCTCAGGTCTTTTTTATTGAGGGTTTTATATTTTCTCGAGGGCTTTATTTTTTCTCAGGGCTTTATTTTTTCTTATAGGGCTTTACTTTTTTTCTTTAGGGCTTTATTTTTTCTCAGGGCTTGTATTTTTATCAAGGGTTTTTTTTTCTCTAGGGCTTTATTTTCTCTCAGGGTTTATTTTTTTTTCAAGGGCTTTATTTTTCTCAGGGCTTTTTTTTTCTCGAGGGCTTATTTTTTCTCAGGGCTTTATTTTTTCTAGTGGGCTTCATTTTTTCTCAGGGTTTTCCGGTTTATTTTTTCTAAGTTGGCTTTATTTTTTCTCAGGAGCTTTATTTTTCTTCAGAGGCTTTATTTTATTCTCAGGGCTTTATTTTCTCAGATTTTTCTGACTTATTTTTTCTTTCTCAAGGGCATTATTTTTTCTCTGGCTTTATATTTTTGAGGGCTTTATTTTTCTCAGGGCTTTATTTTTTCTCAGGTCTTTATATTTATCTCGAGGGTTTTTTTGAGGTTATTTTTCTCGAGGGCTTTATTTTTTCTCAGGGCTTTATTTTCTTTTCAAGGGCTTTATTTTCTCAGGTCTTGTGCTTTATTTTTTCTGGAGCTTATTTCTAGGGCTTTATTTTTCTCAGGGCTTATATTTTCTCGAGGGACTTTAATTTTTCTCAGGGCTATTTTCTAGTTTTTTCTCAGGGTTTTATTTTTTCTCAGGGCTTTATTTTTTCTAAGGGCTTTATTTTTCTCAGGGCTTTTATTTTTTCTCAGGGCTTATTCTAGCTTCATTTTTTCTCAGGGCTTTATTTTTCTCAGGGCTTTATTTTTTTCTCAGGGCTTTATTTCTTCTCATGGGCTTATTTTCTCAGGGGCTTATTTTTTCTATGGGCTATCTACTTATTTTTTCTCAGGGCTTTATTTTTCTCTCGAGGGCTTTATTTTTCTTTCTCAAGGTGCTTATTTCTCTGTTTATATTTGAGGGCTTAATTTTCAGGGCTTATATTTTTCAGGGCTTTATTTTTTCTCAGGGCTTTATTTTCTCTGGCTTATTTTCGAGGCTTTATTTTTTCGTTATTTCAAGGCTTTATTTTTTCTCAGGGCTTTATATATTTTCAAGGTGCTTTATTTTTCTGGAGCTCTAAGGGCTTTATTTTTCATTTTTCTCAGGGCTTTATTTTTTCAAGGGCTTTATTTTTTCTCAGGCTTTTTTTTCTCGAGGGCTTTATTTTTCTCAGGGCTTTATTTTTTCTAGTGGGCTTCATTTTTTCTCTAGGGTTTTTTTTTTCTCGAGAGATTTATTTTTCTAAGGGCTTTATTTTTTCTCAGGGCTTTATTTTTTCTCAGCTTTCGGCTTTATCTCTATTTATTTTCTCGAGCTTTCAGGGCTTTTTTTTCGGTAATTTTTTTAGGCTTATTTCTAGTTATTTCAGCTTTATTTTTTCGTTTTTTTCTGCTATTTCAGGGCTTATTTTTTCTTGGGCTTTTTTCTCGAGAGCTTTATATTAGTTTTTTTTTGGTATATCAGGGCTTTATTTTTAGGCTTGTTTTTCTCAGGGCATTTTCTCAAGGCTATTTTTTCTCAGGGCTTTATTTTTCTCACTTCATTTCAGGGCTTTATTTTTCTCAAGGGCTTTATTTTTTCTCGGGGCTTTATTTTTTCTCAGGCTTTATTTTCTCGAGGGCTCTATTTTTCTCAGGGCTTTATTTTTTCTTTAGGGCTTTATTTTTTCTCAGTTTTTTTTTTATTGAGGGTTTTATTTTCTCGAGGACTTTATTTTTCTCAGGGCTTTATTTTTTCTGTTTTAGGGTTTTATTTTTCTTTAGGGCTTTATTTTTTCTCAGGGCTTGATTTTATCAAGGTTTTATTTTTTCTCTAGGGCTTTATTTTCTCTCAGGGCTTATTTTTTTCAAGGCTTTATTTTTCTCAGGGCTTTTTTTCTCGAGGGCTTATTTTTTCTCAGGGCTTTATTTTTTCTAGTGGGCTTCATTTTTCTCAGGGTTTTATTTTTTCTCGAGAGCTTTATTTTTCTAAGGGCTTTATTTTTTCTCAGGGCTTTATTTTTCTCAAGGGCTTTATTTTTTCTCAGGGCCTTTATATCTTCTCAAGGGCTTTATTTTTTCTCGAGAGCTTTATTTTTTTCTCAAGGCTTTATTTTTTCTCAGGGCTTTATTTTTTCTCAGGGCTTTATTTTTCTCAAGGGCTTTATTTTTTCTCAAGGGCTTTATTTTTTCTCAGGGCTTTCTTTTTTCTCGAGGGCTTTATTTTTTTCTAAGGGCTTTATTTTTTTCTCGTGGGCTTTATTTTTTCTCGAGGGCTTTATATTTTCTAAGGGCTTTATTTTTCTGGGGCTATATTTTTTCCCAGGGCTTTATTTTTTCTTAGTGCTTTGTTTTTTCCTCAGGGCTTTATTTTTTTCTCAAGGGCTTTATTTTTTCTCAGGGCTTTATTTTTCTCGAGGGCTTCATTTTTTCTTAGGGCTTTATTTTTTTCTCAAGGGCTTTATTTTTTCTCGAGGGCTTTATTTTTTCTCAGAGCTTTATTTATTCCTCGTTGGCTTATTTTTTCTCAGGGCTTTATTTTCTCAGGGCTTTAATTCTTTTCTCGAGGGTTTCATTTTTCTCAGGGGCTTTATTTTTCTTAAGGCATTATTTTTTCTCGAGGGCTCATTTTTCTCCCAGGGCTTTATTTTTGCTCGAAGCTTATTTTTTCTTCAGGCTTTACTTTTTCTCGATGGCTTTATTTTCTTCTCAGGTCTTTACTTTTTTATTGAGGGTTTTATTTTTCTCAGAAGGGTTTATTTTTTCTCAGGGCTTTTATTTTTTCTTTTGGGCTTTATTTTTTCTCAGAGCTTTATTTTTTCTTGGGGCTTTATTTTTCTCAGGGCTTAATTTTTCTCAGGGCTTATTTTTCTCTCAGGGCATTATTTTTTCTTCGGGCTTTTATATTTTTTTGAGCGCTTTTAATTTTTCTCAGGGCTTTCTATTTTTTTCAGGGCTTATTTTTTCTCAGGGCTTTATATTTTCTCGAGGGCTTATTTTTTCTCGAGGGCTTTATTTTTCTCAGGGGCTTTATTTTTTCTCGAGGGCTCTATTTTTCTCAGGGCTTTATTTTTTCTTTAGGGCTTTATTTTCTCTCAGGTCTTTTTTTTTATTGAGGGTTTTATATTTTCTCGAGGGCTTTATTTTTCTCAGGGCTTTATTTTTCTTTAGGGCTTTATTTTTCTTTAGGCTTTATTTTTTTCTCAGGGCTTATTTTTTATCAAGGGTTTTATTTTTTCTCTAGGGCTTATTTTCTCTTAGGGCTTTATTTTTTTTTCAAGGGCTTTATTTTTCTAAGGGCTTAATTTTTTCTAGTGGGCTTCATTTTTTCTCAGGGATTTATTTTTTCTCGAGAGCTTTATTTTTTTCTAAGGGCTTTATGTTTTCTCAGTGCTTTATTTTTTCTCAAGGGCTTTATTTTTTCTCAGGGCTTTATATCTTCTCAAGGGCTTTATTTTTTCTCGAGAGCTTTATTTTTTCTAAGGGCTATATTTTTTCTCAGGGCTTTATTTTTTCTCAGGGGCTTATTTTTTCTCAGGGTTTTTTTTTTCTCGCGGGCTTTATTTTTTCTAGGGGCTTTATTTTTTCTCGTGGGCTTTATTTTTTCTCGAGAGCTTTATATTTTCTAAGGGCTTTGTTTTTTCTCGGGGCTATATTTTTTCCCAGGGCTTTATTTTTTCTTAGTGCTTTGTTTTTCCTCAGGGCTTTATTTTTTCTCAAGGGCTTTATTTTTTCTCAGGGCTTTATTTTTTCTCGAGGGCTTCATTTTTTCTTAGGGCTTTAATTTTTTCTCAAGGGCTTTATTTTTTCTCGAGGGCTTTATTTTTTCTCAGAGCTTTATTTATTCTCGTGGGCTTTATTTTTTCTCAGGGCTTTACTTTTTCTCGAGGGTTTCATTTTTTCTCAGGGCTTTATTTTTTCTTAAGGCATTATTTTTTCTCAAGGGCCTTATTTTTCTCGAGGGCTTTATTTTTTCTTTCTCAAGGGCTTTATTTTTTCTCAGGGCTTTATATTTTCATAGGGCTTTATTTTTTCTCACGGCTTTATTTATTCTCAGGGCTTTATATTTTCTCAGGGCTTTAATTTTTCTCAGGGCTATATTTTTTCTCAGGGCTTTATTTTTTTCTAGGGCTTTATTTTTTCTCGAGGGTTTTATTTTTTCTTTCTCAAGGGCATTATTTTTTCTCTGGGCTTTATATTTTTTGAGGGCTTTATTTTTTTCTCAGGGCTTTATATTTTTCAGGGCTTTATTTTTTCTCAGGGCTTTATTTTTTCTCGAGGGCTTTATTTTTTCTCGAGGGCTTTATTTTTTCTCAGGGGCCTATATTTTTTCTCGAGGGCTCTATTTTCTCCCAGGGCTTTATTTTTGCTCGAAGCTTTATTTTTTCTTAAGGCTTTATTTTTTCTCGCGGGCTTTATTTTTCTCAGGTCTTATTTTTTTATTGAGGGTTTTATTTTTTTCACGAGGGCTTTATTTTTCTCAGGGCTTATTTTTTCTTTTGGGCTTTATTTTTTCTCAGAGCTTTATTTTTTCTCAGGGCTTTATTTTTTCTCAGGGCTTATTTTTCTCGAGGCTTTATTTTTTCTTTCTCAAGGGCATTATTTTTCTCTGGGCTTTATATTTTTTGAGGGCTTTAATTTTTCTCATGGCTTTATATTTTTCAGGGCTTTATTTTTTCTCAGGGCTTATATTTTCTCGAGGGCTTTATTTTTTCTCGAGGGCTTTATTTTTCTCAGGGGCTTTATTTTTTCTCGAGGGCTCTATTTTTTCTCAGGGCTTTATTTTTTTCTTTAGGGCTTTATTTTTTCTCAGGTCTTTTTTTATTGAGGGTTTTATATTTTCTCGAGGGCTTATTTTTTCTCAGGGCTTTATTTTTTCTTTAGGGCTTTCTTTTTTTCTTTAGGGCTTTATTTTTCTCAGGGCTTTATTTTTTATCGAGGGTTTTATTTTTTCTCTAGGCTTTATTTTTTCTCAGGGCTTTATTTTTTCTGAGGGCTTTATTTTTCTCAGGGCTTTTTTTTTTCTCGAGGGCTTTATTTTTTCTCAGGGCTTTATTTTTTCTAGTGGGCTTCATTTTTTCTCAGGGCTTTATTTTTTCTTTTGGGCTTTATTTTTTCTCAGAGCTTTATTTTTTCTCAGGGCTTTATTTTTTCTCAGGGCTTTATTTTTTCTCGAGGGCTTTATTTTTTCTTTCTCAAGGGCATTATTTTTTCTCTGGGCTTTATATTTTTTGAGGGCTTTAATTTTTCTCAGGGCTTTATATTTTTTCAGGGCTTTATTTTTTCTCAGGGCTTTATATTTTCTCGAGGGCTTTATTTTTTCTCGAGGGGTTTATTTTTTCTCAGGGCTTTATTTTTTCTCAAGGGCTTTATTTTTTCTCAGGGCTTTATATCTTCTCAAGTGCTTTATTTTTTCTCGAGAGCTTTATTTTTTCTAAGGGCTTTATTTTTTCTCAGGGCTATATTTTTTCTCAGGGCTTTATTTTTTCAAGGGCTTTATTTTTTCTCAGGGCTTTTTTTTTCTCGAGGGCTTTATTTTTTCTCAGGGCTTTATTTTTCTAGTGGGCTTCATTTTTTCTCAGGGTTTTATTTTTTCTCGAGAGCTTTATTTTTTCTAAGGGCTTTATTTTTTCTCAGGGCTTTATTTTTTCTCAAGGGCTTTATTTTTTCTCAGGGCTTTATTTCTTCTAGTGGGCTTTATTTTTTCTCAGGGCTTTATTTTTTCTTTTGGGCTTTATTTTTTCTCGTGGGCTTTATTTTTTCTCGAGAGCTTTATTTTTTCCCAGGGCTTTATTTTTTCTTAGTGCTTTGTTTTTCCTCAGGGCTTTATTTTTTCTCAAGGGCTTTATTTTTTCTCAGGGCTTTATTTTTTCTCGAGGGCTTCATTTTTTCTTAGGGCTTTATTTTTTCTCAAGGGCTTTATTTTTTCTCAGAGCTTTATTTATTCTCGTGGGCTTTATTTTTTCTCAGGGCTTTATTTTTCTCAGGGCTTTACTTTTTCTCGAGGGTTTCATTTTTTCTCAGGGCTTTATTTTTTCTTAAGGCATTATTTTTTCTCAAGGGCCTTATTTTTCTCGAGGGCTTTATTTTTTCTTTCTCAAGGGCTTTATTTTTTCTCAGGGCTTTATATTTTCATAGGGCTTTATTTTTTCTCACGGCTTTATTTATTCTCAGGGCTTTATATTTTCTCAGGGCTTTAATTTTTCACAGGGCTATATTTTTTCTCAGGGCTTTATTTTTTCTTAGGGCTTTATTTTTTCTCGAGGGTTTTAATTTTTCTTTCTCAAGGGCATTATTTTTTCTCTGGGCTTTATATTTTTTGAGGGCTTTATTTTTCTCAGGGCTTTATATTTTTTCAGGGCTTTATTTTTTCTCAGGGCTTTATTTTTTCTCGAGGGCTTTATTTTTTCTCAAGGGCTTTATTTTTTCTCAGGGCCTATATCTTTTCTCGAGGGCTCTATTTTCTCCCAGGGCTTTATTTTAGCTCGAAGCTTTATTTTTTCTCAAGGCTTTATTTTTTCTCGAGGGCTTTATTTTTTCTCAGGTCTTTATTTTTTATTGAGGGTTTTATTTTTTCTCGAGGGCTTTATTTTTTCTCAGGGCTTTATTTTTCTTTTGGGCTTTATTTTTTCTCAGAGCTTTATTTTTTCTCAGGGCTTTATTTTTTCTCAGGGTTTTATTTTTTCTCAGGGCTTTATTTTTTCTCGAGGGCTATATTTTTTCTTTCTCAAGGGCATTATTTTTTCTTCGGGCTTTATATTTTTTGAGGGCTTTAATTTTTCTCAGGGCTTTATATTTTTTCAGGGCTTTATTTTTTCTCAGGGCTTTATATTTTCTCGAGGGCTTTATTTTTTCTCGAGGGCTTTATTTTTCTCAGGGGCTTTATTTTTTCTCGAGGGCTCTATTTTTTTCTCAGGGCTTTATTTTTTCTTTAGGGCTTTATTTTTTCTCAGGTCTTTTTTTATTGAGGGTTTTATATTTTCTCGAGGGCTTTATTTTTTCTCAGGGCTTTATTTTTTCTTTAGGGCTTTCTTTTTTCTTTAGGGCTTTATTTTTTCTCAGGGCTTTATTTTTTATCAAGGGTTTTATTTTATCTCTAGGGCTTTATTTTCTCTCAGGGCTTTATTTTTTTTCAAGGGCTTTATTTTTTCTCAGGGCTTTTTTTTCTCGAGGGCTTTATTTTTCTCAGGGCTTTATTTTTTCTAGTGGGCTTCATTTTTTCTCAGGGTTTTATTTTTTCTCGAGAGATTTATTTTTTCTAAGGGCTTTATTTTTTCTCAGGGCTTTATTTTTTCTCGAGGGCTTTATTTTTTCTTTCTCAAGGGCATTATTTTTTCTCTGGGCTTTATATTTTTTGAGGGCTTTATTTTTTCTCAAGGCTTTATATTTTTTCAGGGCTTTATTTTTTCTCAGGGCTTTATATTTTCTCAAGGGCTTTATTTTTTCTCGAGGGCTTTATTTTTCTCAGGGGCTTTATTTTTTCTCGAGGGCTCTATTTTTTCTCAGGGCTTTATTTTTTCTTTAGGGCTTTATTTTTTCTCAGGTCTTTTTTTTATTGAGGGTTTTATATTTTCTCGAGGGCTTTATTTTTTCTCAGGGCTTTATTTTTTCTTTAGGGCTTTATTTTTTCTTTAGGGCTTTATTTTTTCTCAGGGCTTTATTTTTTATCAAGGGTTTTATTTTTTCTCTAGGGCTTTATTTTCTCTCAGGGCTTTATTTTTTCTGAGTGCTTTATTTTTTCTCAGGGCTTTTTTTTTCTCGAGGGCTTTATTTTTTCTCAGGGCTTTATTTTTTCTAGTGGGCTTCATTTTTTCTCAGGGCTTTATTTTTTATTTTGGGCTTTATTATTTCTCAGAGCTTTAGTTTTTCTCAGGGCTTTATTTTTCTCAGGGCTTTATTTTTTCTCAGGGCATTATTTTTTCTCGAGGGCTTTATTTTTTCTTTCTCAAGGGCATTATTTTTTCTCTGGGCTTTATATTTTTGAGGGCTTTAATTTTTCTCAGGGCTTTATATTTTTTCAGGGCTTTATTTTTTCTCAGGGCTTTATATTTTCTCGAGGGCTTTATTTTTTCTTTTGGGCTTTATTATTTCTCGTGGGCTTTATTTTTTCTCGAGAGCTTTATATTTTCTAAGGGCTTTGTTTTTTCTCGGGGCTATATTTTTTCCCAGGGCTTTATTTTTTCTTAGTGCTTTGTTTTTCCTCAGGGCTTTATTTTTTCTCAAGGGCTTTATTTTTTCTCAGGGCTTTATTTTTTCTCGAGGGCTTCATTTTTTCTTAGGGCTTTATTTTTTCTCAAGGGCTTTATTTTTTCTCGAGGGCTTTATTTTTTCTCAGAGCTTTATTTATTCTCGTTGGCTTTATTTTTTCTCAGGGCTTTATTTTTCTCAGGGCTTTACTTTTTCTCGAGGGTTTCATTTTTTCTCAGGGCTTTATTTTTCTTAAGGCATTATTTTTTCTCAAGGGCCTTATTTTTCTCGAGGGCTTTATTTTTTCTTTCTCAAGGGCTTTATTTATTCTCAGGGATTTATATTTTCTCAGGGCTTTAATTTTTCTCAGGGCTATATTTTTTCTCAGGGCTTTATTTTTTCTTAGGGCTTTATTTTTTCTCGAGGGTTTTAATTTTTCTTTCTCAAGGGCATTATTTTTTCTCTGGGCTTTATATTTTTTGAGGGCTTTATTTTTTCTCAGGGCTATATATTTTTTCAGGGCTTTATTTTTTCTCAGGGCTTTATTTTTTCTCGAGGGCTTTATTTTTTCTCAGGGCCTATATTTTTTCTCGAGGGCTCTATTTTCTCCCAGGGCTTTATTTTTGCTCGAAGCTTTATTTTTTCTCAAGGCTTTATTTTTTCTCGAGGGCTTTATTTTTTCTAAGGTCTTTATTTTTTATTGAGGGTTTTATTTTTTCTCGAGGGCTTTATTTTTTCTCAGGGCTTTATTTTTTCTTTTGGGCTTTATTTTTTCTCAGAGCTTTATTTTTTCTCAGGGCTTTATTTTTTCTCAGGGCTTTATTTTTTCTCAGGGCTTTATTTTTTCTCGAGGGCTTTATTTTTTCTTTCTCAAGGGCATTATTTTTTCTCTGGGCTTTATATTTTTTGAGGGCTTTAATTTTTCTCAGGGCTTTATATTTTTTCAGGGCTTTATTTTTTCTCAGGGCTTTATATTTTCTCGAGGGCTTTATTTTTTCTCGAGGGCTTTATTTTTCTCAGGGGCTTTATTTTTTCTCGAGGGCTCTATTTTTTCTCAGGGCTTTATTTTTTCTTTAGGGCTTTATTTTTTCTCAGGTCTTTTTTTATTGAGGGTTTTATATTTTCTCGAGGGCTTTATTTTTTCTCAGGGCTTTATTTTTTCTTTAGGGCTTTCTTTTTTCTTTAGGGCTTTATTTTTTCTCAGGGCTTTATTTTTTATCAAGGGTTTTATTTTTTCTCTAGGGCTTTATTTTCTCTCAGGGATTTATTTTTTCTGAGGGCTTTATTTTTTCTCAGGGCTTTTTTTTTCTCGAGGGCTTTATTTTTTCTCAGGGCTTTATTTTTTCTAGTGGGCTTCATTTTTTCTCAGGGCTTTATTTTTTCTTTTGGGCTTTATTATTTCTCAGAGCTTTATTTTTCTTCAGGGCTTTATTTTTTCTCAGGGCTTTATTTTTCTCAGGGCATTATTTTTTCTCGAGGGCTTAATTTTTTCTTTCTCAAGGGCATTATTTTTTCTCTGGGCTTTATATTTTTTGAGGGCTTTAATTTTTCTCAGGGCTTTATATTTTTTCAGGGCTTTATATTTTCTCGAGGGCTTTATATTTTCTCGAGGGCTTTATTTTTTCTCGAGGGCTTTATTTTTCTCAGGGCTTTATTTTTTCTCAAGGGCTTTATTTTTTCTCAGGGCTTTATTTTTTCTCAAGGGCTTTATTTTTTCTCGAGAGCTTTATTTTTTCTAAGGGCTTTATTTTTTCTCAGGGCTTTTTTTTCTCGAGGGCTTTATTTTTTCTCAGGGCTTTATTTTTTTCTAGTGGGCTTTATTTTTTCTCAGGGTTTTATTTTTTCTCGAGAGCTTTATTTTTTCTAAGGGCTTTATTTTTTCTCAGGGCTTTATTTTTTCTCAGGGCTTTATTTTTTCTAGTGGGCTTTATTTTTTCTCAGGGCTTTATTTTTCTCAGGGCTTTATTTTTTCTCAGGGCTTTATTTCTTCTAGTGGGCTTCATTTTTTCTCAGGGCTTTATTTTTTCTTTTGGGCTTTATTATTTCTCAGAGCTTTATTTTTTCTCAGGGCTTTATTTTTTCTCGAGGGCTTTATTTTTTCTTTCTCAAGGGCATTATTTTTTCTCTGGGCTTTATATTTTTTGAGGGCTTTAATTTTTCTCAGGGCTTTATATTTTTTCAGGGCTTTATTTTTTCTCAGGGCTTTATAATCTCTCGAGGGCTTTATTTTTTCTCGAGGGCTTTATTTTTTCTCAGGGCTTTATTTTTTCTCAAGGGCTTTATTTTTTCTCAGGGCTTTATATATTCTCAAGTGCTTTATTTTTTCTCGAGAGCTTTAATTTTTCTAAGGGCTTTATTTTTTCTCAGGGCTATATTTTTTCTCAGGGCTTTATTTTTTCAAGGGCTTTATTTTTTCTCAGGGCTTTTTTTTCTCGAGGGCTTTATTTTTTCTCAGGGCTTTATTTTTTCTAGTGGGCTTCATTTTTTCTTAGGGTTTTATTTTTTCTCGAGAGCTTTATTTTTTCTAAGGGCTTTATTTTTTCTCAGGGCTTTATTTTTTCTCAAGGGCTTTATTTTTTCTCAGGCTTTATATCTTCTCAAGGGCTTTATTTTTTCTCGAGAGCTTTATTTTTTCTAAGGGCTTTATTTTTTCTCAGGGCTATATTTTTTCTCAGGGCTTTATTTTTTCTTAAGGGCTTTATTTTTTCTCAAGGGCTTTATTTTTTCTCAGGGTTTTTTTTTCTCGCGGGCTTTATTTTTTCTAGGGGCTTTATTTTTTCTCGTGGGCTTTATTTTTTCTCGAGAGCTTTATATTTTCTAAGGGCTTTGTTTTTTCTCGGGGCTATATTTTTTCCCAGGGCTTTATTTTTTCTTAGTGCTTTGTTTTTCCTCAGGGCTTTATTTTTTCTCAAGGGCTTTATTTTTTCTCAGGGCTTATTTTTTCTCGAGGGCTTCATTTTTTCTTAGGGCTTTATTTTTTCTCAAGGGCTTTATTTTTCTCGAGGGCTTTATTTTTTCTCAGAGCTTTATTTATTCTCGTTGGCTTTATTTTTTCTCAGGGCTTTATTTTTCTCAGGTCTTTACTTTTTCTCGAGGGTTTCATTTTTTCTCAGGGCTTTATTTTTTCTTAAGGCATTATTTTTTCTCGAGGGCTACATTTTCTCCCAGGGTTGCTCGAAGCTTTATTTTTTCTCAGGGCCTTATTTTTTCGCGAGGGCTTTATTTTTTCTCAGGTCTTTATTTTTTATTGAGGGTTTTATTTTTTCTCGAGGGCTTTATTTTTTCTCAGGGCTTTATTTTTTCTTTTGGGCTTTATTTTTTCTCAGAGCTTTATTTTTTCTCAGGGCTTTATTTTTTCTCAGGGCTTTAATTTTTCTCAGGGTTTTATTTTTTCTCAGGGCTTTATTTTTTCTCGAGGGCTTTATTTTTTCTTTCTCAAGGGCATTATTTTTTCTCTGGGCTTTATATTTTTTGAGGGCTTTAATTTTTCTCAGGGCTTTATATTTTTTCAGGGCTTTATTTTTTCTCAGGGCTTTATATTTTCTCGAGGGCTTTATTTTTTCTCGAGGGATTTATTTTTCTCAGGGGCTTTTTTTTTTCTCGAGGGCTCTATTTTTTCTCAGGGCTTTATTTTTTCTTTAGGGCTTTATTTTTTCTCAGGTCTTTTTTTTATTGAGGGTTTTATATTTTCTCGAGGGCTTTATTTTTTCTTTAGGGCTTTATTTTTTCTTTAGGGCTTTATTTTTTCTCAGGGCTTTATTTTTTATCAAGGGTTTTATTTTTTCTCTAGGGCTTTATTTTCTCTCAGGGCTTTATTTTTTCTCAAGGGCTTTATTTTTTCTCAGGGCTTTATTTTTTCTCGAGGGCTTCATTTTTTCTTAGGGCTTTATTTTTTCTCAAGGGCTTTATTTTTTCTCGAGGGCCTTATTTTTTCTCAGAGCTTTATTTATTCTCGTGGGCTTTATTTTTTCTCAGGGCTTAATTTTTCTCAGGGCTTTACTTTTTCTCGAGGGTTTCATTTTTTCTCAGGGCTTTATTTTCTCTTAGCATCCTACTCTCCAAACATATACGGGGAAAGGATCAGCCAGACAGCACGTCATCCACTTCAAGATCCTGACGGGAGCTATCGCGGATCAAGATGCACTCAAAATCCGCCTCTTTGTAAGTACCCTAAAAGGTACGGCCTTCGATTGGTACTCCACTTTGCCGGAGGACTCAATCCAAAACTGGGTCATGCTAGAGACACGCTTCCTGACTCACTTCAAAGGTGAGGATCACCCCGCTACTATGGCTCAGCTGTGCAGCCTAAAACAGGGGGAGAATGAATCAACATATGACTTCATTCACAAGTGGAAAGCAATGGCATACAAATGCTCTGATGTATTGCCACAAGCGTCGCTAGTCGACATCTGCCGAAACAACATGAGAGCCAGAATCCGCTCCATGATCATCGGCAACAAATCAAAAAACCTGGGAGAACTCCTAGAAGCTTCCATGGAAGCTGAAACGGTGATTAAAGACCTCAACAGTCAGAAATCATCAAGAAAAGAGCCAACCGCCATTGCAACCTCTAAGCCAAAGAAGAAAGAGGTCCTCAATGTGCAGACCAAGTCAGCTCCTCAGCCACCAAAGAAAGCTGAAAACAAAGCTGCTGGTAAGAGACCTGAACTCTCTGATGCCTTCAAAGAACGAGTAGAGAAGAAATACCCGTTTGATGAAGATGTTGATGAAATCTTCGGGGCTCTTGTGGCAAACGGCAAGCTCACCTTGCCTGAACCAAAAAGACCGGGTGATGTTGGCAAAACCAACGATCCTCGGTACTGTCCATACCACCAGATGATCTCGCATCCTCTCAATCAATGCTTCGTTGTGAGAGAGAAAATAAATGAGATGTAGGAAAAACGGAGTCATCACCTTTGACAAAAACTATGGGTCTGCCTCCGTCAACATGGTGACATGTGGACAAACATCAAGATCACCGAAGAAGAAGATCACTACTTCCTTCAAGGTGATAAACTCAATCGAAGCGTCCGAGGAACTGGTTCCTTACCCGACACCAGACGGACAACCGATATGGGTACATCCCGATCTCCTGGAAGATCAAAATTGGGAGGTCGTGAAAATAAAGCCTACAGCTCAACAGCGAAGGCAGGCTAGGAAACATCTCCTCAAGCTCAAACGGCAAGAGAAGACCCAGCC
The DNA here is from genome assembly GCA_012931725.1 of Litsea cubeba. Taxonomy (NCBI): domain Eukaryota; kingdom Viridiplantae; phylum Streptophyta; class Magnoliopsida; order Laurales; family Lauraceae; genus Litsea; species Litsea cubeba. The sequence continues at coordinate 21,425 of WHSA01000244.1, forward strand.
AAAACTAGAGGTCAAAGAAAAGGCAGAGGCTTCCTCTACCGCTTCACTGGAGGTAACAAAAACATCCCTTCCAGAGACTTCAAAGGGGGTAAGGAAATTCACTCTCAGTGATTTCATGCCACCTCAATTCAAAGAAGCCATGCAGGAGGCATCATACTCTTGCAATTCGGTAGTTGGATTCTCCATTGATGGATACGAATCAAGCGACACCGATGATGGATTCGAATCCAACTACACAGATGAGTGGGAGGAGTCCCTTGAAACAGGAGAATATCTCTCCGATGAAGAATGGGTTCCTGAGTCTCATCTTATGCCAGTAATCTGGTATAACCCCCTACAGCCACAAGGATCCTGGTCTGATGATGAAGAAGACCAAGAAGCTGTACAAGAAAATGCTGCTGAACCAGCACCTCTCATCACTCCAGTGGAAATCAACAATGTTGAGCCACAAAGAGATGATGAAGAAGAAGATCCGGCTCCCATACCTGATCTTGAAGAATATGCAAGGATCTTGCAGCGACTCGCTCTAGAACAAGAGTAAGAACGCGTCAACGAGCCTCCTCACAATCCAGAGCCTGAAGTCCCTGAAGACCACCAGGTACATCCTCCCTTAACTCCTGAAAATGGAGAAAATTGCTGGATAGACGATCCTCTCACATCCGAGGATGAGTCTGACTCCGATCAGGCAACGTCTCCCGTCAGAGCTTCCTGTAATGTGATAATTCGGGATTATAGCTCTTCCGAAGCATCGTCTGATGAGAGCACTTACACTCCGGCGACGCCTAGCAATATATCTTCTGGAGCCACCTCATCTCACGTGACTTTCACTGAGATGACACCCTCTCAGGTTTCTTCTCCTGAGACTGTGACTTCAAAGTTCACACCCTTCCTGACTGAAGAATTCCCAGCCATTGATGCTTGGGACGATGAATTAGTCAACGAAGAAGAAAGATTGCTGGATGCTGTTCAGGACTTGTTCCCGGAAAATGCTCCATGCAACACAATCACTGAGGATGGTAACTCTGCTGCTGATGCATCCTCAGCAAGTGAAAAACGACAGCCTCTTGATCCTGAAGACAATCTTCCAAACGAAGACCATTCTCAAGAAGCTCTCGAAGTTGGTAGAGGCACCCGCTCTGGCCGGGACTACCACAAAAATTACAACCAATCTTCCTTTACATATGTAAATCCTTCGGGAAAAGATGTTGTAAGCGCCCCTAGTGGCAACAATGATGAACATGCAGGCCCTAAGGAGGCTTTCAAGTATGACTTGGTTGAACACTTCAAGCACATACCTGCATGTCTGCACATCCTAGATTTGTTGTGAATGTCTCCGTACACTCGTGATAATCTCATTTCGGAATTACAAAAGCTGAATGAGGATGTCGACAAACATGCCCCGCAAGTCCTCCAAATTGAAATGGATTACCGGGTCAAAAACTCAGAAGCCTCCTCAAAGGGAGAAAAGAAGAAAACTGAGGGATCATGCATTGAATGCCTATCGGTTAAAAAAGCAGCCAGTGCAACCATCGCCTTCACAAAGGACGACCTCCTACTTGGCGAAACCAGGCATAACCGACCCCTGTACTTCACAGGGTATATCAAGGAAATGCCTATGCATAGAGTTCAGATCGACCCAGGTTCTGCACTCAACCTCATCTCCACATCGGCTCTTGAAGAGTTGGGCATCCCACCCAGCAAACTGAACCACACATCTGTATCTATCTTTGGATACGATGGGAGTACTCAAAGGCCTATCGGCAAAATCAGGTTCAAATTGCAGATAGGTGATCTTATCTCTGAGGTCACAGTGTATGCAATAAAGACCCCTTCATGCTACAACATCCTTCTCGGACGCCCTTGGATCCATGAGAATGGTGTTGTCCCTTCAACTCTACATCAATGCATCAAGTTTGTTGGCGACGACGGCATGATACATCGAGTCTTTGCGGACAGAAAACCCTTCAAAGGTAAAGAAATCCACTTCGCAGACTCACAAATGTATGAAGGTGAAAAAGAAGAAGAGGAGAAGCATACAGCATCCTTTGCCGAAAGTCTCCAGAAAGATAAAGGCAAAGCTCCTCAACAATCACCGGAAGAAAACAAACCATCCGGTAAATCTGAAGAGAGCATGCAAACTCCCTTCATCATCTCCCTCAAATCTTCAAAGCCTTTGGTCATCACAACTAAAGTGAAGAAGGCAAAACAAAAGCCTGGGGGCAAATTTGTTGTCTCTTTCGTGTCTATCATGCAAGACACGGACTCGGATTCAGAGCCAGAAGACGACACATCGTCAAGCCAAGCTGACACTCAGCAAGTTCAGCCTGCTCTTACCCCAATGGAGACAACTTCTGACATAGAAGATCCTACGTCAGCTTCCTTCGTTGTTCCAGCAACTTCAGCAAAGGAAAAACCGATCTTCTTTCATAGATCGGATGCTTCTTCATCAAACTCCATGCTTGAACCTTTCCAAAATAAAGGTACGCCTCAACTATCCTTATACAGTTCTGTGGCACAAGCTATTATGAGGAAAATGGGCTATGACGCTCAAAACCCAGTCGGTTTGGGAGAAGGACGCGGTATTCTCACGCCATTGGGGCCCGTCTTGACCAAAAGCCAGCTGGAAGATTGGAGACTCTACGGCTATGTAGAAAAGTCTTCACACGGGTTAGGGTATGATCCTGACACTCCCTTGAGACAGTTGACACAAAGGCTTAAAAGTCAATATACAGACCAAGCCTCAACATCTCAAATCCATGAAGACATCGATCTCCCTGGATATCTCTTTGATGAGTCACCTGTCAAAGATCCAGGAAGCTCATCCAATTGGCACGATTTCTCCGAAAATGAAGAGGAGTTGTCCGATGGCACAGACGTGTGGACTTCTGACCCAGAAGAACCCTCATCTCCAAAAGAAGTAGCCTACTTCGACTCGGTTTCAATAGGCGATTGGGATCATCTCATAGCAAGCCTTGGGAAAATTACCGATCAAGAAGACCCGTGGAAAGGAACAAAACCTTGGTCTGGAAATGCCCTTGAAACCCCAGAAGGTTTCGTTGAGCTGGAAGCCTCCGAAAATATTGTGGAGGAACCACCTTCGAACCTTCCAACAGAAGATCCTGTTCAAAAGATAGACTTGGGAACACCAGATAACCCACGTCCTGTATTCATAAGCAAGAATATAAAGGATGATGAGTTACCCGAGTATATCGCTTTTCTTCGTGAGTTCGTTGATTGCTTTGCATGGTCTTACGCTGAAATGCCAGGCTTAGACCCCAAAATAGCAGTTCACAAACTCAATCTTCAAGAAGACATCAAGCCTGTCAAGCAAGGCCAAAGAAGATTCCGTCCAGATGTGATGGATAAAATTGAACAAGAAGTTCAAAAACTCAAAAGCGTCGGCTTCATCCGTGAGGAACAACATCCTGAATGGTTGGCCAACATTGTCCCCGTGACAAAGAAAAATGGGCAGATCAGGGTCTGTATTGACTATAGAGACCTGAATGGCGCATGCCCAAAAGATGAATTTCCGCTCCCCATACCAGAGGTAATGATTGATAATACCTGTGGATTTGAGCGAATGACATTCATGGATGGTTTCTCTGGCTATAATCAGATACAGATGCATCCTGAGGATGAAAAACATACATCCTTTCGAACCCCATTTGGCGTGTATTGTTACACTGTCATGCCATTCGGTTTGAAGAATGCTGGTGCCACATATCAGAGGGCTATGATGAAAATATTCCAAGATATGCAGCACAAGACGGTTGAATGTTACGTTGATGACCTCGCCGTCAAAAGCAAAAGAAAAGAAGATCATCTCGAAAACCTTCGAGAAGTCTTCCTCCGGCTTCGCAAACACAAACTGCGAATGAATCCATTGAAATGCTTCTTCGGCGTCTCGTCGGGTAAGTTCCTCGGATTCTTAGTTCGGAAAGCTGGAATAGAGCTTGACCCCATAAAAGTCAAAGCCATTCTAGAAATGCCCTCTCCAAGAACCTTGAGAGAACTCAAAGGGCTTCAAGGGAGATTGGCCTACATCAGACGGTTCATCTCCAATCTTTCGGGGAAATGCCGTCCATTCTCCCGGTTGATGAAAAAAGGTGTAAACTTTGTCTGGGATGCTGACTGTGAAGCTGCTTTCCAAGACATCAAGTCATACCTGACAAAACCTCCAGTGTTAGCTGCTCCTACCACTGGAAAACCATTCATCTTGTACACAAGAGCCCTTGATCACTCTCTGGGAGCTCTGCTTGCGCAAGAAAATGATAAAAAAAAGAAGCTGCTCTATATTACCTCAGCCGCATGCTAGTAGGTGCAGAGCATCGCTACTCTCCAGTTGAAAAAGAATGTCTTGCAGTGATGTTCGCCGTACAAAAGCTGCGTCACTACTTGCTTTCCAACACAGTCTACCTGGTCTCGAGGGTCAACCTCTTGAAGGTCCTTGTCACAAAGGCAGGTTCTCTCAATGCTCGACTGGCAAAATGGTCCATCCTTCTGTCACAATTTGATATTAGGTATGTACCACAAAAAGCAATCAAAGGGCAAGCTCTAGCGGACTTCCTCGCAGAGCATCCATTGCCTAAAGATTCTCCACTCAGAGATGATCTCCCAGACGAACCAGTCTACAATGTGGAGACTTTCTCACAAAGTGCCTCCTGGGACATGTACTTTGACGGTGCAACCAGGACAAATGAAAAAAGACAGCTGATCTCGGGAGTTGGCATCCTCTTTGTTAGCCCCGACAAATACATGATTCCACACGCTTTCTCGCTACTGGAACCATGCACAAACAATGCAGCTGAATATCAAGCTCTGATCTTAGGATTGGAACTCGCCATCGAATCCGGTATCACTATGCTAGAAGTCTTTGGAGACTCTCAACTGATCGTCAACCAGATGAATCAGAAATTTGAAGTCAGGAGCCAGATTTGCTGCCCTACTATAACAAGGCACAATCACTTCTGCAAAAGTTTGACATCTGTCATATCACCCACATTCGTAGAGGTGAAAACATACGTGCAGATGCCCTAGCCGGACTTGCCGCGTCCATGGCAATCCAGGAAGGGGAAAACATGCAAATCACAGTGTGTGAAAGGAGAATCCTTCCTCCTCTTAACACACACCAAGCAGTTGCTGAATGCCACCAAGTGGTCGGAAGTCGGATTTCAATCCTTCAAACTTCAATTGGCGACTGGAGGGATCCGTTCATTGATTACATTATGTTCGGAATCCTACCTGAAGATCCAAAAGAACGGGTAAGCATCCAAAGGCGAACCCCAAGCTTTCATTTGGATATTCCTTCAAAAATCCTTTACAGGAAATCCTTCAACGGGGTACTTCTACGCTGCTTGTCACAACAAGAGGCTGAAGAAACACTCAAAGAAGTTCATGCTGGTCTTTGTGGAGCTCATCAGGCTGGACCTAAGCTCTATGATCAGATAAAAAGGTTAGGATATTACTGGCCTACCATGGTAGCTGACGCAATGCAATTTGCTAAGCGCTGCCAACAATGCCAAGTTCATGGAGATTACATTCACATGCCTCCAGAATGGCTGCATCCTACAGCGATCTCATGGCCTTTCGAAGCCTGGGGTATGGACATCATAGGTCCTATTTCTCCCCCTTCAAGCAAAGGTCATCGCTTCATCTTCGCCGCTACGGATTACTTCTCCAAGTGGTCAGAAGCATTTGCGTTTAACGAAATGAAGACCTCATCAGTCCTTCAGTTCCTACGCACCAACATCATTTGTCGTTTCGGCATACCCAAAAGATTCGTCCATGATAACGGACCACAGTTCCGGGATCATCGATTCTACAGGTTCTGCGACAAATACAAAATCCAAAGCTGTCCTTCGACTCCATACAATCCGGCAGCAAACGGGTTAGCAGAAGCTTTCAACAAGACACTCTGCAAAATCCTCAAAAAAATGGTCTCTAATCACAAAAGAGACTGGAGCGACAAAATGTCTGAAGCTTTGTGGGCCTATCGAACCACCGTTCGAGGACCAACCCATAGCACACCATTCTCCTTGGTCTATGGATGCGAAGCTGTCGTGCCCTTGGAAGTACAAATTCCTTCCTTGAGGGTATCCTTGCAAAATGACATGACTCAAGAAAGCAATGTCAAATTGCGGCTCCATGAGCTGGACAATCTCGATGAGAGACGGCTCGAAGCTCAACAAAGCATTGAACTTTACCAAGCACGTATGGCAGGATCTTTCGATAAAAAGGTCAGGCAACGCGCCTACAAAAAGAATGACTTGGTTCTTGCGGTAAAAAGACCAATGGTCTTCGCTCACAAATCCAAAGGTAAATTTGAGCCGAAATGGGAGGGACCCTACGTCATCGACAAAGTTTTCTCCAATGGCGCATACGCACTCCTAAACATGAAAGGTGACAGATGTATGCTGCCCATCAATGGCAAGTTCTTAAAGCGGTACTACCCTTGAAGACTTACCCAACTGGGTAAGAGCAATGCCTGTACGGCCAAAACCGGTTTCCAGGTACACGCTCGCTAGACCCACCCTTTTTTAGAATTTTCATGTCAAATATTGAAATTTCTAGAAATCTAAAACAATGCTTACTTTCATCGTTTCATTGTTCAAAAAAATATATATATATCCAAGTTTAGGAACCTTTCCCTAACTTGTCCAAAATTTTCAACCCTTGAACCCAAAATTCATGGTTTGAAACAAAATCCGGATTCAGGCATTTCCACCCTAGTCCACCCTGCCTTTTACCGCCAAAATGGTTTTAGGTCAAAACTTATGACCCTCGTGTCTTTAAACAAAAAAAAATGTTTTTTAAAAAAAAAAAAAACCGCGTGGAAGCGACGCTTAGTCGATACTCGCACAAATCGGAAGCAAGCGAACCATGTTCGACACTTCCAAAATCGCAGGGAAGCGACATTTCGTCGATACTTGCAAAATCCAAAACCGTGGAAACGCAACATTTCAGTTGATATCCACAACCCAAATTTCAAAGGTTCGAAAAAAACCTAAAAAAACTGTGGAGACGCAACATTTCAGTTGATATCCATAACCCTAAGGTTCGAGAAAACCACAAATTTCAAAATCGTGGGGAAACGACATCAAGTCAGTACCCGCAAAAAAAAAAATTTTGAAAAGCAAGGATGCGACATTCCATCGATACTTTCACTCAAATCCGCGAGGATGCGACATTCCATTGATACTCGCAACCGAATGAGCAAGGATGCGACATTCTATCGATACTTGAAAGAACATTCAGCAGGGAGGCGACTTTTAGTCGATACTTGCATTTTTTTTGAAAACCAAACCGGCTATAAATGCCACAAACAGGCTATAAATGCCACAAACCGGCTATAAATGCCATCAAAACAGGCTATAAATGCCACAAACCGGCTATCAATGCCACCAAAACAAAACCGGCTATCAATGCCACAAACAAAAAAAAAACTTGGATTTCAAAAAAAAAACGGCTATCAATGCCACCAAAACAAAACAGGCTATCAATGCCACCAAAAACCGGCTATAGATGCCACAAAACAAACCGGCTATCAATGCCACCAAAATTGGCTATAGATGCCACAAAAAAAAAACTCGGCTATCAATGCCACAAGAAAAGCTGGCTCTCATGCCAAAATTGGCTTCCATGCCACAAACAAAAAACCTGGCTTTCATGCCAAAACAATCACTTGACAAAAGATTTTTCACAAAATGACAACCTTTTGATCAAATCCCATTTAGCAATTACTTTTATCACAAAAAGATTCAAGTGAGCGTAGGGATAACAAAAAAAGAAGAGCATCCCATTTAGCAATTACTTTTATCACAAAAAGATTCAAGTGAGCGTAGGGATAACAAAAAAAAAAGAAAAGAGTACCAAAAAAATACATGTGGTACCAAAAAAAAAGAGAGAGAAAGTGTTCACAAGCACTACAAAAAAATAAGTACCAAAAAAAAATACAAGTGGTACCAAAAAAAAAGAAAAGAGAGAAGGATGGTTTCTGTAAAAAAAAATATACAGGAGCTCAATCAAAAATGGTCTCCAGCCAAGAGTTCAGCTCCCCAAGCAAACTTTTAGCATCAGCCGTCAAGGATTCCAAGGCACGCTTCTTCAGGAACCTGCCATGAGATGCTGGAGTGGGCTGTACCCCTTCTCTCACACCAGGAAGCTTACCTCGAGCAGTTTGCCATTGTTCCTCCTCATCAGACTTCCTTTTGAGAACCCGTTCGGCATCTGCAACCTGGTGAATCAGAGCACTCTCCCTGTCGCGAGCCTCTATTATGGCAGTCCACTTGGCAGCGACTTGTGCCTGCAAATGCTCAAGACGTTTCCTGGCCTCATCGACCTCCCTGTCAAGGATGTTAAGGTCATGTGTCAGCCTGATGATGGCTATCTCTTCTAAGTTCCTCTTTCGGACTGCCTGCTTCTTGCTTTCTGTAGCCTCATCCAGGTCAGACTTAGCCTTATCAGCAGGGTCCAGGAACATCTCCTTGAAGAACTGGTCATCAGCCAAACTCACGGTCTCAAACCACTTGTCACCCAGTGCAATGATCCTATCAACGATCGCCCTGGCACCTGTGACATCCAGACCAGCCTCTTCAGCATCACTGAGAATCTCCTGCACATGCTGGATCATGCCAAATCCGGCTTCCAAGTGCCCAGAAAAGAGAGTCTCAATCCAAGAGCTCAGAACTCGCATCACCACCTTCTTCGTAAAAAGAAGAGATGGCCCAGCTGAAGATTCACCCAACTCCGTTGGTCGGCTACTCATATCATCATCTGTTGAAAGAGTAACAAAAAAACTCTTTCCAGCTGAATCTACTCCTGCTCGGGAAGGGATCTCAGCGCGAGGAATCTCCTCAATATTGTCAGAGCTGGTCCCAGGAATCTCTACCTCTGGATCAACCTCTGGCATCTCTTGCTCTGGAAGCGACGGATCCTCCTCTGCCACTTCAAAACCTGCAAAGGAAACACAAAAAGGTATGAATATGACCCTGTTTGAAAATCATTATCAGAGTTATAACTACAAAATACCTTCTTCGACGACTGGTGGAACACTTTCCTCCTCCATGAACTCATCGGAAGCATCATCAACATTTGCGTCTATCGATGGTTCAAAGTCATCGGAATCCTGTGGCAAGTCAGCTGACAAAAAAAAAATGTGTTAGCAAACCGAGTCACAAACAAAAAAAAAGGGGAGCAAAAGAAGTCGTACCAATTGGAGATTTTGGATTTACTCCAGAGTCCCTCGGTTCTCCTTCAGGTGCCTCAACAGGATCCATCACCACCTCATCGGTTGGGACCTCAGGCATCACCAAGTCTTCCTCTGCTAAAAAAAAAGAAAAGAAAAGCAGAAACAAGAAGCAAATCATAACATGGAAAAAATCCCATGAAAAGAAATGGAAAGAGAAAAAGGAGGAATTATACCTTCACCGACGGTCTCTTCTTCTCGGCTTCTCTTCTCTGGAGGCTCGTCAGCATCCACTGGCACATCCTCATTGATAGTAAGAGGAACTTCCAAGTTAGGAGAGTCCTCATGCTGCCCCTTGCTGTGATGATGACTCCTCCTCCTCTTACCTCTGCGGGCTCGCTTCTTAGAGGAACCTGCCCCGCTGTCAGAGTCAGGTTTGCCACTCGACTCCTCACTAGATGGTCTGCTCTCGCCAGTAGGCTCCACGGAAGCTTGCCTCTGTGCCGCTTGCATCCAAGCACCAAGTTCGGCTTCCTCCTGTTCTAGCTGCTCCAAAGCCTCATCAGGTATTTCTCAAACAGCTTCAGAACCGATGACGCCCTGGTCACCGAGAAAGCCTATCTTGTGCTTCTCTCCAGAAAGGAAGGCCCAAACTTCCTCTCGCCGGATGCCATCCGACTTTCCAAGGCCCTTTCCAGATGCCAGCTTCACATCAAGCTCCTTCTTGGAAAGCCCCCGATATGCCGAAAAGCTCTCCGCGAACCACTTCGCAAAGCCGGCAGTACGGGAAGTCAACAACACAGGATAAGAAATCATGGCTGTAGTGTCTTCAGCACTATAGAAAGCCCATGCATTTCTCCCGTCCTGTAAGCCTCCAAAGCGCTTCACCATGCTTGAAGGCGCTCCAACAACGCCTTGAGAAAAGCCAAGCTGCAAAGCAAAGCGAGAGGGTACATACGGCTGGATGTCGACGAAAAGATGTCTACGGTACACCATCGTGCCGACACGTATGCTGAAAAGCCACTCTCTCTCTGCATTTGTCAAGGAATAATGCCTTCCCGACCCCGCCCTGGTAGAGTCTCGGGAGGCACCAAAATCAAAAGCCTTCTTCCGCAACTCCGGAGAAAGCTTTACTGAAGATTGCCCCATCTCGACGTCCCTGAACCGTCGGATCCTCATACGGGCAAACAAAAGTGATTCGGACACGGCTTTGCCCTTAGCCAGTCGAATCATCAGAGGATCATCATCCTGTGCAGCACCCAGCCGATGGAAGCCAGGACAGTGGTATACATACCACGAATAAAAGATATGGGCTGAAAATACCCTATTCATGGGAAGCCCAAGCCGAACCAGAAAAGCAGCAGCCTGCAGTTCGGTACACAGGTAGGAGTAAAGAGCTGGCACCAAAGCAAGCTGCTCTCAAAACGCCATCTGACAAGCCGGGAAAATACAATGCGGCCTGATGTGCGTTCCATCTCCTCCAGCAAATACAGCCTCACCAAGCCAATAAGTGAGGTAAACAGCGAGATCTCTCCGCAGTGCAATGTCAGGACATATGGCGTTTGTACTTGCGCAGAAATCTCTCAACTCTTCTTGCATGGCCAAGATCTTCTTTGGATCCTGAGCTCCAGCTTCCTGGGTCACGCTATCAGAAGACTCCCTACTATCAAAAAAGTTGGGGAATGAAGAGCTAAAACTCTTCCAACTGCTGGATCTAACTTTCAAACCCCCCTTCTCCTTCAAAAAATCATAGAAGGCGACAAGCTGAAAGTATAGAAGCCTGAACTCCTCAGACTGCCCCTCGAGGACACTGTCAATCGGCATAAACTCCTCATAGAGTTTGCCGAGGATGGGCAATCCGGTAATAGCGCTCAGCTCCTTCAAAGAAAAACCAATCTCACCATTCGTCACAACGAAGGTATTGGTTTGTGGGAGGAATGACTCCAGCATAGCCATGAAGGCCTCGTCGGAAAAGATCACGGTCTCCCTAAAGGCGCGGACCGCATCAAAAATCCCGGCTTCCTTCAAAACGGCACCACCAATCAGCAGGACGCGATCAGTCCACGACTTCCACTCAGAGTCAGCATTGAAACGACCTCGAAGTCGGAAAGGCTTGATCCAATTGCTGCCGTCACCACTGAAAATACCAAGGCCCACCGGTCTCAAATCGACCGACGGATAATCAGAGCCCGGTAGCCGCTGGATGGCATCAACAGGTCCATGTCAACAGGCGACCTCTCCGTATATCCAGGAGAACCGCCAACAAAAACCCCGGTCTTGATTACATTTGTCCTTCTCACCCAACTTGGAGGATCTTCCCTCTTAGGGCACGTGGGGGCAAGGCTCAGAATCGAGACGGTGCGATCAAACATCGACCGGGTAGCAACAGTCTTCTTCTCACCATCTGCTGTGAAGGAAAACTGAAAACATCTCCTCTGGTATGTCATGTCATCAGGGACTGCATCACCAAAGAAGAAGGTAGGCTTGGGCAAAACGCTCTGATCTTCCATCACCCATGGACGACTGCTTACCATGATCTTATAGAATTCCTCTCCCTTGAGAGTGATCAGTCGCTGCCTCATCTCATCTCTGTTGAGGGAGTCGCACTCTTCCAGATTTCTCTCAACATACTGGACCTTCTCAAAAGCCTGCTGAACGGCCGGATTAGAAGATCTAGAAGACCGACGAGGTACGCTTGTAGCAGGCTCTTTACCCTTGTTTGCTCTGGAGGAACCACCTGAAAAGGATGGAAAAGAAAAAGATCAAACATCAAAATGACATAATCTCGCTAAAAAAAATCTGGCGAAATTTTGACATGATAACGGGGCAATTCCGAAGAAAAGGAACTATCCCGAAAGAAATAGAAAGCTTGAAGATGGGCTCAACATCGCTGCGAGCTCCGAAACTCCAAACTTTCGAAACCTCAAAGTCTCCGCAAAATCAGGAAGGGCTCAACATCACTGCAAGCTCCGAGTTCCCAAATTTGCAAAAACTTTCAGGTATGCTATCACATCATGCTACAAATTTAATTTACAAATTAAAGGCATGCATGAACATCTTGGTTTGCGAAAAAAAATGCATTATCATGAAGAAAAGAAACTTTCTCTAAAAAAAAAAAGAAGGGGAGAAAGAAAAAAAAAGAAAAAAAAAAAAAAAGAGGGCTGGCCCACAGGCCACGTGGCTGTACGGCCAGATCCGTACGGATCTGTCTGTACGGCCCACAAACAAAAAAAAAAAAAACACAAAACATGAAAAAAAAAAAGAAAGCAAAAAAAAAAACGTGTAAAAAAAAAAAAAGGGGAAGCAAACACGTGGAAAAAAAAAAGAAGAAAAGAAAAGAAAGAAACAAAAAAAAAAGAAAGAACTTTATTTTTTTCCTACAATGGAGTTTTCTTGAAAAAAAAAAGGGAGAACTTACTTGAAGCCATTGATGGAGAAGAAGAAGAAAAGTCTTGAAGATCTTGAAGAAGAAAAGCTCTTGGTCTTGAAGCCCTCTTGAGATTATTGCAAAAGAAAGTAATAAGAGCAAGAGATCCAACCTTCTCCTTGCTTTTATAGAGGAGAGCAAACCAAAGAAGGAAAGAAGAAAGAGGTAAGTGTTACTAATTAGTAACCTTACCAAAAGAAAGAGATTAGAAAGATTCTTTCCCAAAAGAAAGATATCTTGAAGGATTTTCTCCCAAAAAGAAATCAATGAGAGATTTTCTCCTAAAAGATATAATCTATGACGGATTCTTTCCCAAAAGAAAGATATCTTGAGATATTCTATCCCAAAAATAAAGGGATCATGAGAGATTCTCTCCAAGTAAAGATATTCTTGGATATTCTCTATCCAAATGAGATATTTTTGGATATTCTTTACAAAAATGACACCATATGAGATCCAAGCTATTTCAAAAGCTTAAGGTCCCATGGGTTAGCCCATATGAGCCAGGTTTGACCACCTAGGCACAAAAAAAAAAAAAAAAAAAAAGAAAAAAAAAAAGAAATTTTTTTTGGGCTTTTAATCAAAGAGAAATCCCTCTTACCAAGAGCATACAAAAATGGTTCCATGCCTCTTTTGAGTTGATTGGACCATACAGAAGAAAATTCCAAGCCCCATGAGCTTCCAAAAATCAAACCATCCAGCCTCATCTACCAAATTGAGCCAAATTCTTGAAATTGACATTCCATCAAACCAAATCCTGGTCCCCTAACTTGCCACATACAGCCTGTTAGGTCAGAAGACCAAAACCAAAAACCAAAACCTGATCCCCTAACTTGCCACATACAGCCTGTTAGGTCACAAGGTCAAAACCAAAATTGATCCCCCAACATTCCACATACAGCTTGTTGGGTCACACGATCAAAACCAAACCCGACCCCCTAACCTGCCACATATAGCCTGTTAGGTCACAAGGTCAAAACCCAAATCCACATCCCTGATGTCATCTTCAAAACTTTGCCTCGAGATGGTATGTGATCCCTTTCACTACCATAAAATCCCCCGGAAGCTCGAAAGGCTACAAATTCCAAAAAGAAAGACTGCTCAAAGACTCTTGGTCAAGTCACAGGCTCTCCTTCAAAAATCTCTTCGAGGCACATCGACTACAAAAGTTAAGCAACTCGCCGCTGTACCTCGAGGGGGCATTTGTTGACACCAAAAATGTCACTTTGCCTTTTCAAGATCCAAAGAGCTACATGAAGTCGCAACCTGCCATAAATAGGCAATGCTGCTTCCAAAAATCAAATCTTGTCAGAATCAAACAAAAACTGCAAGATTCTTCCAGACAGCCAAAAGAGGAGTACACAAGAAGTTTCGGGCCATTTCAAAATCATTTGGCCTAACTTTGCTTCTCCGACAGCTGAAAAGGAGCGCTCGGCGGCAAAGCTCTCCGGGACCATGGTTTCCAAGACAGAGCCTATGGATCATCTTAAAATGACTCCAATAGGTTCCCTGTCAAATTTCAAGTCAATCGGACATCGATTGACCGCACATCAAACCGCGACATCTTCATCGCGACAAAAAGCAAGTCTACAGGTGATAGGACCCCAAACGGCTTCAAAACTCAAACAAAAGCCTATGGTTGGTCTTATTTATTCCTCAGGAGGCTTCACACCAAATTTCAGGTCATTCCGACATCGTTTGGCCCAGTTTCAGCTTCTGACAGAAAATCGGCAGCTCTGCGCGACAAAGTCTTCGGCTTTCTCAGGAAATTGGAAACTTTGCAAAATAAAATGCAAGGATTCTCATCAGGTTTCCTACAAAGAAATTAGGCCAATAAATGGTCAAAATGTCAAGGAAAAGTATAGAAGAAAAAAGAATAAAAAAAAAAGCAAAAACGGACGCAAAACGGAACACGAAAGGGGGAAAACCCCCCCCAGGGTCGCCGGCGACCTTGGACCCCGGGGTCGCCGGGAAAGCCCCGGAAACCCCGGTTTTCGCCGTTTTTTCGCGATTCGAGGAGCCCAGCCTCTGGTACTTTCCAAAATTCATGCTTTTGAGACACCAAGTCCTCTGATATCCGTCCAAAACACGGGTAAATCATCAAGAGTATCGAAAACAATATTGATCGCCACCCAGTCAACAAAAAAAAAGTGTGCTTTCTACCCGACCGATCGAGAAATCGACAGGACAGATGGCACCGACCCGCTGTTGGCAACAAACACCTGAAATTACATGATCATCTGATGTCGATCTACATGAAGATCCATCGATGATCATCAACAGAAGAATCTCAAAAGACGTGGCACGGCCCGCGACTCTTCAAGCTGCTCGGCGACCACTTAATGCGATTAATTGACTAGCTTTATTACAGTCATTAATCCATTTCTTTGGACGGCCCAATCAGAAGCAAGCATTCGGGAGTTACAAGTCAAGAGATTCATGGCATTTAACCCATGAAACTCCTCCCATCATGGCGATTAAAGACGATTAAATGCCCTCAATCTCCTCCGGCCAATCAGAAGCCAAGAAAAAGGAGTTACAAAATAAACAATTCAATTTTGTAACTCCTCCCATTATGCGGCTTAATGACAATAAAAGCCCATAAACCCACCTAAAAGGCTACCTAAAAGCCTATAAATAGGAGGGCTCTCCAAGAAGAAAGATCATCAGAAACATCAGAGAAAAAAAAAGCACAAGCACACAGACAGAAATCCAGAGAAAGGAAAAAGAGAGAAAACTCTGCGGAAGTCCTACACCGGCCACCGCAACAAGGTGACAAAAGTCCCTTGGGGGGTACCCCCCCCCCAAGGTCCTTGCCTTCTCCTCCTGCCTCCAATGGCTTAGATATGGCTTTTCAGCCCGTCTACTCGGCTTTTTATTGGACATAGGACCTTCCTTTGGTCTTTGTCCTCTAAAAACCTGAGGTTATAGCCAAGCCAAGCGAATCAATAGCATCCTCTGTTCTCATCTGCATGGATGATGGCGAAGCCCACATATGGCTTGCGACCGTCAATCTAAACGAGTCCCCCACAATCTCCTGAGAAGTTAGATCCTCCTTTTCTTGCTTTTCATTGTAGTTTGTATTTTTTCAAAAGAGACAAAAATCACAATTCTTGTCTTTCATTGTTGATAAGGATTGTAAATCGGCTATAAACGCCAAAATCGGCTATAAACGCCAAAAATCGGCTATAAACGCCAAAATCGGCTATAAATGCCAAAAAAAATCGCCTTTCACGGCAAACTAAGAAAAATGTCTCTTTTCTTAAATATATGTGCAATGGAAAACTTGAAAGAAGTTGATTTCCTTTTTACTTGCGAAGGTTGATCTCCGGATCACCACTTGCAATTCCAAGTAAAAATAGAAAATCTGGCACACCCACAAAAAAAAGAAATGTTGATGCACGCCCCCCTTTGCCCCCCGGTTACGAAAGGTCGGAACCAAACGGACTCCCACTGTCTGCCGACCTCGGTAGGAACCCGGGATCCGGCAGAGCGCGGTCCATCACATCTTTCTCGAGCGGCTTTATTTTTCCTTTGGGCTTTATTTTTTCTACAGGCTTTTTATTATCAGGGCTTTTAATTTTTCTCGGGCTATAGTTTTTCTCGGGCTTTTTTTCTGAGGGCTTTTAGTTTTTCTTTCAAGGGCATATTTTGTTCTAAGGGCTCTTATATTTTTCTCAGGGCTTGTATCTTCCCTCGAGGGCTTTATTTTTTTCTTAGGGACTCTCTTTTTTCTCGAGGGCTCTATTTTCTTCCTCAGGGCTTATTTTTTCTTAGGGCTGTATTTTTTCTCAGGTCTTTTTTTTTATTGCGGGGTTTTTATATTTTTACGAGGGCTTTATGTTTTCTGTCAGGGCTTTATAATTTCGTTAGGGGCTTTATTTTTCTTTAGGGCTTTATTTTTTCTCAAGGCTTTATTTTTTATCAAGGGTTTTATTTTTCTCTAGGGCTTTATTTCTCTCAGGGCTTTATTTTTTCTCAAGGGCTTTATTTTTTCTCAAGGGCTTTATTTTTTCTCAGGGCTTTTTTTTCTCGAGGGCTTTACTTTTTCTAGGGGCTTTATTTTTTCTCGTGGGCTTTATTTTTTCTCGAGAGCTTTATATTTTCTAAGGGCTTTATTTTTTCTCAGGGCTATATTTTTTCTGAGGGCTTTATTTTTTCTTAGTGCTTTGTTTTTTCATAGGGCTTTATTTTTTCTCAAGGGCTTTATTTTTTCTCGAGGGCTTTATTTTTTCTTTCTCAAGGGCTTTATTTTTTCTCAGGGCTTTAATTTTCTTAGGGCTTTATTTTTTCTCAGGGCTTTATATTTTCTTAGGGCTTTATTTTTTTCTCAGGGCTTTATTTTTTCTCCGGGCTTTATTTTTTCTCAGGGCTTTATTTTTTCTCGACAACTTTATTTTTTCTATGGGCTTTAATTTTTCTCAGGGCTATATTTTTTCTCATGGTTTTATTTTTTCTCGAGGGCTTTATTTTTTCTTTCTCAAGGGCTTTGTTTTTTCTCTGGGCTTTATATTTTTTGAGGGCTTTATATTTTTCAGGGCTTCATTTTTCTCAGGGCTTTATTTTTTCTCGAGGGCTTTATTTTTTCTCGAGGGCTTTATTTTTTCTCAGGGCTTTAATTTTTCTCAAGGGCTTTATTTTTTCTTAGGGCTTTATTTTTTCTTTAGGGCTTTATTTTTTCTCAGGGCTTTATTTTTTCCTAGTTCTTTGTTTTTCCTCAGGGCTTTATTTTTTCTCAATGGCTTTATTTTTTCTCTTGGGCTTTATTTTTTCTCGAGGGATTTATTTTTTCTCAGGGCTTTAATTTTTCTTTAGGGCTTTATTTTTTCTTAGGGCTTTATTTTTTGTTGCGGATTTTATATTTTCTCGGGGGCTTTATTTTTCTCAAGGGCTTTATTTTTTCTCAGGGCTTTTTTTTTCTCGAGGGCTTTACTTTTTCTAGGGGCTTTATTTTTTCTCGTGGGCTTTATTTTTTCTCGAGAGCTTTATATTTTCTAAGGGCTTTATTTTTTCTCAGGGCTATATTTTTCTGAGGGCTTTATTTTTTCTTAGTGCTTTGTTTTTTTCACAGGGCTTTATTTTTTCTCAAGGGCTTTATTTTTTCTCAGGGCTTTATTTTTTCTCGAGGGCTTCATTTTTTCTTAGGGCTTTATTTTTTCTCAAGGGCTTTATTTTTTCTCAAGGGCTTTATTTTTTCTCAGAGCTTTATTTTTTCTCAGTGGGCTTTATTTTTTCTCAGGGCTTTATTTTTTCTCAAGGGCTTTATTTTTCGAGGCTTTATTTTTCTTCTCAAGGGCATTATTTTTTCTCAGGGCTTTATATTTTCTTAGGGCCTTATTTTTTCTCAGGGCTTTATTTTTTCTCTAGGGCTTTATTTATTCTCAGGGTTTATATTTTCTCAGGGCTTTAATTTTTCTCTGGGCTATATTTTTTCTCAGGGCTTTATTTTTTCTTAGGCTTTATTTTTTCTCGAGGGGTTTATTTTTTCTTTCTCAAGGGCATTATTTTTTCTCTGGGCTTTATATTTTTTGAGGGCTTTATTTTTTTCTCAAGGCTTTATATTTTTTCAGGGCTTTATTTTTTCTCAGGGCTTTATTTTTTCTCGAGGCTTTATTTTTCTCAGGGGCTTTATTTTTTCTCGAGGGCTCTATTTTTTCTCAGGGCTTTATTTTTTCTTTAGGGCTTTATTTTTTCTCAGGTCTTTTTTTTTATTGAGGGTTTTATATTTTCTCAAGGGCTTTATTTTTTCTCAGGGCTTTATTTTTCCTTTAGGGCTTTATTTTTTCTCAGGGCTTTATTTTTTACGAAAGGTTTTATTTTTTCTCTAGGGCTTTATTTTCTCTCAGGGCTTTATTTTTTCTCAGGGCCTTTTTTTTTCTCGAGGGCTTTATTTTTTCTCTGGGCTTTATTTTTTCTAGTGGGGTTTATTTTTTCTCAGGGTTTTATTTTTTCTCGAGAGCTTTATTTTCTCTAAGGGCTTTATTTTTTCTCAGGGCATTATTTTTTCTCGAGGGCTTTATTTTTTCTCAAGGGCTTTATTTTTGCTCGAAGCTTTATTTTTTCTCAGGGCTTTATTTTTTCTGAGAGCTTCATTTTTTCTCAGGGCTTTATTTTTTCTCGAGGGCTTTATTTTTTCTTAGGGCTTTATTTTTTCTCAAGGGCATTATTTTTTCCTCGAGGGCTTTATTTTTTCTTTCTCAAGGGCTTTATTTTTTCTCAGGGCTTTATATTTTCTTAGGGCTTTATTTTTTCTCAGGGCTTTATATTTTCTTAGGGCTTTATTTTTTCTCAGGGCTTTATTTTTTCTCCGGGCTTTATTTTTTCTCAGGGCTTTATTTTTTCTCGACAACTTTATTTTTTCTATTGGCTTTAATTTTTCTCAGGGCTATATTTTTTCTCAAGGTTTTATTTTTTCTCGAGGGCTTTATTTTTTCTTTCTCAAGGGCTTTATTTTTTCTCTGGGCTTTATATTTTTTGAGGGCTTTATTTTTTCTAAGGGCTTTATATTTTTTCAGGGCTTCATTTTTTCTCAGGGCTTTATTTTTTCTCAGGGCTTTAATTTTTCTCGAGGGCTTTATTTTTTCTCAGGGCTTTATTTTTTCTTTAGG
This sequence comes from Litsea cubeba, assembly GCA_012931725.1. NCBI lineage: Eukaryota > Viridiplantae > Streptophyta > Magnoliopsida > Laurales > Lauraceae > Litsea > Litsea cubeba. The sequence goes on from WHSA01000244.1 coordinate 40,644, forward strand.
GCTTTATTTTTTCTCATGGCTTTATTTTTTATTGAGGGTTTTATATTTTCTCGAGGGCTTTATTTTTTCTCAGGGCTTTATTTTTTCTCATGGGCTTTATTTTTTCTCAAGGTTTTATTTTTTCTCGAGAGCTTTATTTTTTCTAAGGGCTTTATTTTTTCTCAGGGCTTTATTTTTCTCAAGGGCTTTATTTTTTCTCAGGGCTTTATTTTTTCTCGAGGGCTTTATTTTTTCTCGTGGGCTTTATTTTTTCTTTCTCAAGGTCTTTATTTTTTCTCAGGGCTTTATGTTTTTTCAGGGCTTTATTTTTTGTCAGGGCTTTATATTTTTTAAGTTCTTTATTTTTTCTCAGGGCTTTATTTTTTCTCGAGGGCTTTATTTTTTCTTTCTCAAGGGCTTTATTTTTTCTCAGGGCTTTATATTTTTTCAGGGCTTTATTTTTTCTCAGGGCTTTATATTTTTTCAGTTCTTTATTTTTTTCAGGGCTTTATTTTTTCTCGAGGGCTTTATTTTTTCTCAGGGCTTTATTTTTTCTCAAGGCTTTATTTTTTATGGAGGGTTTGATTTTTTCTCAAGGGCTTTATTTTTTCTCACTGCTCTCTTTTTTCTTTAGGGCTTTATTTTTTCTCAGGGCTTTATTTTTTATCGAGGGTTTTATTTTTTCTCGAGGGCTTTATTTTTTCTCATGGCTTTATTTTTTCTCAAGGGCTTTATTTTTTCTTAAGGCTTTTTTTTTCGAGGGCTTTATTTTTTCTCAGGGTTTTATTTTTTCTCGAGGGCTTTATTTTTTCTGAGGGCTTCATTTTTTCTCAGGGCTTTATTTTTTCTCAGGGCTTTATTTTTTCTCAAGGGCTTTATTTTTTCTCGAGGGATTTATTTTTTCTTTCTCAAGGGCTTTATTTTTTCTCAGGGCTTTATATTTTCTAAGGGCTTTATTTTTTCTCCGGGCTTTATTTTTTCTCGACAGCTTTATTTATTCTAAGGGCTTTAATTTTTCTCTGGGCTATATTTTTCCTCAGGGCTTTACTTTTTCTCAAGGGCTTTATTTTTCTCTAGGGCTTTATTTTTTCTTTCTCAAGGGCATTATTTTTTCTCAGGGCTTTATATTTTCATAGGGCCTTATTTCTTCTCAGGGCTTTATTTATTTTCAGGGCTTTATATTTTCTCACGGCTTTAATTTTTCTCAGGGCTATATTTTTTCTCAGGGCTTTATTTCTCTTAGGGCTTTATTTTTTCATTCTCAAGGGCATTATTTTTTCTCTGGGCTTTATATTTTTTGAGGGCTTTATTTTTTCTCAGGGCTCTATATTTTTTCAAGGCTTTATTTTTTCTCTGGGCTTTATTTTTTCTCAAGGGCTTTATTTTTTCTCAGGGGCTTTATTTTTTCTTTAGGGCTTTATTTTTTCTCAAGGGCTTTATTTTTTCTCAGGGGCTTTATTTTTTCTTTAGGGCTTTATTTTTTCTCAGGTCTTTTTTTTATTGAGGGTTTTATATTTTCTCGAGGGCTTTATTTTTTCTCAGTGCTTTATTTTTTCTTTAGGGCTTTATTTTTTCTCAGGGCTTTATTTTTTATGAAGGGTTTTATTTTTTCTCTAGGGCTTTATTTTCTCTCAGGGCTTTATTTTTTCTCAAGGGCTTTATTTTTTCTCAGGGCCTTTTTTTTCTCGAGGGCTTTATTTTTTCTCAGGGCTTTATTTTTTCTAGTGGGCTTTATTTTTTCTCAGGGTTTTATTTTTTCTCGAGAGCTTTATTTTCTATAAGGGCTTTATTTTTTCTCGAGGGCTTTATTTTTTCGCAAGGGCTTTATTTTTGCTCGAAGCTTTATTTTTTCTCAGGGCTTCATTTTTTCTCGAGGACTTTATTTTTTCTGAGAGCTTCATTTTTTCTCAGGGTTTTATTTTTTCTCGAGGGCTTTATTTTTTCTTAGGGCTTTATTTTTTCTCAAGGGCTATATTTTTTCTCGAGGGTTTTATTTTTCTTTCTCAAGGGCTTTATTTTTTCTCAGGGCTTTATATTTTCTTAGGGCTTTATTTTTTCTCAGGGCTTTATATTTTCTTAGGGCTTTATTTTTTCTCAGGGCTTTATTTTTTCTCGACAACTTTATTTTTCCTATGGGCTTTAATTTTTCTCAGGGCTATATTTTTTCTCAGGGTTTTATTTTTTCTCGAGGGCTTTATTTTTTCTTTCTCAAGGGCTTTATTTTTTCTCTGGGCTTTATATTTTTTGAGGGCTTTATTTTTTCTAAGGGCTTTATATTTTTTCAGGGCTTCATTTTTTCTCAGGGCTTTATTTTTTCTCGAGGGCTTTATTTTTTCTCAGGGCATCAATTTTTCTCAAGGGCTTTATTTTTCTCAGGGCTTTATTTTTTCTTTAGGGCTTTATTTTTTTCTCAGGGCTTTATTTTTTCTTAGTGCTTTGTTTTTCCTCAGGGCTTTATTTTTTCTCAAGGGCTTTATTTTTTCTCAGGGGCTTTATTTTTTCTCGAGGGCTTTATTTTTTCTCAGGGCCTTTAATTTTTTTTAGGGCTTTATTTTTTCTCAGGGCTTTATTTTTTATTGCGGATTTTATATTTTCTCGAGGGCTTTTTTTTTTCTCGAGGGCTTTATTTTTTCTCAGGGCTTTTTTTTTTCGAGGGCTTTACTTTTTCTAGGGGCTTTATTTTTTCTCGTGGGCTTTATTTTTTCTCGAGAGCTTTATATTTTCTAAGTGCTTTATTTTTTCTCAGGGCTATATTTTTTCTGAGGGGTTTATTTTTTCTTAGTGTTTTGTTTTTTCACAAGGCTTTATTTTTTCTCAAGGGCTTTATTTTTTCTTAGGGCTTTGTTTTTTCTCGAGGGCTTCATTTTTCTTAGGGCTTTATTTTTTCTTAAGGGCTTTATTTTTTCTTGAGGGCTTTATTTTTTCTCAGAGCATTATTTATTCTCGTGGGCTTTATTTTTTCTCACGGCTTTATTTTTTTCAAGGGCTTTATTTTTCTCGAGGGCTTTATTTTTTCTTTCTCAAGGGCATTATTTTTTCTCAGGGCTTTATATTTTCTTAGGGCCTTATTTTTTCTCAGGGCTTTATTTTTTCTCAGGGCTTTATTTTTTCTCAGGGCTTTATATTTTCTCAGGGCTTTAATTTTTCTCAGGGCTATATTTTTTCTCAGGGCTTTATTTTTTCTCAGGGCTTTATTTTTTTCTCGAGGGCTTTATTTTTTCTTTCTCAAGGGCATTATTTTTTCTCTGGGCTTTATATTTTTTGAGGGCTTTATTTTTTCTCAGGGCTTTATATTTTTTCAGGGCTTTATTTTTTCTCAGGGCTTTATTTTTTCTCGAGGGCTTTATTTTTTCTCGAGGGCTTTATTTTTTCTCACGGGCTTTATTTTTTCTCGCGGGCTCTATTTTTTCTCAGGGCTTTATTTTTTCTTTAGTGCTTTATTTTTTCTCAGGTCTTTTTTTATTGAGTGTTTTATATTTTCTCGAGGGCTTTATTTTTTCTCAGGGCTTTATTTTTTCTTTAGGGCTTTATTTTTTCTCAGGGCTTTATTTTTTATGATGGGTTTTATTTTTTCTCTAGGGCTTTATTTTCTCTCAGGGCTTTATTTTTTCTCAGGGCCTTTTTTCTCAAGGGCTTTATTTTTTCTCAGGTCTTTATTTTTTCTAGTGGGCTTTATTTTTTCTCAGGGTTTTATTTTTTCTCGAGAGCTTTATTTTCTCTAAGGGCTTTATTTTTTCTCAGCGCTTTATTTTTTCTCGAGGGCTTTATTTTTTCTCAAGGGCTTTATTTTTACTCGAAGCCTTATTTTTTCTCAGGGCTTTATTTTTTCTCGAGGACTTTATTTTTCTGAGAGCTTCATTTTTCTCAGGGCTTTATTTTCTCTCGAGGGCTTTATTTTTTCTTTCTCAAGGGCTTTATTTTTTTCTCAGGGCTTTATATTTTCTTAGGGCTTTACTTCTTCTCAGGTCTTTATATTTTCTTAGGGCTTTAATTTTTTCTCAGGGCTTTATTTTTCTCCGGGCTTTTATTTTTTCTCAGGGGCTTTATTTTTTCTCGACAACTTTATTTTTCTATGGGCTTTAATTTTTCTCAGGGCTATATTTTTTCTCAGGGTTTTTAATTTTTTCACGAGGGCTTCATTTTTTCTTTCTCAAGGGCTTTTATTTTTTTATCTGGGCTTTATATTTTTTTGATGGCTTTATTTTTTCTAAGGGGCTTTATATTTTTTCATGGCTTCATTTTGTCTCAGGGCTTTATTTTTTTCTCGTGGGCTTTATTTTTTCTCAGGGCTTTAATTTTTCTCGAGGGCTTTATTTTTTCTCAGGGCTTTATTTTTTCTTTAGGGCTTTATTTTTTCTCGTGGCTTTATTTTTTATTGAGTGTTTTATATTTTCTCAGGGCTTTATTTTTTCTCGTGGGCTTTATTTTTTCTCAAGGTTTTATTTTTTCTCGAGAGCTTTATTTTTTCTAAGGGCTTTATTTTTTCTCAGGGCTTTATTTTTCTCAATGGCTTTATTTTTTCTCAGGGCTTTATTTTTTTCTCGAGGGGATTTATTTTTCTCGTGGGCTTTATTTTTTCTTTCTCAAGGTCTTTATTTTTTCTCAGGGCTTTATGTTTTTTTCAGGGTTTTATTTTTGGTTAGGGGCTTTATATTTTTTAAGTTCTTTATTTTTTTCTCAGGGCTTTATTTTTTTCTCGAGGGCTTTATTTTTTCTTTCTCAAGGGCTTTATTTTTTCTCAGGGCTTTATATTTTTTCAGGGCTTTATTTTTTCTCAGGGCTTTATATTTTTTTCATTTCTTTATTTTTTTCAGGCCTTTATTTTTCTCGAGGGCTTTATTTTCTCAGGGTGTTGATTTTTTCTCAAGGCTTTATTTTTTATGGAGGGTTTGATTTTTTTCTCAAGGGCTTTATTTTTTCTCACTGCTCTCTTTTTTCTTTAGGGCTTTATTTTTTCTCAGGGCTTTATTTTTTATCGAGGGTTTTATTTTTTCTCATGGCTTTATTTTTTCTCAAGGGCTTTATTTTTTCTTAAGACTTTTTTTTCGAGGGCTTTATTTTTTCTCAGGGTTTTATTTTTTCTCGAGGGCTTTATTTTTTCTGAGGGCTTCATTTTTTCTCAGGGCTTTATTTTTTTCTCAGGGCTTTATTTTTTCTCGAGGGCTTTATTTTTTATCAGGGCTTTATTTTTTCTCAAGGGCTTTATTTTTCTCGAGGGCTTTATTTTTTCTTTCTCAAGGGCTTTATTTTTTTCTCAGGGCTTTATATTTTCTGAGGGCTTTATTTTTTCTCCGGGCTTTATTTTTCTCGACAGCTTTATTTTTTCTAAGGGCTTTAATTTTTCTCAGGGCTATATTTTTCCTCAGGGCTTTACTTTTTCTCAAGGGCTTTATTTTTTCTCAGGGCTTTATTTTTTCTCGAGGGCTTTATTTTTTTCTCATGGGCATTATTTTTCTCTGGGCTTTATATTTTTTGAGGGCTTTATTTTTTCTCAGGGCTTTATATTTTTTCAGGGCTTTATTTTTTTCAGGGCTTTATTTTTTCTCGAGGGCTTTATTTTTTCTCGAGGGCTTTATTTTTTCTCAGGGGCTTTATTTTTTCTCGAGGGCTCTATTTCTTCTCAGGGCTTTATTTTTTCTTTAGGGTTTTATTTTTTCTCAGGGCTTTATTTTTTATTGAGGGTTTTATAATTTCTCGAGGGCTTTATTTTTTTTCAGGGCTTTATTTTTCTTTAGGGGTTTATTTTTCTCTGGGCTTTATTTTTTATAGAGGGTTTTATTTTTTCTCTAGGGCTTTATTTTGTCTCAGGGCTTTATTTTTCTCAAGGGCTTTATTTTTCTTAAGGCTTTTTTTTCTTAAGGGCTTTATTTTTTCTCAGGGCTTTATTTTTTATTGAGGGTTTTATAATTTCTCGAGGGCTTTTATTTTTTCTCAGGGCTTTATTTTTTCTTTAGGGCTTTATTTTTATTGAGGGTTTTATTTTTTCTCTAGGGCTTTATTTTCTCTCAGGGCTTTATTTTTTCTCAAGGGCTTTATTTTTTCTCAGGGCTTTTTTTTCTTGAGGGCTTTATTTTTCTCACGGCTTTATTTTTTCTCGTGGGCTTTATTTGTTCTCATGGTTTTATTTTTTCTCGAGAGCTTTATTTTTTCTAAGGGCTTTATTTTTTCTCAGCGCTTTACTTTTTCTCAAGGTGTTTATTTTTTCTCAGGGCTTTATATTTTCTCGAGAGCTTTATTTTTTCTCGAGAGCTTTATTTTTTCTAAGGGCTTTATTTTTTTCTCAGGGCTATATTTTTTCTCAGGGCTTTATTTTTTCTCAAGGGCTTTATTTTTTCTCAAGGGCTTTATTTTTTCTCAGGGCTTTTTTTTCTCGTGGGCTTTATTTTTTCTAGGGGCTTTATTATTACTCGTGGGCTTTATTTTTTTCTCAAGAGCTTTATATTTTCTAAGGCTTTGTTTTTTTCTCGGGGCTATATTTTTTCTCAGGGCTTTATTTTTCTTAGTGCTTTGTTTTCCTCAGGGCTTTGTTTTCCTCAGGGCTTTATTTTTCTCAGGGCTTTATTTTTTCTCGAGGGCTTCAATTTTTCTTAGGGCTTTAATTTTTCTCAAGGGCTTTATTTTTTCTCGAGCGCCTTATTTTTTCTCAGAGCTTTATTTATTCTCGTGGGCTTTATTTTTCTCAGGGCTTTATTTTTTCTCGAGGGTTTCATTTTTTCTCAGGGCTTTAATTTTTCTTAAGGCATTATTTTTTCTCGAGGGCTTTATTTTCTCCCAGGGCTTTATTTTTGCTCGAAGCTTTATTTTTTCTCAGGGCTTTATTTTTTCTCGAGGGGTTTATTTTTTCTCGAGAGCTTTATTTTTTCTAAGGGCTTTATTTTTTCTCAGGGCTATATTTTTTCTCAGGGCTTTATTTTTTCTCAAGGGCTTTATTTTTTCTCAAGGGCTTTATTTTTTCTTAGGGCTTTTTTTCTCGCGGGCTTTACTTTTTCAAGGGGCTTTATTTTTTCTCGTGGGCTTTATTTTTTCTCGAGAGATTTATATTTTCTAAGGGCTTTGTTTTTTCTCGGGGCTATATTTTTTCTCAGGACTTTATTTTTTCTTAGTGCTTTGTTTTTCCTCAGGGCTTTATTTTTTCTCCAGGGCTTTATTTTTTCTCAAGGCTTTATTTTTTCTCGAGGGCTTTAGTTTTTCTTAGGGCTTTATTTTTTCTAGGTGGCTTTATTTTTTCTCGAGAGATTTATATTTTCTAAGGGCTTTGTTTTTTCTCGGGGCTATATTTGTTTCTCAGGGCTTTATTTTTTCTTAGTGCTTTGTTTTTCCTCAGGGCTTTATTTTTTCTCCAGGGCTTTATTCTTTCTCAAGGGATTTATTTTTTCTCAGGGCTTTATTTTTTCTCGTGGGCTCTATTTTTTCTCAGGGTTTTATTTTTTCTCGAGAGCTTTATTTTTTTAAGGGCTTTATTTTTTCTCAGGGCTTTATTTTTCTCAAGGGCTTTATTTTTTCTCAGGGCTTTATTTTTTCTCGAGGGCTTTATTTTTTCTCGTGGGATTTATTTTTTCTTTCTCAAGGTCTTTATTTTTTCTCAGGGCTTTATGTTTTTTCAGGGCTTTATTTTTTGTCAGGGCTTTATATTTTTTAAGTTCTTTAATTTTTCTCAGGGCTTTATTTTTTCTCGAGGGCTTTATTTTTTCTCGAGGGCTCTATTTTTTCTCAGGGCTTTATTTTCTCTTTAGGGCTTTATTTTTTCTCAGGTCTTTTTTTATTGAGGGTTTTATATTTTCTCGAGGGCTTTATTTTTTCTCAGGGCTTTATTTTTTCTTTAGGGCTTTATTTTTTCTCAGGCTTTATTTTTTATCAAGGGTTTTATTTTTTTCTCTAGGGCTTTATTTTCTCTCAGGGCTTTATTTTTTCTCTAGGGCTTTATTTTTTCTCAGGGCTTTTTTTTTCTCGAGGGCTTTTTTTTCTCAGGGCTTTATTTTTTCTAGTGGGCTTTATTTTTCTCAGGGTTTGATTTTTTCTCGAGAGCTTTATTTTTTCTAAGGGCTTTATTTTTTCTCAGGGCTTATTTTTCTCAAGGGCTTATTTTTTCTCAGGGCTTTATATCTTCTCGAGGGCTTTATTTTTTCTCGAGAGCTTTATTTTTTCTAAGGGCTTTATTTTTTCTCAGGGCTATAGTTTTTCTCAGGGGCTTTACGTTTTCTCAAGGCTTTTTTTTTCTCGCGGGCTTTACTTTTTCTAGAGGCTTTATTTTTTCTCATGGGCTTTATTTTTTTCTCGAGAGCTTTATATTTTCTAAGGGCTTTGTTTTTTCTCGGGGCTATATTTTTTCTCAGGGCTTTATTTTTTTAGTGCTTTGTTTTCCTCAGGCTTTATTTTTTCTCAGGGGCTTTATTTTTTCTCAGGGCTTTATTTTTTCTCGAGGGCTTCATTTTTTCTTATGGCTTTATTTTTTCTCAAGGGCTTTATTTTTTCTCGAGGGCTTTATTTTTTCACAGAGCTTTATTTATTCTCGTGGGCTTTATTTTTTCTCAGGGCTTTATTTTTTCTCGAGGGTTTCAATCTTTCTCAAGGCTTTATTTTTTCTTAAGGCATTATTTTTTCTCGAGGGCTTTATTTTCTCCCAGGGCTTTATTTTTGCTCGAAGCTTTATTTTTCTCAGGGCTTTATTTTTTCTCGAGGGCTTTATTTTTCTGAGAGCTTCATTTTTTCTCAGGGCTTTATTTTTTCTCGAGGGCTTTATTTTTTCTTAGGTTTTTATTTTTTCTCAGAGCTTTATTTATTTTCATGGGCTTAATTTTTTCTCACGGCTTTATTTTTTCTCAAGGGCTTTATTTTTCTCGAGGGCTTTATTTTTTCTTTCTCAAGGGCTTTATTTTTTCTCAGGGCTTTATATTTTCATAGGGTTTTATTTTTTCTCAGGGCTTTGTTAGGAATTTTGTGTATTGCAATTTGATGGATGCATATCATTTTAATCATCATTTGATTTCTCACACTTGCATTATTTTAGAAAACATTGAAATCTTATTTTATCCATGCATTGTTTTTAAAATATGGTAAAACTCATGTTTTATGCATGAATTGGTTTTAATTTTGGATGCAATTGATTTTGTAAAAGGAATTTCAAAATTCAAGCTTAGCCTAAGTTTTAAAGTTTCAAATGATTTGTGGCCTTTTATGATTCATGATTTTAAAAAATACTTAGATTGATTTAAATCATGTTTCAAGCTTGATTTAATGGCCCCAACAAGTCCCACATCAAAAATCCTTGAAAATTGCAAAAGTATGCAAAATGGGAAAAGTGGCCCAGGGCCCAGTGTACTCGGTCGACCGGGTACACATCCCGGTCGACCGCGTACACTGCGGGTCGACTGGGCAGAGAGCCGTTTGGCTCTCCAACGGTCATTTTTCTGACCGTTTGGATGGGGTCGACCGGGCCTGTCATGGGGTCGACCGGGGACACGCAGAAACTCCTGTTTTCTGTGTATAAAAAGGCTTCATTCCCTTTGAAAAAGGTTGGAACTTTTGAGGAAACTTGGAGCCTTCTTGGAGGTGTTTTGAAGAGAAGATAAAGGGGATGAACCAAGGGGATTAAGAAGGTCATTAAGGAAGCTAAAGCTTGGATCATGAAGTTAAATCTCCAAGTAAGCTTTGCTTAATTTAATCATATGTTTCATGCTTGGTTTTAAATCTTGGTAAATGTTTTTAGCATGATAACTATGATGAAATGAATTCATTACTTCCATTCAATCTTGATATTAAGTTGTAATGAATTCTTTTCTTTGATTCAAACTTAGTTTAGTTTTAAACTTTGTTAAACATGTTATGTTTAAACTTTGATTTCTTTATAACATGTTAATTTAACTTGTTGAATCATCATTGTTGTTTTCAATCTTTTAAAACCTTTGTTAAATCTTGTTTTTGAAAACAACACTACAAATGCATCACATGTTTAAGCCAAATTAATTTCATACAACTTGTGAGCCTTTATGTTTTAAATCATCAACAAGTTAGTATTTGTTCATGTGATTTGCATTTAAACTTCAATCAATTCTTTCTATGTGCTTTAATCTTTGAATTGCTTTGAGCATATATTCATTGGACTTTACTTTTTAAACTTGATTGAAGTTGTCACACACACACCTCATTAGCATACATCTTTGCACTCATTAGTGTGTTGTGTGAGTTTAGTTTTCACTTTCAAATTAGCCTATTAAAGAGGCATTGTAATTGTGCTTTAATTGTAATCTCTTAGAGTGTTCTTTGGAAGACACTTTCTTTGAGAAATCATTTCTTTGTAAGGTTATTGCTTAGCCATTAAAAGCATATTGATAGGTTGTTGTTTAGCCTAGAAAAACATCATTGTAAGGTTATTGCTAAGCCTTGGAAAGCATACATTGTAGAGGTTATTGCTTAGCCTTTTGAAAAGCATAATAGTGGAAATCCGGTGGGGTGTGAGGAACACAAGCCGGTAGTGGAATGTAGGCACGTTGGCCGAACCACTATAAATATTGTGTTGTGGTGCATGCTCTTGTGATGAGTGTATGTATTTAGCTTCCGCATTGTGCTTGTTATCATCACTAGTGACTAGTTAGTTTATAGAAAATTAAAATTGGTCATAGTTAGTCACTATTAGTAGCTCACCCTATTCACCCCCCCTCTAGGGTTAAGATCCCGGACTTTCAATTGGTATCAGAGCAAGGTTACTCCATTTAGGGCTTAAACACCCGGAGTTGATCCTCTCTATCTAGATCAAAACCCTAGTGTTGTTTTTTCATGAAAATCATTAGAATGGATTCCACTAGTTTAGACTTTGTAGATTCTTGTGTAGATTCCTCTAGACCCCTCCTTCTTCCATCTATTGGAGATTCTAACATTAAAATTAATGAATCTAAATCTAAATTAAAAGAAGAAGAATATGATGAAAATGAAGCTTATGAGGAATTGTACACATGGTCCTTAGAGCTTTCTAAGAAGAATAAAAGATTAAAAGAAGAATCTAAAAGACTAAACCAAGAATTAGTCTCTTCAAAAGATGAACTTAGAGAAAAAGAAGAATTAATAAATTGTGCAGAATCTAAGTTCATGATCTCTTTGCATAACCTATATAATGCTCAAGATGAATTAAAAGATTTAAAGATAGGTTATGACAATCTTAATAAGGAAAATTCTAAATTAAGAGATCAAAGGCAAGATAAAGACATTAACAATCTTGAATCCAAGTTAACTATCTCTAAAGAAAATTTATCTAATGCTCAAAATGAACTAAATGAGATTAAGATAATTGTAATGAGCTTAAAATTGAAAATTTAAATCTAAGAGATACTTTAAAAGACAAGATGAAAACATTGTCCATTTAAAATCCAAGTTGACTATTTCCAATGAAAACTTGTCTAATGCTCAAAGTAATTTAAAAACTCTAGAACTTGGATCTAATGTTGTTAATGAAATTAAATTTGAATTAAAACTTGCCCTTGAAGAGCTAAGCAAATTTAAGGGAATTGAACAAGAACTAACAAAAGTTAAACTTGAAAATTCTACCCTTAAAACCAAAGTCACTCAACTTGAAACATACAAACAAAAGTATGAGTGCAAATTTACCCAAAGTGAACAAAGATTGGAAAAGTTATTTAAATTGGGTAAATCAAAAGGAGATAGGACGGGTCTTGGATTTGATAGGAATACCTCATATGACCCTAAATTCACCAACACTTTTGTGAAAGGTGAGTCCTCATTCTCTAGCACTCACACTTCTTTGCCCATGTCTAAATGTAATTATTGTGGCATTGAAGGACATTTTAGGTTTGAGTGCAAACAAAGAAGAAGCTATGTGTCTAAACCCATCTTTGAACCAAAGAAAGTTAAATCAAATTCTATGATGGATAAGACACCAAAAACCAAGGAGAACTCCATGAAGCTTAAACAAGTAAAATCAATTAAGAAGGAGTCTCCTAAAATAGATTCTAAAAAGATTAAACAAGTTAAATCAAGTTTAAAAGAATCTATAAATAAAAAGGTTCTCAACCTACCTCCCTTAACTCAACAAATGAAAGAACTTTTGAAGAAAGTTGTAAAGATAAATTTGAAATTCAAAAGTCAATTAAAGGGAGGAGATAAGAAGAAAAGAAAAGTGAACCAATCCCCTAAGAAACAATCTCACCAACCCCAAGAGACTAATCACCAACCTAAGCTTAAATTATTCAAATCTCATGGTGATAGGTCCAAATCTAAGATTTATCAAGTCAAATCTCCTAGAGTTGGTGAGAAGTTTAAGTTAGACCTCAAAGTTCATCCATCCCAAGACCTTAGGTGGATTCCCAAAGTTAGACAAATAGACAAACCTTAGGGCCTTGGACCTCATTGACCAACCTAACCTTAATAGTTAAATCTTTTTGTTGGTCATGATTGCATTTGCATTTATGTTCTTTCTTAGTTACATTTTTTAAAATGCATTTGTTTCTTTATGATCATTTGATTTTGTCTTCATGTACTTCCCTAAGTCACATATCATGGTTTTCAAAATCATTTGATTGTATTTCTACATGTTCAATTGATTATGGGTTCAAAGCTTTCATAGCTAGATCTTTCATAATCGATTGATGTTGCAATATCATTTGTTTGTATGTCTTAGTTAGATTATTTTGAAAAACAAATGACTTAAATCAATTTAATTTTTCCATGAATTTTTAAGTTATACTTTCACATGGGAAAATTACTTTGAAAAGATCAACTTGTATGTTTTCCAATTAAGTTATATCTTTTAAAATGCAAGTTGAATGGTTTTTAAATCAAATTGTATGATTCTTGGTAGTGATATTGCTTAGAATACAATTTGATGTTTGATAAGGTGCTTTCTTTATTTTCATATACATTATGCCCATTGTTAGATTTTGTTTATGATTTGAAGATTGCATGAATGGAAATGCTTTAAAACTTTTTGTTGTATTCATCAAAGCATGTTCCATGTTTTCATTTCCTTATGCTTTTGCTTATGTCATCCTTTAATGGAAATGAATGTTGTGATAGACTATTTGCATGTTTGCTCTTTTAGTTACATTCTTTATGCAAATGTTTTATTTGTTCCATGTATGGTTGTGTTTCTTATTATTTTTTTTTTCCATACTAGAACCCAAATCCATCGTTATGCTTTCTAGTCATTTTTGTGAAATGGATGGTTATGATGTTTGATTCATGTGTATTTGTCATACTTATACATGTTTCAACCTCATAGTAGTGTTTGATCATATGAACCTCTTTGAAATTCATTTCTTGAATTACATAGTTATATCTCTTGAATGATGGATTTCTTAGATGTTGTATTCATATGGTTGACACTTTGGAAATTGCATATTCTTATAAGTCATATATTTTCAAATGCAATTTCTCATGTTCATCACTATGCTCAATAGTTATATCATTAAAGTGATGAATATTCATTTATGTTGCTTGATGGAATCTTGTGGTTGTCACATGCTTGCTCTCAAACATGTTCCATATTCAATTGGTAATCAAATGATATCATTTTCAATTAGTATAACTTCCAATTGATGTTATATATTTGTGATAAACCTTGTGCACATTGGATTAAACTTGATAGTAATATGTCTTTGTTCCATGTCACATTCCATTAGCTTCATAAATGGTCATGTTTGCCACCTCTCTTGCTTATTTGGTTAAATCTCGTGACCACCATGTTTATGTGTTAATAATCTTGGTTGGTTAATGATTGAGGTAGGCATCATGGTTTGAATTTCATTTCACTCATCTTACACTTGATAGTCATATTTTATGATTGAGTGAAATGATTTCAAAATTTACATAGCATATGATTTTCATAGTTATATTATTTGATGCTATGTTTAGTAAACCCCTTATCATCATGGATAGCTCTAACTTGGATTAATCCTTCTAGTTACATTCCTTAAGTCCATTTTAGAGTGATTGAGCTAATAAGTCATACTCTTAAATCTCAATTGATATGGTTCTTATTTCAATTGGTATCCATGATAGATTAACCTTTTGACCTTGCTCTTCAACTTTCCTTAAGCTTATAGGTCAATTGGTTTCTCTCCAATTTGGTAATTTGATCATTGAGCCTTATAGTTAATCATTATCAATCGGTATCTAATCCTTCCCTTGAAGTTATCCCTCAATTGGTTAAACCATCTTCTTCTTGCATCTAATAGTTATATTCTTGTCAAAAGTATGACAAAAGAAGATTATGGATTGAGGGGGAGTAAACCTTCTAAGGAAGCATTAGAGATGATCAAATTCACCATTGCTATTCCCTTATAACTTACTCACATGCATAATAGCCTGTTAAGTATTTCATTTTCGATTTCATTTGTTAACAGGTGCTACTAAAGGTATTTTCCTTGTTTCATGTGTGTAGGTACCTTTCTTCAATTGCTACCTTTGCAATTTAATGGCAAAGGGGGAGAAAGGATTAAGGGGGAGAAAATGCTCTAGCTACCCAAAAAGGAGCTGAAGATCAAAGGGGGAGAGAGCATTCAATGGCAAAGGGAGAGAAAGACCAAGGAGAGAGAGTGCTTGGTCTAAGGGGGAGAGAAGATAAAAGAAAGAAAGCTTGGAGCTAAGGACAAGAAGAATGAAGATCAAAAGAGCTAAAGCCCAAGCTAAGTGAAGGAGCATCCGAAGATTTCAAGCCAAGGAGCTGAAGACTTAGTGTGAGGATTAGTGTTAAGTTAAGGTTTGCCATCAAATTGCAAAGGGGGAGATTGTTAGGAATTTTGTGTATTGCAATTTGATGGATGCATATCATTTTAATCATCATTTGATTTCTCACACTTGCATTATTTTAGAAAACATTGAAATCTTATTTTATCCATGCATTGTTTTTAAAATATGGTAAAACTCATGTTTATGCATGAATTGGTTTTAATTTTGGATGCAATTGATTTTGTAAAAGGAATTTCAAAATTCAAGCTTAGCCTAAGTTTTAAAGTTTCAAATGATTTGTGGCCTTTTATGATTCATGATTTTAAAAAATACTTAGATTGATTTAAATCATGTTTCAAGCTTGATTTAATGGCCCCAACAAGTCCCACATCAAAAATCCTTGAAAATTGCAAAAGTATGCAAAATGGGAAAAGTGGCCCAGGGCCCAGTGTACTCGGTCGACCGGGTACACATCCCGGTCGACCGCGTACACTGCGGGTCGACTGGGCAGAGAGCCGTTTGGCTCTCCAACGGTCATTTTTCTGACCGTTTGGATGGGGTCGACCGGGCCTGTCATGGGGTCGACCGGGGACACGCAGAAACTCTGTTTTCTGTGTATAAAAAGGCTTCATTCCCTTTGAAAAAGGTTGGAACTTTTGAGGAAACTTGGAGCCTTCTTGGAGGTGTTTTGAAGAGAAGATAAAGGGGATGAACCAAGGGGATTAAGAAGGTCATTAAGGAATCTAAAGCTTGGATCATGAAGTTAAATCTCCAAGTAAGCTTTGCTTAATTTAATCATATGTTTCATGCTTGGTTTTAAATCTTTGGTAAATGTTTTTAGCATGATAACTATGATGAAATGAATTCATTACTTCCATTCAATCTTTGATATTAAGTTGTAATGAATTCTTTTCTTTGATTCAAACTTAGTTTAGTTTTAAACTTTGTTAAACATGTTATGTTTAAACTTTGATTTCTTTATAACATGTTAATTTAACTTGTTTGAATCATCATTGTTGTTTTCAATCTTTTTAAAACCTTTGTTAAATCTTGTTTTTGAAAACAACACTACAAATGCATCACATGTTTAAGCCAAATTAATTTCATACAACTTGTGAGCCTTTATGTTTTAAATCATCAACAAGTTAGTATTTGTTCATGTGATTTGCATTTAAACTTCAATCAATTCTTTCTATGTGCTTTAATCTTTGAATTGCTTTGAGCATATATTCATTGGACTTTACTTTTTAAACTTGATTGAAGTTGTCACACACACACCTCATTAGCATACATCTTTGCACTCATTAGTGTGTTGTGTGAGTTTAGTTTTCACTTTCAAATTAGCCTATTAAAGAGGCATTGTAATTGTGCTTTAATTGTAATCTCTTAGAGTGTTCTTTGGAAGACACTTTCTTTGAGAAATCATTTCTTTGTAAGGTTATTGCTTAGCCATTAAAAGCATATTGATAGGTTGTTGTTTAGCCTAGAAAAACATCATTGTAAGGTTATTGCTAAGCCTTGGAAAGCATACATTGTAGAGGTTATTGCTTAGCCTTTTGAAAAGCATAATAGTGGAAATCCGGTGGGGTGTGAGGAACACAAGCCGGTAGTGGATGTAGGCACGTTGGCCGAACCACTATAAATATTGTGTTGTGGTGCATGCTCTTGTGATGATTGTATGTATTTAGCTTCCGCATTGTGCTTGTTATCATCACTAGTGACTAGTTAGTTTATAGAAAATTAAAATTGGTCATAGTTAGTCACTATTAGTAGCTCACCCTATTCACCCCCCCTCTAGGGTCAAGATCCCGGACTTTCAGGCTTTATTTTTTCTTAGGGCTTTATATTTTCTCAGGGCTTTAATTTTTCTCAGGGCTATATTTTTTCTCAGGGCTTTATTTTTTCTCAGGGCTTTATTTTTTCTCGAGGCCTTTAATTTTTCTTTCTCAAGGGCATTATTTTTTCTCTGGGCTTTATATTTTTTGAGGGCTTTATTTTTTCTCAGGGCTTTATATTTTTTCAGGGCGTTATTTTTTCTCAGGGCTTTATTTTTTCTCGAGGGCTTTATTTTTTCTCGAAGGCTTTATTTTTTCTCAGGGGCTTTATTTTTTCTCGAGGGCTCTATTTTTTCTCACGGCTTTATTTTTTCTTTAGGGCTTTATTTTTTCTCAGGTCTTTTTTTTATTGAGGGTTTTATATTTTCTCGTGGGCTTTATTTTTTCTCAGGGCTTTATTTTTTCTTTAGGGCTTTATTTTTTCTCAGGGCTTTATTTTTTATCAAGGGTTTTATTTTTTCTCTAGGGCTTTATTTTCTCTCAGGGCTTTATTTTTCTCAATGG
Organism: Litsea cubeba; assembly: GCA_012931725.1. Classification (NCBI taxonomy): domain Eukaryota; kingdom Viridiplantae; phylum Streptophyta; class Magnoliopsida; order Laurales; family Lauraceae; genus Litsea; species Litsea cubeba. The sequence goes on from WHSA01000244.1 coordinate 57,638, forward strand.
CTTTATTTTTTCTCAGGGCTTTTTTTCCCGAGGGCTTTATTTTTTCTCAGGGCTTTATTTTTTCTCGTGGGCTTTATTTTTTCTCAGGGTTTTATTTTTTCTCGAGAGCTTTAATTTTTTCTAAGGGCTTTATTTTTTCTCAGGGCTTTATTTTCTCTCAAGGGCTTTTTTTTCTCAGGGCTTTATATCTTCTCGAGGGCTTCATTTTTTCTCGAGAGCTTTATTTTTTCTAAGGGCTTTATTTTTTCACAGGGTTTTATTTTTTCTCAGGGCTTTATTTTTTCTCCAGGGCTTTATTTTTTCTCAGGGCTTTTTTTTCTCGCGGGCTTTACTTTTTCTAGGGGCTTTATTTTTTCTCGTGGGCTTTATTTTTTCTCAAGAGCTTTATATTTTCTAAGGGCTTTGTTTTTTCTCGGGGCTATATTTTTTCTCAGGGCTTTATTTTTTCTTAGTGCCTTTTTTTTCCTCAGGGCTTTATTTTTTCTCAAGTCTTAGGGCTTTATTTTTTCTCGAGGGCTTCATTTTTTCTCGAGGGCTTTATTTTTTCTAAGTGCTTCATTTTTTCTCAGGGCTTTATTTTTTCTCGAGGGCTTTATTTTTTCTTAGGGCTTTATTTTTTCTCAAGGGCTTTATTTTTTCTCGAGGGCTTTATTTTTTCTTTCTCAAGGGCTTTGTTTTTTCTCAGGGCTTTATATTTTCTTAAGGCTTTATTTTTTCTCAGGGCTTTATATTTTCTTAGGGCTTTATTTTTTCTCCGGGCTTTATTTTTTCTCAGGGCTTTATTTTTTCTCGACAGCTTTATTTTTTCTAAGGGCTTTAATTTTTCTCAGGGCTATATTTTTTCTCAGGGTTTTATTTTTTCTCGAGGGCTTTATTTTTTCTTTCTCAACGGCTTTATTTTTTCTCTGGGCTTTATATTTTTTGAGGGCTTTATTTTTTCTCTAGGGCTTTATTTTTTCTCAGGGCTTTATTTATTCTCGTGGGCTTTATTTTTTCTCAGGGCTTTATTTTTTCTCGAGGGTTTCATTTTTTCTCTGGGCTTTATTTTTTCTTAAGGCATTATTTTTTCTCGAGGGCTTTAATTTCTCCCGGGGCTTTACTTTTGCTCGAAGCTTTATTTTTTCTTAGGGCTTTATTTTTTCTCGAGGGCTTTATTTTTTCTCAGGGCTTTAATTTTTCTCGATGGCTTTATTTTTTCTCAGGGCTTTATTTTTTCTTTAGGGCTTTATTTTTCTCAGGTCTTTATTTTTTATTGAGGGTTTTATATTTTCTCGAGAGCTTTATTTTTTCTCAGGGCTTTATTTTTTCTTTTGGGCTTTATTTTTTCTCAGGGCTTTATTTTTTCTCGAGGGCTTTATTTTTTCTCAGAGCTTTATTTATTTTCGTGGGCTTTATTTTTTCTCACGGCTTTATTTTTTCTCAAGGGCTTTATTTTTCTCGAGGGCTTTATTTTTTCTCAGGGCTTTATATTTTCATAGGGATTTATTTTTTCTCAGGGCTTTATTTTTTCTTAGGGCTTTATATTTTCTTAGGGCTTTAATTTTTCTCAGGGCTATATTTTTTCTCAGGGCTTTATTTTTTCTCAGGGCTTTATTTTTTCTCGAGGCCTTTAATTTTTCTTTCTCAAGGGCATTATTTTTTCTCTGGGCTTTATATTTTTTGAGGGCTTTATTTTTTGTCAGGGCTTTATATTTTTTCAGGGCGTTATTTTTTCTCAGGGCTTTATTTTTTCTCGAGGGCTTTATTTTTTCCCGAAGGCTTTATTTTTTCTCAGGGGCTTTATTTTTTCTCGAGGGCTCTATTTTTTCTCACGGCTTTATTTTTTCTCAGGTCTTTTTTTTATTGAGGGTTTTATATTTTCTCGTGGGCTTTATTTTTTCTCAGGGCTTTATTTTTTCTTTTGGGCTTTATTTTTTCTCAGGGCTTTATTTTTTATCAAGGGTTTTATTTTTTCTCTAGGTCTTTATTTTCTCTCAGGGCTTTATTTTTTCTCAATGGCTTTATTTTTTCTCAGGGCTTTTTTTTCCCGAGGGCTTTATTTTTTCTCAGGGCTTTATTTTTTCTAATGGGCTTTATTTTTTCTCAGGGTTTTATTTTTTCACGAGAGCTTTATTTTTCCTAAGGGCTTTATTTTTTCTCAGGGCTTTATTTTCTCTCAAGGGCTTTTTTTCTCCGGGCTTTAAATCTTCTCGAGGGCTTCATTTTTTCTCGAGAGCTTTATTTTTTCTAAGAGCTTTATTTTTTCACAGGGTTTTATTTTTTCTCAGGGCTTTATTTTTTCTCCAGGGCTTTATTTTTTCTCAGGGCTTTTTTTTCTCGCGGGCTTTAACTTTTTCTAGGGGCTTTATTTTTCTCGTGGGCTTTATTTTTTCTCGAGAGCTTTATATTTTCTAAGGGCTTTGTTTTTTTCTCGGGGCTATATTTTTTCTTAGGGCTTTATTTTTTCTTAGTGCCTTTTTTTTCCTCAGGGCTTATTTTTCTCAAGTCTTAGGGCTTTATTTTTCTCGAGGGCTTCATTTTTCTCGAGGGCTTTATTTTTCTGAGGGCTTCATTTTTTCTCATGGCTTTATTTTTTCTCGAGGGCTTTATTTTTTCTTAGGGCTTTATTTTTTCTCAAGGGCTTTATTTTTTCTCGAGGGCTTTATTTTTTCTTTCTCACGGGCTTTATTTTTCTCAGGGCTTTATATTTTCTTAGGGCTTTATTTTTTCTCAGGGCTTTATATTTTCTTAGGGCTTTAATTTTTTCTCCGGGCTTTATTTTTCTCAGGGATTTATTTTTTCTCGACAGCTTTATTTTTTCTAAGGGCTTTAATTTTTCTCAGGGCTATATTTTTTCTTAGGGTTTTATTTTTTCTCGAGGGCTTTATTTTTTCTTTCTCAATGGCTTTATTTTTTCTCTGGGCTTTATATTTTTTGAGGGCTTTATTTTTTCTCGAGGGCTTTATTTTTTCTCAGAGCTTTATTTATTCTCGTGGGCTTTATTTTTTCTCAGGGCTTTATTTTTTCTCGAGGGTTTCATTTTTTCTCAGGGCTTTATTTTTTCTTAAGGCATTATTTTTTCTCGAGGGCTTTATTTTCTCCCAGGGCTTTATTTTTGCTCGAAGCTTTATTTTTTCTCAGGGCTTTATTTTTTCTCGAGGGCTTTATTTTTTCTGAGAGCTTCAATTTTTCTCAGGGCTTTATTTTTTCTCGAGGGCTTTATTTTTTCTTAGGACTTTATTTTTTCTCAAGGGCTTTATTTTTTCTCGCGGGCTTTACTTTTTCGAGGGGCTTTATTTTTTCTCGTGGGTTTTATTTTTTCACGAGAGCTTTATATTTTCTAAGGGCTTTGTTTTTTCTCGGGGCTATATTTTTTCTCAGGATTTTATTTTTTCTTAGTGCTTTGTTTTTCCTCAGGGCTTTATTTTTTCTCAAGGGCTTTATTTTTTCTTAGGGGTTTATTTCTTCTCAAGGGCTTCATTTTTTCTTAGGGCTTTATTTTTTCTCAAGGGCTTTATTTTTTCTCGAGGGCTTCATTTTTTCTCCGAGCTTTATTTATTCTCGTGGGCTTTATTTTTTCTCAGGGCTTTATTTTTTCTCGAGGGTTCCATTTTTTCTCAGGGCTTTATTTTTTCTTAAGGCATTATTTTTTTCTCGAGGGCTTTATTTTTGCTCGAAGATTTATTTTTTCTCAGGGCTTTATTTTTTCTCGAGCGCTTTATTTTTTCTAAGAGCATCATTTTTTCTCAGGGCTTTATTTTTCCTTAGGGCTTTATTTTTTCTCAAGGGCTTTATTTTTTCTCGAGGGCTTTATTTTTTCTTTCTCAAGGGCATTATTTTTTCTCAGGGCTTTATATTTTCTTAGGGCTTTATTTTTTCTCGATAGCTTTATTTTTTCTAAGGGATTTAATTTTTCTCAGGGCTATATTTTTTCTCAGGGTTTTATTTTTTCTCGAGGGCTTTATTTTTCTTTCTCAAGGGCTTTATTTTTTCTCTGGGCTTTATATTTTTTGAGGGCTTTATTTTTTTAAGGGCTTTATATTTTTTCAGGGCTTAATTTTTTCTCACGGCTTTATTTTTTCTCAAGGGCTTTATTTTTTCTCGAGGGCTTTATTTTTTCTCAGGGCTTTAATTTTTCTCGAGGGCTTTATTTTTTCTCAGGGCTTTATTTTTTCTTTAGGGCTTTATTTTTTCTCATGGCTTTATTTTTTATTGAGGGTTTTATATTTTCTCGAGGGCTTTATTTTTTCTTAGGGCTTTATTTTTTCTTTAGGGCTTTATTTTTTCTCAGGGCTTTATTTTTTATTGAGGGTTTTATATTTTCACGAGGGCTTTATTTTTTCACAGGGTTTTATTTTTTCTTTAGGGCTTTATTTTTTCTCAGGGCTTTATTTTTTATCGAGGGTTTTATTTTTTCTCTATGGCTTTATTTTCTCTCAGGGCTTTATTTTTTCTCAAGGGCTTTATTTTTTTCTCAGGGCTTTTTTTCTCGAGGGATTTATTTTTTCTCAGGGCTTTATTTTTTCTTGTGGGCTTTATTTTTTCTCAGGGTTTTATTTTTTCTCGAGGGCTTTATTTTTTCTTTCTCAAGGGCTTTATTTTTACTCTGGGCTTTATATTTTTTGAGGGCTTTATTTTTTCTAAGGGCTTTATATTTTTTTAGGGCTTCATTTTTTCTCAGGGCTTTATTTTTTCTCGAGGGCTTTATTTTTTCTCGAGGGCTTTATTTTTTCTCAGAGCTTTATTTATTCTCGTGGGCTTTATTTTTTCTCGAGGGTTTCATTTTTTCTCAGGGCTTTATTTTTTCTTAAGGCATTATTTTTTCTCGAGGGCTTTATTTTCTCCCAGGGCTTTATTTTTGCTCGAAGCTTTATTTTTTCTCAGGGCTTTATTTTTTCTCGAGGGCTTTATTTTTTCTGAGAGCTTCATTTTTTCTCAGGGCTTTATTTTTTCTTGAGGGCTTTATTTTTTCTTAGGGCTTTATTTTTTCTCAAGGGCTTTATTTTTTCTCGCAGGCTTTACTTTTTCTAGAGGCTTTATTTTTTCTCATGGGCTTTATTTTTCTCGAGAGCTTTATATTTTCTAAGGGCTTTGTTTTTTCTCGGGGCTATATTTTTTCTCAGGGCTTTATTTTTTCTTAGTGATTTGTTTTTCCTCAGGGCTTTATTTTTTTCAAGGGCTTTATTTTTTCTTAAGGCTTTATTTTTTCTCGAGGGCTTCATTTTTTCTTAGGGCTTTATTTTTCTCAAGGGCTTTATTTTTTCTCGAGGGCTTTATTTTTTCTCCGAGCTTTATTTATTCTCGTGGGCTTTATTTTTTCTCAGGGCTTTATTTTTCTCAGGGCTTTATTTTTTCTCGAGGGTTCCATTTTTTCTCAGGGCTTTATTTTTTCTTAAGGCATTATTTTTTCTCGAGGGCTTTATTTTCTCCCAGGGCTTTATTTTTGCTCGAAGCTTTATTTTTCTCAGGGCTTTATTTTTTCTCGAGCGCTTTATTTTTTCTTAGAGCTTCATTTTTTCTCAGGGCTTTATTTTTTCTCGAGGGATTTATTTTTTCTTTGGGCTTTATTTTTTCTCAAGGGCTTTATTTTTTCTCGAGGGCTTTATTTTTTCTCGAGGGCTTTATTTTTTCTCAGGGCTTTATATTTTCTGAGGGCTTTATTTTTTCTCTGGGCTTTATATTTTCTTAGGGCTTTATTTTTTCTCAGGGCATTATTTTTTCTCCGGGCTTTATTTTTTCTCAGGGCTTTATTTTTGCTCGACAGCTTTATTTTTCTAAGGGCTTTAATTTTTCTCAGGGCTACATTTTTTCTCAGGGTTTTATTTTTTCTCGAGGGCTTTATTTTTTCTTTCTCAAGGGCTTTATTTTTTCTCTGGGCTTTATATTTTTTGAGGGCTTTTATTTTTTCTAAGGGCTTTATATTTTTTCAGGGCTTAATTTTTTCTCAGGGCTTTATTTTTTCTCGAGTGCTTATTTTTTCTTGAGGGCTTTATTTTTTCTCAGGGCTTTAATTTTTCTCGAGGGCTTTATTTTTTCTCAGGGCTTTATTTTTTCTGTAGGGCTTTATTTTTTCTCATGGCTTTATTTTTTATTGAGGGTTTTATATTTTCTTGAGGGCTTTATTTTTTCTCAGGGCTTTATTTTTTCATTAGGGCTTTATTTTTTCTCAGGGCTTTATTTTTTATTGAGGGTTTTATATTTTCTCGAGGGCTTTATTTTTTCTCAGGGTTTTATTTTTTCTTTAGGGCTTTATTTTTTCTCAGGGCTTTATTTTTTATCGAGGGTTTTATTTTTTCGAGGGCTTTATTTTCTCTCAGGGCTTTATTTTTTCTCAAGGGCTTTATTTTTTCTCAGGGCTTTTTTTTTCTCGAGGGATTTATTTTTTCTCAGGGCTTTATTTTTTCTCGTGGGCTTTATTTTTTCTCAGGGTTTTATTTTTTCTCGAGGGCTTTATTTTTTCTTTCTCAAGGGCTTTATATTTTTTGAGGGCTTTATTTTTTCTAAGGGCTTTATATTTTTTCAGGGCTTCATTTTTTCTCAGTGCTTTATTTTTTCTCGAGGGCTTTATTTTTTCTCGAGGGCTTTATTTTTTCTCAGGGCTTTATTTATTCTCGTGGGCTTTATTTTTTCTCGAGGGTTTCATTTTTTCTCAGGGCTTTATTTTTTCCTAAGGCATTATTTTTTCTCGAGGGCTTTATTTTCTCCCAGGGCTTTACTTTTGCTCGAAGCTTTATTTTTTCTCAGGGCTTTATTTTTTCTCGAGGGCTTTATTTTTCTGAGAGCTTCATTTTTCTCAGGGCTTTATTTTTTCTCGCGGGCTTTATTTTTTCTTAGGGCTTTATTTTTTCTCAAGGGCTTTATTTTTTCTCGCGGGCTTTAGTTTTTCTAGCGGCTTTATTTTTTCTCATGGGCTTTATTTTTTCTCGAGAGCTTTATATTTTCTAAGGGCTTTATTTTTTCTCGGGGCTATATTTTTTCTCAGGGCTTTATTTTTTCTTAGTGCTTTGTTTTTCCTCAGGGCTTTATTTTTTCTCTAGGGCTTTATTTTTTCTTAAGGCTTTATTTTTTCTCGAGGGCTTTCATTTTTTCTTAGGGCTTTATTTTTCTCAAGGGCTTTATTTTTTCTCAAGGGCTTTATTTTTTCTCCGAACTTTATTTATTCTGGTAGGCTTTATTTTTTCTTAGGGCTTTATTTTTTCTCAGGGCTTTATTTTTTCTCGGGGGTTCCATTTTTTCTCAGGGTTTTATTTTTTCTTAAGGCATTATTTTTTCTCGAGGGCTTTATTTTCTCCCAGGGCTTTATTTTTGCTCGAAGATTATTTTTCTCAGGGCTTTATTTTTTCTCGAGCGCTTTATTTTTCTTAGAGCTTCATTTTTTCTCAGGGCTTTATTTTTTCTTAGGGCTTTATTTTTTCTCAAGGGCTATATTTTTTTCTCGAGGGCTTTATTTTTTCTTTCTCAAGGGCTTTATTCTTTTCTCAGGGCTTTATATTTTCTTAGGGCTTTATTTTTCTCTAGGCTTATATTTCCTTAGGCTTTATTTTTTCTCAGAACATTATTTTTTTCTCCGGGCTTTATTTTTTCTCAGGGCTTTATTTTTTCTCGACAGCTTTATTTTTCTAAGGGCTTTAATTTTTCTCAGGGCTATATTTTTTCTCAGGGTTTTATTTTTTCTCGAGGGCTTTATTTTTTCTTTCTCATGGGCTTTATTTTTTCTCTGGGCTTTATATTTTTTGAGGGCTTTATTTTTTCTAAGGGCTTTATATTTTTTCAGGGCTTAATTTTTCTCAGGGCTTTATTTTTTCTCGAGGGCTTTATTTTTTCTCGAGGGCTTTATTTTTTCTCAGGGCTTTAATTTTTCTCGAGGGCTTTATTTTTTCTCAGGGCTTTATTTTTTCTTTAGGGCTTTATTTTTTCTCATGGCTTTATTTTTTATTGAGGGTTTTATATTTTCTCGAGGGCTTTATTTTTTCTCAGGGCTTTATTTTTTATCAGGGCTTTATTTTTTATCGAGGGTTTTATTTTTTCTCTAGGGCTTTATTTTCTCTCAGGGCTTTATTTTTTCTCAAGGGCTTTATTTTTTCTCAGGGCTTTATTTTTTCTTTAGGGCTTTATTTTTTCTCAGGTCTTTTTTTTATTGAGGGTTTTATATTTTCTCGTGGGATTTATTTTTTCTCAGGGCTTTATTTTTTCTCGTGGGGCTTTATTTTTCTCAGGGTTTTATTTTTTCTCCAGAGGTTTTAGTTGTTCAAAGGGCTTTATTTTTCTCAGGGCTTTATTTTTATCAAGGGCTTTATTTTTCTCAGGGCTTTATTTTTTCTCGAGGGCTTTATTTTTTCTCGTGTTCTTTATTTTTTCTTTCTCAAGGTCTTTATTTTTTCTCAGGGCTTGATGTTTTTTCACGGCTTTATTTTTTATCAGGGCTTTATATTTTTTAAGTTCTTTATTTTTTCTCAAGGCGTGATTTTTTCTCGAGGGCTTTATTTTTTCTTTCTCAAGGGCTTTATTTTTTCTCAGGGCTTTATATTTTTTCAGGGCTTTATTTTTTCTCAGGGCTTTATATTTTTCAGTTCTTTATTTTTTTTCAGGGCTTTATTTTTTCTCGAGGGCTTTATTTTTTCTCAGGGCTTTATTTTTTCTCAAGGCTTTATTTTTTATGGAGGGTTTGATTTTTCTCAAGGGCTTTATTTTTTCTCACTGCTCTCTTTTTTCTTTAGGGCTTTATTTTTTCTCACGGCTTTATTTTTTATCAAGGGTTTTATTTTTTTCGAGGGCTTTATTTTTTCTCATGGCTTTATTTTTTCTCAAGGGCTTTATTTTTTCTTAAGGCTTTTTTTAGGGCTTTTTTTTATCAGGGTTTTATTTTTTCTCGAGGGCTTTATTTTTTCTGAGGGCTTCATTTTTTCCTAGGGCTTTATTTTTTTCTCAGGGCTTTATTTTTTCTCGAGGGCTTTATTTTTTCTCAGGGCTTTATTTTTTCTCAAGGGCTATATTTTTTCTCGAGGGCTTTATTTTTTCTTTCTCAAGGGCATTATTTTTTCTCAGGGCTTTATATTTTCTGAGGGCTTTATTTTTTCTCCGGGCTTGATTTTTTATCAGGGCTTTATTTTTTCTCGACAGCTTTATTTTTTCTAAGGGCTTTAATTTTTCTCAGGGCTATATTTTTTCTCAAGGGCTTTATTTTTTCTCAGGGCTTTATTTTTTCTCGAGGGCTTTATTTTTTCTTTCTCAAGGGCATTATTTTTTCTCTGGGCTTTATATTTTTGAGGGCTTTATTTTTTCTCAGGGCTTTATATTTTTTCAGGGCTTTATTTTTTCTCAGGGCTTTATTTTTTCTCGAGGGCTTTATTTTTTCTCAGGGGCTTTATTTTTTCTCGAGGGCTCTATTTTTTCTCAGGGCTTTATTTTTTCTTTAGGGCTTTATTTTTTCTCAGGGCTTTATTTTTTATTGAGGGTTTTATAATTTCTCGAGGGCTTTATTTTTTCTCAGGGCTTTATTTTTTCTTTAGGGCTTTATTTTTTCTCCGGGCTTTATTTTTTATCGAGGGTTTTATTTTTTCTCTAGGGCTTTATTTTCTCTCAGGGCTTTATTTTTTCTCAAGGGCTTTATTTTTTCTCATGGTTTTTTTTCTTGAGGGCTTTATTTTTTCTCAGGGCTTTATTTTTTCTCGTGGGCTTTATTTGTTCTCAGGGTTTTAATTTTTCTCGAGAGCTTTATTTTTTCTAAGGGCTTTATTTTTTCTCAAGGGCTTTATTTTTTCTCAGGGCTTTATATTTTCTCGAGAGCTTTATTTTTTCTCGAGAGCTTTATTTTTTCTAAGGGCTTTTTTTTTTCTCGAGGGCTTTACTTTTTCTAGGGGCTTTATTTTTTCTCATGGGCTTTATTTTTTCTCGAGAGCTTTATATTTTCTAAGGGCTTTTTTTTTTCTCAGGGCTATATTTTTCTCAGGGCTTTATTTTTTCTTAGTGCTTTGTTTTTTCCTCAGGGCTTTATTTTTTCTCAAGGGCTGTATTTTTTCTCATGGGCTTTATTTTTCTCGAGGGTATTATTTTTTCTCAGGGCTTTAATTTTTCTTTAGGCCTTTATTTTTTCTCAGGGCTTTATTTTTTATTGAGGATTTTATATTTTCTCGAGGGCTTTATTTTTTCTCAAGGGCTTTATTTTTTCTCAGGGCTTTTTTTTCTCGAGGGCTTTACTTTTTCTAGGGGCTTTATTTTTTCTCTTGGGCTTTATTTTTTCTCGAGAGCTTTATATTTTCTAAGGGCTTTATTTTTTCTCAGGGCTATATTTTTTCTGAGGGCTTTATTTTTTCTTAGTGCTTTGTTTTTTCACAGGGCTTTATTTTTTCTCAGGGGCTTTATTTTTTCTCAGGGCTTTATTTTTTCTCGAGGGCTTCATTTTTTCTTAGGGCTTTATTTTTTCTCAAGGGATTTATTTTTTCTCGAGGGCTTTATTTTTTCTCAGAGCTTTATTTATTCTCGTGGGCTTTATTTTTTCTCACGGCTTTATTTTTTCTCAAGGGCTTTATTTTTCTCGAGGGCTTTATTTTTTCTTTCTCAAGGGCTTTATTTTTTCTCAGGGCTTTATATTTCATAGGGCTTTATTTTTTCTCAAGGCTTTATTTTTTCTCAGGGCTTTATTTTTCTCTGGGCTTTATATTTTCTCAGGGCTTTAATTTTTCTCAGGGCTATATTTTTTCTCAGGGCTTTATTTTTTCTCAAGGCTTTATTTTTTCTCGAGGCCTTTATTTTTTCTTTCTCAAGGGCATTATTTTTTTTCTGGGATTTATATTTTTTGAGGGCTTTATTTTTTTCTCAGGGCTTTATATTTTTTCAGGGCTTTATTTTTTCTCAGGGCTTTATTTTTTCTTGAGGGCTTTATTTTTTCTCGAGGGCTCTATTTTTTCTCAGGGCTTTATTTTTTCTTTAGGGCTTTATTTTTTCTCAGGTCTTTTTTTTATTGAGGGTTTTATATTTTCTCGAGGGCTTTATTTTTTCTCAGGGCTTTATTTTTTCTTTAGGGCTTTATTTTTTCTCAGGGCTTTATTTTTTATCAAGGGTTTTATTTTTTCTCTAGGGCTTTATTTTCTCTCAGGGTTTTATTTTTTCTCAAGGGCTTTATTTTTTCTCAGGGCTTTTTTTTTCTCGAGGGCTTTTTTTTTTCTCAGGGCTTTATTTTTTCTAGTGGGCTTTATTTTTTCTCAGGGTTTTATTTTTTCTAGAGAGCTTTATTTTTTCGAAGGGCTTTATTTTTTCTCAGGGATTTATTTTTTATCAAGGGCTTTATTTTTTCTTAGGGCTTTATATCTTCTCGAGGGCTTTATTTTTTCTCGAGAGCTTTATTTTTTCTAAGGGCTTTATTTTTCTCAGGGCTATATTTTTTCTCAGGGCTTTATTTTTTCTCAAGGGCTTTATTTTTTCTCAGGGCATTATTTTTTCTTGAGGGCTTCATTTTTTCTTCGGGCTTTATTTTTTCTCAAGGGCTTTATTTTTTCTCGAGGGTTTTATTTTTTCTCAGAGCTTTATTTATGCTCATGGGCTTTATTTTTTCTCAGGGCTTTAGTTTTTCTCGAGGGTTTCATTTTTTCTCAGGGCTTTATTTTTTCTTAAGGCATTATTTTTCCTCGAGGGCATTATTTTCTCCCAGGGCTTTATTTTTGCTCGAAGCTTTATTTTTTCTCAGGGCTTTATTTTTTCTCGAGGGCTTTATTTTTTCTGAGGGCTTCATTTTTTCTCAGGGCTTTATTTTTTCTCGTGGGCTTTATTTTTTCTTAGGGCATTATTTTTTCTCAACGGCTTTATTTTTTCTCGAGGGCTTTATTTTCTCTTTCTCAAGGGCTTTATTTTTTCTCAGGGCTTTATATTTTCTTAGGGCTTTATTTTTTCTCAGGGCTTTATATTTTCTGAGGGCTTTATTTTTTCTCAGGGCTTTATTTTTTCTCCGGGCTTTATTTTTTCTCAGGGCTTTATTTTTTCTCGACAGCTTTATTTTTTCTAAGGGCTTTAATTTTTCTCAGGGCTATATTTTTTCTCAGGGTTATATTTTTTCTCGAGGGCTTTATTTTTTCTTTCTTAAGGGCTTTATTTTTTCTCTGGGCTTTATATTTTTTGAGGGCTTTATTTTTTCTAAGGGCTTTACATTTTTTCAGGGCTTAATTTTTTCTCAGGGCTTTATTTTTTCTCGAGGGCTTAATTTTTTCTCGAGAGCTTTATTTTTTCTCAGGGCTTTAATTTTTCTCGAGGGCTTTATTTTTTCTCAGGGCTTTATTTTTTCTTGAGGCCTTTATTTTTTCTCATGGCTTTATTTTTTATTGAGGGTTTTATATTTTCTCGAGGGCTTTATTTTTTCTCAGGGCTTTATTTTTTCTTTAGGGTTTTATTTTTTCTCAGGGCCTTATTTTTTATCGAGGGTTTTATTTTTTCTCTAGGGCTTTATTTTCTCTCAGGGCTTTATTTTTTCTCAAGGGCTTTATTTTTGCTCAGGGCTTTTTTTCTCGAGGGATTTATTTTTTCTCGCGGGCTTTATTTTTCTCATGGTTTTATTTTTTCTCGAGAGCTTTATTTTTTCCAAGGGCTTTATTTTTTCTCAGGGCTTTATTTTTCTCCAAGGCTTTATTTTTCTCTGGGCTTTATTTTTTCTCGAGGGCTTTATTTTTTCTCGAGGGCTTTAATTTTTCTCGAGGGCTTTATTTTTTCTCAGGGCTTTATTTTTTCTTAGTGCTTTATTTTACTCAGGTCTTTATTTTTTATTGAGGGTTTTATAGTTTCTCGAGGGCTTTATTTTTTCTCAGGGCTTTATTTTTTCTTTTGGGCTTTATTTTTTCTCAGGGCCTTATTTTTTCTCGAGGGGTTTATTTTTTCTCAGAAATTTATTTATTCTCGTGGGCTTTATTTTTTCTCACGGCTTTATTTTTTCTTAGGGCTTTTTTTTCTTGAGTGCTTTTTTTTCTCAGGGCTTTATTTTTTCTCAGGGCTTTATTTTTTCTCAGGGTTTTATTTTTTCTCGAGAGCTTTATTTTTTCTAAGGGCTTTATTTTTTCTCAGGGCTTTATTTTTCTCAAGGGCTTTATTTTTTCTCAGGGCTTTATATCTTCTCGAGGGCTTTATTTTTTCTCGAGAGCTTTATTTTTTCTAAGGGCTTTATTTTTTCTCAGGGCTATATTTTTTCTCAGGGCTTTATTTTTTCTCAAGGGCTTTATTTTTTCTCATGGCTTTTTTTCTCGCGGGCTTTACTTTTTCTCAGGGCTTTATTTTTTCTCATGGGCTTTATTTTTTCTCGAGAGCTTTATATTTTCTAAGGGCTTTGTTTTTTCTCGGGGCTGTATTTTTTCTCAGGGCTTTATTTTTTCTTAGTGCTTTGTTTTTCCTCAGGGCTTTATTTTTTCTCAAGGGCTTTCTTTTTTCTCAGGGCTTTATTTTTTCTCGAGGGCTTCATTTTTTCTTTGGGCTTTATTTTTTCTCAAGGGCTTTATTTTTTCTCGAGGGCTTTAATTTTTCTCAGAGCTTTATTTATTCTCGTGGGCTTTATTTTTTCTCAGGGCTTTATTTTTTTTCGAGGGTTTCATTTTTTCTCAGGGCTTTATTTTTTCTTAAGGCATTATTTTTTCTCAGGGCTTTATATTTTCTCGAGAGCTTTATTTTTTCTCGAGGGCTTTATTTTTTCTAAGGGCTTTTTTTTTCTCGAGGGCTTTACTTTTTCTAGGGGCTTTATTTTTTCTCATGGGCTTTATTTTTTCTCGAGAGCTTTATATTTTCTAAGGGCTTTGTTTTTTCTCAGGGCTATATTTTTTCTCAGGGCTTTATTTTTTCTTAGTGCTTTGTTTTTCCTCAGGGCTTTATTTTTTCTCAAGGGCTTTATTTTTTCTCAAGGGCTTTATTTTTTCTCAGGGCTTTAATTTTTCTTTAGGGCTTTATTTTTTCTCAGGGCTTTATTTTTTATTGAGGATTTTATATTTTCTCGAGGGCTTTATTTTTTCTCAAGGGCTTTATTTTTTCTCAGGGCTTTTTTTTCTCGAGGGCTTTACTTTTTCTAGGGGCTTTATTTTTTCTCTTGGGCTTTATTTTTTCTCGAGAGCTTTATATTTTCTAAGGGCTTTATTTTTTCTCAGGGCTATATTTTTTCTGAGGGCTTTATTTTTTCCTAGTGCTTTGTTTTTTCACAGGGCTTTATTTTTTCTCAAGGGCTTTATTTTTTCTCAGGGCTTTATTTTTTCTCGAGGGCTTCATTTTTTCTTAGGGCTTTATTTTTTCTCAAGGGCTTTATTTTTTCTCGAGGGCTTTATTTTTTCTCAGAGCTTTATTTATTCTCGTGGGCTTTATTTTTTCTCACGGCTTTATTTTTTCTCAAGGGCTTTATTTTTCTCGAGGGCTTTATTTTTTCTTTCTCAAGGGCTTTATTTTTTCTCAGGGCTTTATATTTTCATAGGGCTTTATTTTTTTTCAAGGCTTTATTTTTTCTCAGGGCTTTATTTTTTCTCTGGGCTTTATATTTTCTCAGGGCTTTATTTTTTCTCAAGGCTTTATTGTTTCTCGAGGCCTTTATTTTTTCTTTCTCAAGGGCATTATTTTTTTTTGGGCTTTATATTTTTTGAGGGCTTTATTTTTTTCTCAGGGCTTTATATTTTTTCAGGGCTTTATTTTTTCTCAGGGCTTTATTTTTTCTTGAGGGCTTTATTTTTTCTCGAGGGCTCTATTTTTTCTCAGGGCTTTATTTTTTCTTTAGGGCTTTATTTTTTCTCAGGTCTTTTTTTATTGAGGGTTTTATATTTTCTCGAGGGCTTTATTTTTTCTCAGGGCTTTATTTTTTCTTTAGGGCTTTATTTTTTCTCAGGGTTTTATTTTTTATCAAGGGTTTTATTTTTCTCTAGGGCTTTATTTTCTCTCAGGGTTTTATTTTTTCTCAAGGGCTTTATTTTTTCTCAGGGCTTTTTTTTTCTCGAGGGCTTTTTTTTTCTCAGGGCTTTATTTTTTCTAGTGGGCTTTATTTTTTCTCAGGGTTTTATTTTTTCTAGAGAGCTTTATTTTTTCTAAGGGCTTTATTTTTTCTCAGGGCTTTATTTTTTCTCAAGGGCTTTATTTTTTCTCAGGGCTTTATATCTTCTCGAGGGCTTTATTTTTTCTCGAGAGCTTTATTTTTTCTAAGGGCTTTATTTTTTCTCAGGGCTATATTTTTTCTCAGGGCTTTATTTTTCTCAAGGGCTTTATTTTTTCTCAAGGGCTTTATTTTTTCTCAAGGCTTTTTTTTCTCGCGGGCTTTACTTTTTCTAGGGGCTTTATTTTTTCTCGTGGGCTTTTTTTTCTATAGAGCTTTATATTTTCTTAGGGCTTTGTTTTTTCTCGGGGCTATATTTTTTCTCAGGGCTTCATTTTTTTTAGTGCTTTATTTTTTCTCAGGGTTTTATTTTTTCTCAAGGGCTTTATTTTTTCTCAGGGCATTATTTTTTTCTTGAGGGCTTCATTTTTCTTCGGGCTTTATTTTTTCTCGAGGGCTTTATTTTTTCTCAGAGCTTTATTTATGCTCATGGGCTTTATTTTTTCTCAGGGCTTTATTTTTTCTCGAGGGTTTCATTTTTTCTCAGGGCTTTATTTTTTCTTAAGGCATTATTTTCCTCGAGGGCTTTATTTTCTCCCAGGGCTTTATTTTTGCTCGAAGCTTTTTTTTTTCTCAGGGCTTTATTTTTTCTCGAGGGCTTTATTTTTTCTGAGGGCTTCATTTTTTCTCAGGGCTTTATTTTTTCTCGTGGGCTTTATTTTTTCTTAGGGTATTATTTTTTCTCAAGGGCTTTATTTTTTCTCGAGGGCTTTATTTTTTCTTTCTCAAGGGCTTTATTTTTTCTCAAGGCTTTATATTTTCTTAGGGCTTTATTTTTTCTCAGGGCTTTATATTTTCTGAGGGCTTTATTTTTTCTCAGGGCTTTATTTTTTTCTCAGGGCTTTATTTTTTCTCGACAGCTTTATTTTTTCTAAGGGCTTTAATTTTTCTCAGGGCTATATTTTTTCTCAGGGTTTTATTTTTTCTCGAGGGCTTTATTTTTTCTTTCTTAAGGGCTTTATTTTTTCTCTGGGCTTTATATTTTTTGAGGGCTTTATTTTTTCTAAGGGCTTTACATTTTTAGGGCTTAATTTTTTCTCAGGGCTTTATTTTTTCTCGAGGGCTTTATTTTTTCTCAGGGCTTTAATTTTTCTCGAGGGCTTTATTTTTTCTCAGGGCTTTATTTTTTCTTTAGGCCTTTATTTTTTCTCATGGCTTTATTTTTTATTGAGGGTTTTATATTTTCTCGAGGGCTTTATTTTTTCTCAGGGCTTTATTTTTCTTTAGGGTTTTATTTTTTCTCAGGGCCTTATTTTTTATCAAGGGTTTTATTTTTTATCTAGGGCTTTATTTTCTCTCATGGCTTTATTTTTTCTCAAGGGCTTTATTTTTGCTCAGGGCTTTTTTTTTCTCGAGGGATTTATTTTTTCTCGCGAGCTTTATTTTTCTCATGGTTTTATTTTTTCTCGAGAGCTTTATTTTTTCTAAGGGCTTTATTTTTTCTCAGGGCTTTATTTTTCTCCAAGGCTTTATTTTTTCTCTGGGCTTTATTTTTTCTCAGGGCTTTAATTTTTCTCGAGGGCTTTATTTTTTCTCAGGGCTTTATTTTTTCTTTAGGGATTTATTTTTACTCAGGTCTTTATTTTTTATTGAGGGTTTTATATTTTCTCGAGAGCTTTATTTTTTCTCAGGGCTTTATTTTTTCTTTTGGGCTTTATTTTTTCTCAGGGCCTTATTTTTTCTCGAGGGCTTTATTTTTTCTCAGAGCTTTATTTATTCTCGTGGGCTTTATTTTTTTCTCACGGCTTTATTTTTTCTCAGGGCTTTTTTTTCTCGAGGGCTTTATTTTTCTCAAGGCTTTATTTTTTCTCAGGGTTTTATTTTTTCTCGAGAGCTTTATTTTTTCTAAGGGCTTTATTTTTTTCTCAAGGGCTTTATTTTTTCTCAGGGCTTTATATTTTCTCGAGGGCTTTATTTTTTCTCGAGGGCTTTATTTTTTCTCGAGAGCTTTATTTTTTCTATGGGCTTTATTTTTTTCTCAGGGCTATATTTTTTCTCAGGGCTTTATTTTTTCTCAAGGGCTTTATTTTTCTCAAGGGCTTTATTTTTTCTCATGGCTTTTTTTCTCGCGGGCTTTACTTTTTCTCAGGGCTTTATTTTTTCTCGTGGGCTTTATTTTTTCTCGAGAGCTTTATATTTTCTAAGGGCTTTGTTTTTTCTCGGGGCTATATTTTTCTCAGGGCTTTATCTTTCTTAGTGCTTTGTTTTTCTCAGGGCTTTATTTTTTCTCAAGGGCTTTCTTTTTCTTCAGAGCTTTATTTTTTCTCGAGGGCTTCATTTTTTCTTTGGGCTTTATTTTTTCTCAAGTGCTTATTTTTTCTCGAGGGCTTTATTTTTTTTCTCAAGGGCTTTATTTTTTCGAAGATGGAAGTTGCGGAGATGAGAATGCTAAGATGGATGTGCGGGATCACAAGGAGAGATAGGATTAGGAATGAGGAGATTAGGGGCATAGTAGGAATAGCACCGATTGGAGATAAAATGAGAGAAAATCGACTGAGATGGTTCGGCCATGTTAGAAGGCGTCCAACAGAGGCACCTGTTAAAAGGTGTGAAAGCATGGAGTTTGCAAGAGTAGGAGAGGGAGAGGGAGACCCAAGAGAAGCTGGATAAGAAACTATTAAACATGATCTTGCCTACATGGATCTAACGGAGGACATGGCCCTAAACAGATTTGATTGGTGTCATCAAATCCATATAGCCGACCCCACCTAGTGGGAAAAGGCTTGGTTTGGTTTGGTTTGGTTTGGTTTCATTTTTTCTCAGGGCTTTATTTTTCTTAAGGCATTATTTTTTCTCGAGGGCTTTATTTTCTCCCAGGGCTTTATTTTTGCTCGAAGCTTTATTTTTTCTCAGGGCTTTATTTTTTCTCGAGGGCTTTATTTTTCTGAGAGCTTCATTTTTTCTCAGGGCTTTATTTTTTCTCGAGGGCTTTATTTTTTCTTAGGGCTTTATTTTTTCTCGAGGGCTTTATTTTTTTTCTCAAGGGCTTTATTTTTTCTCAGGGCTTTATATTTTCTTAGGGCTTTATTTTTTCTCAGGGCTTTATATTTTCTTAGGGCTTTATTTTTCTCAGGGCTTTATTTTTTCTCCGGGCTTTATTTTTTCTTAGGGCTTTATTTTTTCTCGACAACTTTATTTTTTCTAAGGGCTTTGATTTTTCTCCGGGCTAATATTTTTCTCAGGGTTTTATTTTTTCTCGAGGGCTTATTTTTTCTATCTCAAGGGCGTTATTTTTTCTCTGGGCTTATATTTTTTGAGGGCTTTATTTTTCTAAGTGCTTTATATTTTTCAGGGCTTAATTTTTCTCAGGGCTTTATTTTTTCTCGAGGGCTTAATTTTTTCTCGAGGGCTTTATTTTTTCTCAGGGCTTTAATTTTTCTTGAGGGCTTTATTTTTTCTTAGGGCTTTGTTTTTTTAGGGCTTTACTTTTTCTCATGGTTTTATTTTTTATTGAGGGTTTTATATTTTTTCTCGAGGGCTTTATTTTTTCTCAGGGCTTTATTTTTTCTTTAGGGCTTTATTTTTTCTCAGGGCCTTATTTTTTATAGAGGGTTTTATTTTTTCTCTAGGGCTTTATTTTCTCTCAGGGCTTTATTTTTCTCAAGGCTTTATTTTTCTCAGGGCTTTTTTTTCTCAAGGGATTTATTTTTTCTCAGGGCTGATTTTTTCTCATGGGCTTTATTTTTTCTCAGGATTTTATTTTTTCTCAAGAGCTTATTTTTTCTAAGGGCTTTATTTTTTCTCAGGGCTTTATTTTTTTAAAGGGCTTTATTTTTTCTCAGGGCTTTATTTTTAAAGGGCTTTATTTTTTCTCAGGCTTTATTTTTCTCGAGGGCTTTATTTTTTCTCGAGGGCTTTATTTTTCTCCTCAGGGCTTTAATTTTTCTCGAGGGCTTTAATTTTTTCTCAGGGCTTTATTTTTTCTTTAGGGCTTTATTTTTTTCTCAGGGCTTTATTTTTTATTGAGGGTGTTATATTTTCTCGAGAGCTTTATTTTTTCTTCTGGGCTTTATTTTTTCTCAGGGCTTTATTTTTTCTCAAGGGCTTTATTTTTTCTCAGAGCTTTATTTATTCTCGTGGGCTTTATTTTTTCTCAAGGGCTTTATTTTCTCAAGGGCTTTATTTTTTCTTTCTCAAGGGCTTTATTTTTTCTCAGGGCTTTATATTTTCATAGGGCTTTATTTTTTTCTCAGGGCTTTATATTTTCTCAGGGCTTTAATTTTTCTCTGGGCTATATTTTTTCTCAGGGCTTTATTTTTTCTCAGGGCTTTATTTTTTCTCGAGGCCTTTAATTTTTCTTTCTCAAGGGCATTATTTTTTCTCTGGGCTTTATATTTTTGAGGGCTTTATTTTTTCTCAGGGCTTTATATTTTTCAGGGCTTTATTTTTTCTCAGGCTTTATTTTTTCTCTTGGGCTTTATTTTTTCTCGAGGGCTTTATTTTTTCTCAGTGGCTTTATTTTTTCTCGAGGGCTCTATTTTTTCTCAGGTCTTTTTTTATTGAGGGTTTTATATTTTCTCGAGGGCTTTATTTTTTCTCAGGGCTTTATTTTTTCTTTAGGGCTTTATTTTTTCTCAGGGCTTATTTTTTATCAAGGGTTTTATTTTTGCTCTAGGACTCTTATTTTTCTCAGGGCTTTATTTTTTCTCAAGGGCCTTATTTTTTCTCTCCAGGACTTTTTTTCTCGAGGGGCTTTATTTTTTTTCTAGTGGGCTTTATTTTTTCTCAGGGCATTACTTTTTCGTCGAGGGCTTCATTTTTTCTTCGAGCTTTATTTTTTCCTCAAGGGCTTATTTTTTTCTCCGAGGGCTTTATTTTTTCTCATGAGCTGTGTATTTTTTCTCATGTGCTTATTTTTCTCAGGGCTTTATTTTTCTCTAGGGTTTCATTTTTTCTTCAGGGGCCTTTATTTTTTTCTTAAGGCATTATTTTTCCTCGAGGGCTTTATTTTCTCCCAGGGCTTTATTTTACCTCGAAGCTTTATTTTCTCAGGGCTTTATGTTTTCTCGAAAGGCTTTATTTTTTCTGAGGGCTTCATTTTTTCTCAGGGCTTTATTTTTTTCTCGTGGGCTTTATTTTTTCTTAGGGGCATTATTTTTTTCTCAAGGGCTTTATTTTTTCACGATGGTCTTTATTTTTTTCTTTCTCAAGGGCTTTATTTTTTTCCAGGGCTTTTATATTTTCTTAGGGCATAATTTTTTTTCTCTGGGCTTTATATTTTCTGAGGGCTTATTTTTTTCTCAGGGCTTTATTTTTTCTCCGGGCTTTATTTTTTCTCAGGGCTTTATTTTTTTCTAAGGGATTTTTTTTTCTCGAGGGCTTTACTATTTCTAGGGGCTTTATTTTTTCTCGTGTGGCTTTATTTTTTATCGATAGCTTTATATTTTCTAAAGGGCTTGTTTTTTCTCAGGGCTATATTTTTTCTCATGGCTTTATTTTTTCTTAGTGCTTTGTTTTTCCTCAGGGCTTTATTTTTTCTCAAGGGCTGTATTTTTTCTCATGGGCTTTATTTTTTCTCGAGGGCTTTATTTTTTCTCAGGGCTTTAATTTTTCTTTAGGAGTTTATTTTTTCTCAGGGCTGTATTTTTTATTGATGATTTTATATTTTCTCGAGGGCTTTATTTTTTCTCAAAGGCTTTATTTTTTCTCAGGGCTTTTTTTTCTCTAGGGCTTTACTTTTTCTAGGGGATTTATTTTCTCTCTTGGGGCTTATTTTTTCTCGAGAGCTTTATAATTTTCTAGGGGCTTTATTTTTTCTCAGGGCTATATTTTTTCTAAGGGATTTATTTTTTCTTAGTGCTTTGTTTTTTCACAGGGCTTTATTTTTTCTCAAGGGCTTTATTTTTTCTCAGGGCTTTATTTTTCTCGAGGGCTTCATTTTTTCTTAGGGCTTTATTTTTCTCAAGGGCTTTATTTTTTCTCGAGGGCTTTATTTTTTCTCAGAGCTTTATTTATTCTCGTGGGCTTTATTTTTTCTCACGGCTTTATTTTTTCTCAAGGGCTTTATTTTTCGAGGGCTTTATTTTTTCCTTCTCAAGGGCTTTATTTTTTCTCAGGGCTTTATATTTTCATAGGGCTTTATTTTTTCTCAAGGCTTTATTTTTCTCAGGGCTTTATTTTTTCTCTGGGCTTTATATTTTCTCAGGGCTTTAATTTTTCTCAGGGCTATATTTTTTCTTAGGGCTTTATTTTTTCTCAAGGCTTTATTTTTTCTCGAGGCCTTTATTTTTTCTTTCTCAAGGGCATTATTTTTCCTCAGGGCTTTATATTTTTTGAGGGCTTTATTTTTTTTCAGGGCTTTATATTTTTTCAGGGCTTTATTCTTATTTCTCAGGCTTTATTTTTTCTTAAGGGCTTTATTTTTTCTCGAGGGCTCTATTTTTCTCTGGGCTTTATTTTTTCTTTAGGGCTTTATTTTTTCTCAGGTCTTTTTTTATTGAGGGTTTTATATTTTCTCGAGGGGCTTTATTTTTTCTCAGGGCTTTATTTTTTCTTTAGGGCTTTATTTTTTCTCAGGGCTTTATTTTTATCAAGGGTTTTATTTTTTCTCTAGGGCTTTATTTTCTCTCAGGGTTTTTTTTTCTCAAGGGCTTTATTTTTCTCAGGGCTTTTTTTTTCTCGAGGGCTTTTTTTTTCTCAGGGCTTTATTTTTTCTCTAGTGGGCTTTATTTTTTCTCAGGGTTTTATTTTTCTAGAGAGCTTTATTTTTTCTAAGGGCTTTATTTTTTCTCAGGGATTTATTTTTTATCAAGGGCTTTATTTTTTCTCAGGGCTTTATATCTTCTCGAGGGCTTTATTTTTTCTCGAGAGCTTTATTTTTTCTAAGGGCTTTATTTTTCTCAGGGCTATATTTTTTCTCAGGGCTTTATTTTTTCTCAAGGGCTTTATTTTTTCTCAAGGGCTTTATTTTTTCTCAAGGCTTTTTTTTTCTCGCGGCTTTACTTTTTCTAGGGGCTTTATTTTTTCTCGTGGGCTTTTTTTTTCTCAAGCTTTATATTTTCTCAGGGCTTTGTTTTTTCTCGGGGCTATATTTTTTCTCAGGGCTTCATTTTTTCTTAGTGCTTTGTTTTTCCTCAGGGCTTT
>WHSA01001062.1:0-142566 GCA_012931725.1 Litsea cubeba
TCTTCTGGGAGAAGTGACGGAGATGAGCGGATGGATCGGACAGTCCGTCGTAAGGGACGAACCGCGGGACAGAAAACTCTTGGGCAAAGGAGTCCGCTCGATGTCTCTCGTGAAGGGTGAGGCCCCCAGATCGGTATGGCCACAGATTTGCTTCTGGTCCCGCACGTCCAGGTTGTGCTGAAGAGCCAACCTGACGCGTTTGTCGAATCGCTCCTGCTCATCGTCCTTCTCCGGAGTCTGCGCTCTCGGCTTTCGCTTGGAGTGGTTCGGGCTGCGATGGCTATGGGCTCGGCCATCGCGGCTATGATGACTTCGGCTGTTGCTCGAGCCTTCATCATGGATCTGGCTTAGCTTGTGGTCCAGATGGTCTCAAAGATCCTCACGAGGAGGCTGGGCTGCCCTGCTCGGGGCGTCCCTCCTCTGTCCCTGAGGATTAGAGACCTGCCTCAACGAGGCAGTTTGCGCTGCCCTCAGCTGCTGCTGGAGCTCGCGGATTAACCGCTCCTGCTTCTGGAGGAGAGCATTTTGAGCTGCGACATCTCCTCCAGTGGCAGGAGGTTGAATACGACGCGTCTCTTCTACGGCAACGGCTTTATCCTTGCGAGGACGCTCATGCCGACGCTCGTCGCGGTCGGGGTGGCGTGACTCATCTGCTGAGAATGAGGCCTCGAGTCCTTCTTGGAGGGGGACCCTCGACGTAGAGCTGCGAGCCTAAGCGGCCCTCGCCTGCAGATGTGCCATGCACCGTTCGGGAACGCCCTTGAGGAGGGACGTCCGCGGATGGTGCTGGCTGCTCGAGCACTGCTCTCGAGGAGTCTCCGCCCTTCCTAACTTTCGGAGGCATGATTTCTGGGAGATTGGAGAGGTTGGGAAGGTTGGGAAGGTTGGGATATTACTTCCCCAAGACGGCGCCAATTGTAGGTGCAGAAATAATGACCCACAATAACTGGGGTTGCCTAAGAGGACTTATCCAAGGTGATGAAGATTAAGGTACCGTCTGAAAGCCTGAAAGAGAATAGCAAACGGTCAGAGGACCCTGGCCTGGGCGGCGTAGGCTCTCCGATGCCAAAGTCAGTGAATGAACTGGAACAATTGAAGGAGAGGAAGAAGAGAGGCAGAGTAACGGCTCTTTGGGTTGAATTGTGCTTACCTTGCTGGTGGTATGAGGCTCTATTTATAGAGGCTTGGGTCGTATCTTCGGATGATATCCTGGTGTGGGTCCCATGATTCGACTGGGAAGTCATGATCAGCCCACAAAGTAATAAATGCGGTCCATTCCAGCCCACTTTGCATTTAATGCCAGTCGGATCAGCCCACATCGCATTAAATGTGCTTCTTGTTGGGCTAGATCGTGTTGGGCGCCTTTGGCGGTAGGGGTACCATCGGATCCGCCCTCGGGCCTTGCCCTGATGTGGCTTCAGCCGCTGGATGCCGCCCTGTCAGTGATTTGGCGAAGATTGTGAACGGCTGGATGTCGCATCTGTCTCACTAGCTCGTGCCCCTATTCCTCCACGTGCCTGATGACGTGGGGGATGAGGGGCGCGAGTGGAGGTTCTTTCCTGCTTCGGCTTTCGTCCCTGCTCCTTTGGCCGAGGTGGAGCTTTCAGCCGAGGTGGGCACATGGGGTAGCCGAGCTCGGCGCTAGCGGTCCGGACCTGCTCGACTTCGGCCGGAGCCCCTGTCCTGGTAGCCGGGGTGAATCTGGTGCCACGTGGGCGGCACGCGGATGGCATGTGAGAATGATTAGTCTCATCTGATGGCTGTGATTAGAGAAATCCTGGAGTTCTGGAAATCTCCCCACACAATTTGCATATGAAAGCCAAAGCCTTACCCAAATGAGTGAAGCCATTTGTACTTTGTATAGAACATAGACCGTTAGTAGCATTACATCATGTTAATATATTAAACTGTTGATGTAGGATTACTGTAATTGTATTGGTGGTTTTCCTTTGTCTATACTTGCATGAACTACTATTTATCTATTGTAATATTAAAATCTCATAATAAAAGGGCAGGTTAAGCTGCATGGAGAATATATCTAAGCAGTAGGGCACTCATCCTACTGGTCTCGAATTTTTTAATGCATGTACAAAACACAAGACATGCATGATTAAGTCAATAGACATGACTGGGATAAAATGCCTCATGACCAATTTTGTCAGATACCTGTTATTGAGAATCTCTTTCTCAACCTATGAATACAATGGGCACATCCAAATTTAAACATTGTGAAAAAAGTATGAAACCAAAAATATAGATGCTTTGATGGAAGGGGCTAGCTGCTGTGTTGCATACAGTTAGTAGGTTCTTTGTATAATTAATATAAAAGGATTTTTTTGAAAATCCATAAGAGTTTTACAATCCTCAATAAGTAGCCAAGAAGTCACTCCCACTTTCCAATAGATTAATTACATGTTTTTTTTAAACAAACTTTTCCACATTGACAAGCAGCAAATTAGGCTGCACATCAACAACCAGCATGCTCCATAAGTAGTGCAGTGTATGAGAAATTGATTAAACAGAGCCCCATTCTCATTTACATTCCCTGTTAAAATTCTTTACACCAAAAAAAAACTGTACCATGCATGAGTCTATCTTATTTGAATCAGTCACAGGACCTGAAAACTCATAATTCCCAGTAATATTTTCAAAACACCATTTTTTTATAACAGTAAAACTTTTTTTTTTTTTGAATGGTAACAGTAAAATTTTTCTTTCACCAAAAAGAGGGGAAAAAAAACAAAAGAACCGAAGTGCACAACAGAACCAAAAAAACAGTAACATTAGAAGAAACTACACATCAAAAAAACAAATGAGCCAAAAACTCTTTCCCTCACAAGACCATCCAACAAGACATTAGCCTCTCTGACAATATGATGGAAAGGAACAACACCATAAATATTTGTAATACTTATTTATATATAACGTAATACACTAGCATGTAACATAGTAGTGGCATACATCTAATATCATGCTAATACTTATAGTTATATGATCTAAAGAGGATTACAGCTTCAAAAATCTTCTTATCAATAACTTAACAATTCACCAAGGATCTCTCCTGAGGTCCATGACTGATCATGTGCCTGTGCACCTTATTAGCCATGCAGATGAAAGTCAACACTTCTAACCTTCTTGCCCAAACTAATATTCCATTGCAAATATTATTTTCTTTAGATATCAACATGTTTGCATGCTAACTTACATGTCTAATAAAAAAATAAGAAACTTCAGCACTAACAAGTGTTACAACTATAAACAAGCAGTGTAAGGATACCATTACAGATAAGATCACGAACCCAGAAGCAGGAAGCTGAACTCTGGGTTCCATCTCATTCAGAAAATCATTGACCGTCATGCGAGGTTTAGATGAATATTAGAAAGACGGTATGAGCAGGTATACTTAAAAATCGTAAACAAATTAATCAGATGGCAAATAGCTAGCCAATGAACCATTATCAATTATAAGTTATAATGATAGGACTCAGACCTGGAAAGTTTTGCTAAAGATCTTGATCCTTCATGTACTTTCTCTTACTGCACATTCTGTTGAGGTCAACGTCCACCCTCGCTCCTGAGCGGTCATAATTGTGGTCGAGCCCTCGCCCTCACCATAAAACTATTGTTGTACCGTTTCCTATCACCAATTGGTTTTGGGATAAGTGGTAGCTCAATAGGGTGTAAGATCCTACAAGTGGTATCAGAGCCTGGTAGGTCGGGTGTTCGAATCACGGGACACGCGTTTTGCGAGTTCGCAGCAGGAGTCTCGACGGGTGTGCCGTTGAGGGAGGGATTGTTGAGGTCAACGTCCACCCTCGCTCCTGAGCGGTCATAATTGTGGTCGAGCCCTCACCCTCACCATAAAACCATTGTTGTACCGTTTCCTATCACCAATTGGTTTTGGGATAAGTGATAGCTCAATAGGGTGTAAGATCCTACAAGAGATCTCTATTTGTTATCAATCCACAAGTGATTAAACTAATAATTAATCCTAAATCCAATAAAAGGCAATCAAACACACAGCAAGTAGGACTCAGGATTTTGTACGTGGAAAACCCTACTCGGGAAAAAACCACGGGCCTTATTGTCTAGGCCAACAGACAACCAAGCACTATTGTAAACCGAAAGTTACAAGAGACACTTACAACCCTTCCCAGTTGGTAACTCAACCTAAGGACTGCTCGAATCTTGTCGACAGCTCATCGTTCACTTTCAACCGTGCTTGAACAAACTCCTTGAAGTCGTCTTCAAGGATTCTCTACTTCAGGAGAGTAGTATGGATGCAAAACCAAAGCTTGATCTTCAGCAAAACAAACTAGAAGCTTTGGAAGGAAGATGGATCTCTCAGAATCTTCTCAGATGAGTTATATTGTGGAGAAGTGCTTTAGAATAGAGAGATAGAGGCTATATATAAGCCTAAAAACGAGCCTCAAGAGTTTTAGTGTGATTGAAATAGAATAGTGCTCTTGAGAGAAAATAGGAAGTAGTTTCCGGATGGGATCTTCAACATTCGCCCAGGTTCGCTCGAGCGAACTTGAGGTTCGCTCGAGCGACCTCTTTGCTTTATGTGATGGGTCGAGCGAAGGCAGGGAGAAGCTCGAGCGACCAAGCTACTGTCTTGGGTTCGCTCGTCTTGGGTTCGCTCGAGCGAACTCTGTCAGGAAAGTATTCTTGAGAGGAGACTCTGAGTTCATCTTTTCCTGTGTTAGAGTTCTTCACTGATTCTTTAATCCGAGCAATCCATTCTAATTAAAATACAATTGATAAAGAACCCAGTTTTTGTCCATAACTAATGAATTAGCCAACAACTAGAATCCTAACAATCTCCCCCTTTGGCAATTCATGGACAAAAACTCCTAATTACATAAAAATATACCCATACAAAACGGAAACCAATTCTCCAAGCAAAAGTAGTCCTCAATAATCCTGCAAAAACCTTATACACAAGATCAAGTGCCACATCATAGAAATATGTAAATGTAAACGCTGAAGGTTTGTGCAAATCGAAGAGAAAAGAATAAAGGCAAGGCTTTAAATGTTGCTTGGAATGAAGAATCCGATGACGAAGAATCTGAACCCGATTCACCCTTAAGTGAGTCTGGAAAATATGTTGCTTTCGTGGCCTTTTCTAACTCTTCTGTGCAGGAATCCAAGTCAGAGGATGATTTAGAAATAAAAGAAAATTCTGATGGCGAACAAGATGATGATGAAGATTATCAAAAGCTTTTTCTTGAATCTGTCAGAATGTCAAAACTTAGCGAGAAAAGAGCCTTAAAATTGAAGGCAATTGAAGAAAAGAATACATCACTGCAAGCGACATTGCTTGAATATCAATCTAAGGTAAAGCAGTTGGAAGATCAGCGTACTATCTTGTCTGATAAGTTGATTCTTGCAGGACAAGAGAATGATCGTATGCAACAACAAATTCAAAAGGCAGAATCTGAATTATTACTCTTGGGAAAAGAGCTGAACTCTTGCAAATCTGAAAAAGAGAATCTAGCTGGAAAATTGAAGATGGCCCTTTCTGAGTTGGAATCAGCAAAAGCTTCAATCAATCGAATGAATACAGGATCATTAAAGCTAAATGAGATTCTTGGATACCAACAGTCTACTTCTTCAAAATCAGGACTGGGTTTTGTTCATGGCGCTTCTTCATCAAAGGACAAAGGTAAATCAATCTTCGTTCAAGGACCAACTATGACTGCAATGCCTCTGAATTATTCAAATACTACACATCCGCCAAATCATTATAATAGATATGTGTCTAAATCACAATTTGTTCCCATATGTCACTTTTGTGGGATTAAAGGACAAATAAGACCACATTTAGAAACTTTCAACGAAATCAGCGGAGGAAGCAATACGTCTCTCCTCAAAAGGTCAGAACTAGAACCATCTGGATTCGAGAATCTGACCTACGCTGTAATGTGGTCCTGACTGCACTCAGTGCAACTGACTCGGATGTATGGTACTTGGATAGTGGCTGCTCTAGACATATGACAGGGAATAAAGCATTATTTACCTCCGTTGACGACTATGATGGTGGCACTATTCGTTTTGGAGATGGAGGTAAGGCTAAGGTAATTGGTAAATGAACTATTTCAATTCCAGGTATGTCTCAGTTAAAAAATGTTTATTTGGTTGATGGGCTTGAGACAAATCTTCTAAGTATCAGCCAATTATGTGACAACAAATATAAAGTTCACTTTTCTGCTCATGAGTGCATTATTGTTGATAAAAAGGGGAAATCTGTCTTACATGGTAAAAGAAATTCTGATAATTGTTATGTGGTTGCCACAGAAAATGATCTATCTTGCAACTCCACAATAATAAGTGATATTGATTTGTGGCATCAAAGACTAGGATATGTGAACTACAAACTTTTGGAAAAGTTATCAAAACTTGAACTAGTTCGGGGTTTGCCTACACTTCATAAAGACCCGAATAGTGTTTGTGGGCCATGCCAAGTTGGGAAACAAATCAGAGCCCCACATAAAAAGATTGACTCTCTTACTACCAAAAGACCACTAGAGTTGTTACATATGGATCTCATGGGACCTACTAAGTTTGAAAGCATTGGCGGTAAAAAATATATATTTTTAACCGTTGATGATTTTTCAAGAATAACGTGGGTTAGATTCTTGCATGATAAATCTGAAACCTTTACTGTTTTTAATGACTTATGGTCTTTACTCATTGCAGAAAAAGGAAAGAAATTTGGAGGAGTCTCGAAAATCCGCTCAGATCATGGATCTGAATTTCAAAATTCCGATTTCTCTACCTTTTGCACAAAACATGGCATCAAACATGAATTTTCAGCACCAAAAACACCACAACAAAATGGAGTGGTTGAAAGAAAAAATAGAGTGGTCCAAGAAATGGCACGGGTTATGTGCATTGCAAAAATATTCCGCAACGGTTTTGGGCTGAAGCTGTAAACACAGCTGTTTATGTGATTAACCGTGTCTATCTTCGGCCAGGCACAAAAATCACCCCATATGAAATATGGACTGGAGTCAAGCCAAACATCAAATATTTTCGAACATTTGGCAGCAAGTGTTATATCCTACGGGATAGAGAACGCTTAACTAAATTTGACTCTCGAAGTGATGATGGAATTCTACTTGGCTACTCTTTGACAAGTAAAGCCTATCGGGTGTTTCACATTAAAAAATCTATCGTCATGGAGTCCATTAATGTGGTTGTAGATGATGCAGGTACATCTGATTGTTTCTCTGATGACGATGAAGGTATGACTTTTACTCCTTCTTCTGAACAGGTTATCAAAAACAATGAGGACAATTCATCTCCACCTGAATCTGAAACTGAGACAAAGAAGGAAACTAATACAACTGCTGCGTCTTCTAGTCCAAACAAATCATCAGAATCAATTGTGCCTGATATCATTCGTCAATTCGAAGAGAAAAGTGCTACAAAAAGCTCAAAACCCACTGATCTATCTCTTGGAAAAGCTGCATCTTCATCTTCTGTACATCCGCGATCCCAAAAAGGACAAGTTCTCAAAGATCATCCACTCGATAAAGTGATAGGTGAGATCTCCGCTCCTTTAAAAACAAGACAACAGGTACGTGATGAGGTAAGTCACTTATGTTATGCTTCCTCTTTAGAACCAAAGAATATTAAAGATGCTCTTGTAGATGATTGTTGGATAAATGCAATGCATGATGAACTTGCAGAATTTGAAAGAAATTGTGTTTGGAAGCTGGTTCCTAGACCCGATCAAACAAACGTCATTGGTACAAAATGGATTTTTAAAAATAAAACCGATGAGATGGGTCAAGTGATTAGGAACAAAGCACGTTTAGTCGCTCAGGGGTATACTCAAGTTGAAGGCATTGATTTTGATGAAACATTTGCTCCTGTTGCCAGACTTGAATCAGTTAGATTGTTACTTTCAATAGCTTGTTTTTTGAACATCAAATTGTTTCAAATGGATGTGAAAAGTGCATTTCTTAATGGTTTTTTAAATGAGGAAGTATTTGTTGAACAACCAAAAGGATTTCAAGATCCTCATTTTCCGGATCATGTTTACAAATTAAGAAAAGCACTTTATGGTCTCAAACAAGCACCAAGAGCCTGGTATGAAAGATTAACAGTGTTTTTGATTGAGCATGATTTTAAAAGAGGAACTGTTGACAAGACTTTGTTCATCAAAAAAGACAAGAAGAACATGGTTATAGCGCAAGTCTATGTCGATGATATAATTTTTGGTTCAACCTCCGAGCACCTATCCGATAAGTTTTCTCAAAAAATGGCTAGTGAATTTGAAATGAGTATGGTTGGTGAACTATCATTCTTTCTGGGTCTTCAAATCAAGCAATCTCCTTCAGGTATATTCATCTCTCAGCCGAAATATGCTAGAGATTTGCTTCAAAAGTTTGGTATGCAGTCATCGAAACATGCAAGAACTCCCATGAGCACAACTGTCAAGATCAGCCTTGATAAAGATGGCATAGACATCGATGAGAAACTCTACAGGAGTATGATAGGGAGTCTTCTCTACCTTATTGCAAGTCGTCCGGATATCGCTTACAGTGTCGGTGTTTGTGCAAGATACCAGTCTCAACCAAAACTCTCTCATGTTCAAGCAACTAAATGAATTTTCAAATATATAAATGGAACCATTGAATATGGCATCTGGATGTCAAAGGATACCTACCAACACATCAATTGTTGGTTATTCGGATGCTGATTGGGCTGGGTGTGTTGATGATAGGAAAAGTACATCTGGTGGTTGTTTCTTTGTCGGAAATAATTTGGTGGCTTGGCACAGTAAGAAGCAAACCTCGACGTCCTTGTCGACTGCTGAAGTTGAATATATTGCTGCTGGAAGTTGTTGTACACAACTTCTATGGATGAAATTAACAAATGCTGAAAGATTATGGAATTGCTCAAGAAACAATGACTGTGTTTTGTGATAATCAGAGTGCTATCGACATTTCCAAAAATCCTGTCCAACACTCCCGAACTAAACACATAGACATAAGGCATCATTTCATTCGTGATCTTGTGGAGGAAGAACTTGTCTCTTGCATCATGTTCCTACCGATAAACAATTGGCAGACATTTTTACAAAACCATTAGATGGAACGCGGTTTGAATCTCTACGTAAATCACTAGGGATTTCTCTTATTCCCTAATCTTCATACCTTTTTGTTTATTTAAGTGCACATTCACAATTTTCACTTGACCAAGAAAGTTTTTATTTTTTTGTTGCACTTCACGAATCGTATATTTCGATTCTCTCACGATTTTCTTCGTCTTTATTCTTTGCGAGATGTTACAGTAATCAGATTAAACCGGAGGATCAGGGCTACCTACGTTTATGTGTGATAGCTACCACTTGATTGGTAATTTTCATTTGGAGAAGGCTACCGTTTACGATAGTGTGAAAGTCACCCATGATGGTTTAATCTGCCATGAATATAGAAAATATTTATACAAAAAAAAAGGATATTACCTTACAAAAAAAATAAAAAAAAAAAAAATGATAAGGGATCTTACCTTACCAAAAAAAAAAAAAAAAGGGAAAGTAGATATATATAAAAGTATATATATCTATATAGTGCTATATTGCCTAATTTTTTGTTGATGGGTTTGCTCCCCATACAACACTTACGTTCATCTCAAGGAGATTCAGGGGGAGCAGGTCCCACACATATTTTTTTCTTCTCTTTCTTTCTTTTTTAAAATTTTTTTGGTCATACTGTTCACAAATTCACTGTGCGCTTAAATTAATGAAAATTTCTTCTTACTGTACATCATGGAGTAATTTGACCGAACAATAGACGTTAGAGAATTTTTGCCGCGCCCCATTTAAACTCTTACAAATCTGTCAAGTTCGCTCGAGCGACCACTCACGTTCGCTCGAGCGAACCGTCAGCGTTTATATTCCGCGTTTCTTCATTTGTTCTGCTTCTTCTTCTTCCAAGCCCTAAAAACCCATTTTCGTCTTCTTCAAGCTTTTGGGTATCTTTTCTACTATCTTGGCTCGTGGATTTCACCAAGGTAAAAACTTACATTCTTGTTCCTCACCCTCTATCTTGAATTTTTTTTCTCCACTTCGAATGCTTCCCATTTTTTTGGGGATTTTCGTTTTCACATTTTCGTTCTAACTTTCTGTTACTATTTCTGTCCATTCTTGGCCTTTATACATCGTTTCTCTATGGTGTTTATTGTTTATTTGGGTTGTGTTTAAGGATTTGGAATGTTGATTGGTTTGAGAACATCTGTGGTTTGAGATTTTAGGAAAATGAGGATTGTTCATTCTATTTTTCTTTGCTTGCCAAGAGCCATCATTGAGATTACCCTTGAACAAATGCTGATAACCTCGTTGGATTCATACACTGCATATATGGACACTGATTCTGCCATGGATTCTGAGAATGGCATATTGCTATGGTTATCAACTGTTTGTTTCATTTTTTGGACACCTTGAAACAATGTTTGCCTGATATTGTGACAAATTGAGGTGCTCATCTTCACTGTTCTCTTTTATGCTGTTGATTTGGTTTAGGGATTCTATCAATCATCCCAATGTCTTCTAAAAAGAGGACACATGCTGCATCTTCTTCCTCACAGCCTCCATTTGACAGACATCGGTTTCCAACTCTAGCTAAATCTATTCTTTTTGAAGAACAATACAAGAAACGGACTGTTGAAACTGAAAGAGAAATTGATGTTGATCTCCTTGAAAAAGATGTGTGTCATTGTCTTTCCACTCGGAACCCAATGTCTTCTAAAAAGAGGACTCATGCTGCATCTTCTTCCTCACAGCCACCATTTGACAGACATCGGTTTCCATCTCTAGCTAAATCTCTTTTTTTTGAAGAACAATACAAGAAACGGACTGTTGAAACTGAAAGAGAAATTGATGTTGATCTCCTTGAAAAGATGTGTGTCATTGTCTTTCCACTCGGAATTGGTATTCCCTTTTTAATTTTGAGATCAAGGAAGTCTATACAGATTGGGTTCGCGAATTCTACGACAACCTCGAACCTGTCTCTGACACTTCCTTAAAGACATTTGTTCGAGGGAAATGGATTACCCTCTCTGCTAAGGAAATCTCTGAATTTCTTGAAATTCCGATGGTTGAGAACCCTGATTATCCCATTCCAGACAACTCACAGGTTTAGATAGATTATGATCGCATCGGTACATTATTGTGTGGTGAAGATACCTTATGGCCGGGAGGTCTTCTTCCCCATGGAAATCTGATAGAGGAATATCGGTTCCTAAATCGTTTTGTCTGTCATAATTTGGAACCTAGAGGACACACATCAGATGTCAACCACAAGAATGGTTATCTGCTCTATTGTATTGGAACTGGTAAACAAGTGAACATCCCTCAAGTGATACTGAACTTTTTCTATCGCATGTTGTTTGCCAAACGTAATTCCATTCTGCCTTTTGCGGCCTTCATTACCGAATATCTTCTGTGGAAGGAAGTTCCCAAGAAATCGAATGAGCCATCACAGAGGATACGGAACCCAATCAATGCTCGTACATTGGCACTATCCTCCGCTCATCTTCCACCAGTTGTTCAAGGCGCAGAAGCTCAGGCTGAAAACGTTCCACCGGGTGAAGCTGTCCAGGGGGAGCAACAAAGAGATCCGGATCAACTTACTCTTCTTAGAGAACAAGTTCAGGCCATGCACCTTCATATGGATACAAGATTTTCTGCTGTAGATGGTCGTCTGGATGTTTTTGATATGTGCTTCAACTCCATTGATGAAGCCCTTGCTGCGATCCTTGCTCGCCTTGGAAATCAGTGATCAAAACTGATTTTGTTAAATCTTTTGATGTTATGCTGATGTAGTTGATATTATGCTGCCTTTTGCTCTTATTTTTGTTATATGCTACGCTGCTCTATTCCCATTGCTCATCTTTTGTATTTCTATTGACAATTTATGAACAAAAAGGGGGAGACATTTACACATTTCTATGATGTGGCACTTGATCTTGTGTATAAGGTTTTTGCAGGATTATTGAGGACTACTTTTGTTGCTTGGAGAATTGGTTTCCGTTTTGTATGGGTATATTTTTATGTAATTAGGAGTTTTTGTCCATGAATTGCCAAAGGGGGAGATTGTCAGGATTCTAGTTGTTGGCTAATTCATTGGTTATGGACAAAAACTGGGTTCTTTATCAATTGTATTTTAATTAGAATGGATTGCTCGGATTAAAGAATCAGTGAAGAACTCTAACACAGGAAAAGATGAACTCAGAGTCTCCTCTCAAGAATACTTTCCTGACAGAGTTCGCTCGAGCGAACCTCAAGTTCGCTCGAGCGAACCCAAGACAGTAGCTTGGTCGCTCGAGCTTCTCCCTGCCTTCGCTCGACCCATCACATAAAGCAAAGAGGTCGCTCGAGCGAACCTGGGCGAATGTTGAAGATCCCATCCGGAAACTACTTCCTATTTTCTCTCAAGAGCACTATTCTATTTCAATCACACTAAAACTCTTGAGGCTCGTTTTTAGGCTTATATATAGCCTCTATCTCTCAATTCCAAAGCACTTCTCCACAATACAACTCATCTGAGAAGATTCTGAGAGATCCATCTTCCTTCCAAAGCTTCTAGTTTGTTTTGCTGAAGATCAAGCTTTGGTTTGCATCCATACTACTCTCCTGAAGTAGAGAATCCTTGAAGACGACTTCAAGGAGTTTGTTCAAGCACGGTTGAAGGTGAACGATGAGCTGTCGACAAGATTCGAGCAGTCCTTAGGTTGAGTTACCAACTGGGAAGGGTTGTAAGTGTCTCTTGTAACTTTCGGTTTACAATAGTGCTTGGTTGTCTGTTGGCCTAGACACTAAGGCCCGTGGTTTTTTTCCCGAGTAGGGTTTTCCACGTACAAAATCCTAAGTCCTACTTGCTGTGTGTTTGATTGCTTTTTATTGGATTTAGGATTAATTATTAGTTTAATCACTTGTGGATTAATAACAAATAGAGATCTGGTGATTGGGACCTCAGCCTGTATTAAGGCAGGTTTTTCACATTCTCCATCAGATGACCAAACAAACTCCAGTGCAGAACCAAAAGATCTATTTCTCCATGCCAATGCTATACATATGATTTATTCTCCATCTCCACAAACAACAACAAACCTCCCATTTGTGTTATGCTTTAAGCTCTGGAAAGAGACAAAAATATAAAATCAGATCAATAAACCATTAACGTAAATTTCCCGAGTCTATTAAAATACATCATTTCAAGCATTTTTGCAAAGATAAATTTAGTACAGACCACAAAACCACGGGAAATGAAATAATTGACAGATTTGTACTATTGATAACCAAAAAAATAGTAACAGTTTTTCTCACTTTATTCAACAGAAAGTAAGTACATCAAGACTTTTACTATTTTGCTTGCTTGCATGTCCAATTGAGGGGGGGTGGGGAGCGAAGCAGCTGTGATGAAAGAATACAAGTTTTTTCTGAAACAATGACATCATTTTACATTTACACACACAAAGGAATTACGAGAAAAAAGCTAAACCAAACATCATATCGCAGAGCTGGGGAATGCCCCATCTTTTGTCAATTGGTGTGCGTCTTGTAGGTTATGAGACGAAGAAACCGCCAGCAGAAACTACAGGTCAAACTTCCTAAACTAGATCGGCCAATCACCAAGAAAATTCATAATTCCCAGTGACCCATGGAATCACGCAGAGTCACCCTTAACAATAGCTCAAACTGAACCTATCTTGAAAAGCTCTATGCGCCTGATGATTATAGCTTTATTTCAGCTTTCTTAGAAATAGAACTCCCTATGAGGCTGCAACAGTTAAAAGATTTAGACACCATCGGAATCATTGATCATACTGCCTACCCCCACCCTCACTGATTCCTTAATACTTCCATCAAGATTCAAGATCCACACACCATCCAGAGGAGCAGACCAAGAATATAAGTCTCTATGCAAACAATAAGAATGTCATGATCTACTATCTTCATATTTGTATCTTAAAGTTACTAGTCATGTTCTTCAACAAAAAGCAACATCAATTTCCTCACTTTGTCACCCAAACAAGCCTTACTTCATAATGGGCGAAGACAATAATTTTGTCAATGATTTATACCAATGTTTGAAAAGGAATAAATGGCTTATGCCTAGAGGCTCACCCAAGCCAATTACAGACAATAAATTCATTTAAGAAAAAATAACTGAGGCATCTAGATAGACTCATTGATCAACAAAACACAAATCCACCTCCACAGATCAACTAGGAAAACCAGAAATCCACCAAATATAGCTTGCTATTTGAGCAGAAAATCGTCTTGATCAGCATTCATTTGCATAACACACAAAGAGAATTTTTTTTAAAAAGGAACAATTTGCAACCCAAAGGAAGTTTTCCTTTACAATTCTGCATGTGTCATTCATTCAACTTCACTTACATGATCCAGCCAAAAAACAATCTACAGAAAAAAAAAAAAGCAGAAATAGGCACCAACATCTTCATTCAAACAAAAGAAAAACGAAAACAGAACATTCAGTTAACTTCATCAATCTATCTTTACCAACTAATGCCTGTGTTACACTTACAAGAACAAAACAAGGTGCCTGGAAAACATTAATTACCCAAGCAGATCAAAATGCATAGATCAGGATTTTGGAGCAAACAGCATAGATCTTTAAAAATAAAATTTCCTGTAAAACCATCCTTTAAGAAATCAAGGTGACAAAGGTTGAGAACTCATTATTTAAAATAGGCTGAGCACTCATTATCTAGTTATTAAGATGCATCGATCGCCATCTCCATCATCCAAAAGTTCACAGTTTACACTGGTAAAAATGGTGCTTTCAAACCAAAATTGTGCCCATGCTTGTCTATTCAGAGGATGCATTGACCCCCTGTTTTATCATCAAAGAAATCCTTCCTTCTCTTTTTATAAAAAAATTTAACAGTAAACTTCAATCCAAACCATCAACAGTAAAGCACTCATACCTACCAGGCTACCTTTTTTTTTTTTTCATACTTTCCATCATGGTCATCGTCATCAATAAACCAACATTTGTCTGAAATCAGTTGATGGATTCTACTTCTTCACTTATCTTTATTAGGCAATTATTATTGGTTATGCAAAAAAAAATGTAAATTCTTTTTTTTTATCAAAAGATGAGATTTCATTAACAGAAGAAAAAAAACTACACCTACATGAGATACAAGGCAACTGAACCCACTACCCCACTATGCAAAACCCATCACTCAATCACAGGAAACGAGAAGTCTATTGGATTGCAATGCTGTATACATAGAG
Organism: Litsea cubeba; assembly: GCA_012931725.1. Classification (NCBI taxonomy): domain Eukaryota; kingdom Viridiplantae; phylum Streptophyta; class Magnoliopsida; order Laurales; family Lauraceae; genus Litsea; species Litsea cubeba. The sequence continues at coordinate 15,284 of WHSA01001062.1, forward strand.
CATAAAAGCCTCCACTCTCCATATTTGTAGTGTACAGAAACACGATGGGTCCTAATCCCACATATAAGTAAACTACTACAATGGCATCAACATAGAAATGGATCTCGGTCTAGAAACACATCTCCAAAGCTGACAAACACTAACTCACTTCTCAAGAATGAGACTTTTACTAAATTTAAGCTCAACAGCCTCAATACTTGACACTAAAACAAGAGAAAATAAATAGGGCTTGCAGGATCGTAAAGAAAAGGGAATAAGAAAAACATACTTATATGAACCATTTATGTATTCCATGCCTCCCCTGTACAAACACAAAAACAGTAATTTTAGAGGTTTTGATCAAATGGGTATTTCAGATGATAGGGGAAAAAGAATGGTGAAATGGAGATGTTCTTCCTTAATGATCCTTCGATGTTCTTCCTGCCTTTGCGTGAATGCTCCTCTTCTTCGGCGTTCCGCGTGAATGGATGAAGGGCAGCAGTGGAGTGGGCGCGCGGGGAAGAAGAACAGGGGAAGAAAAGAAGCCTGCTCTGGGTGATGATGAGATGGGGAAGGAGTTGATCGTCTGAGGGAGAGGATGGAGATGAAGATGGGAGGCTGGCTGGTCTACATAGGGATGGAGTGGTGGATTTGACTGGGTGATGGAGATGGTGAGCGTGAGGTGGTGGCTATGATGGTTTCTGCGTGTGAGGGTGGAGATGAGGGAGACGGAGATGGTGGTCCGCATATGGGAGAGGTGTGGGTCTGCACTGGAAGAAGATGAGCGTGAGATGATGGAGGGATGACTGAGGGGCGTTCTGGGATGGACGGGGGTGATGAGAGAAAATGCGTGAGGGAGAGGGTGATGGCTGGCTGAGTGGGGATTGTTGGGAGATGGCCAGAGAGCGGGGATGATGATTCGTTGCTGCGATGGATAAATGAGGGGAGAAACGTGATGGAGGGGTGGGGAATGAGATGGGAACCGAGAGGGAGTTCGAGTTCTGCGCAGGATGGAGAGTGATGGCGATGGCAGCTCTGCTGCGATGGGAGATTGATGCAGGGGAATTACAAAGGGAAAATAACTGGGCGCGGAAGGGGTTTGGGCATTAGTCAAAAGAAAAATAGACGCGTGATTTTTTGGCGGAGTTGGCTCGGTGATATTTGCTGGGAAAAAAATTTACCTTTGCCGGCGAAATAAATAAGACGTCGGGAAAATTATAATCATTGCCGGCGAAAAAGGCAAATCGCCAGAAAAAATCAACCTTTGCCGGCGAAATAAACAAAACGCTGGGGAAAGTATGACCTTTGCTGGCGAAAAAGGAAAATCGCCGGGAAAAATCAAACCTTTGCCGGCGAGAATTTATCGCCGGGAAAACCCTTACTTTTCCCGGCAAAAGAAGCTTTTTCGCCTGCAAAGGTCCTACTTTCCCCGGCGTTTACTGGTTGCGCCGACAAACAACGCCGGTAAAAGTACAAATTGTTGCAGTGATACATGCACTGCCGGGCCTAACTAAAAGTGATTGGGGGCTTGCTATAAAATTTAATTGGGGGCAGCATAATATTTGCATGGGCTTACTATATAGCAGTATATATAAAAAAAATTTTCAAAATTTCACTGGGGGCCCATCCCCCCAGTCCTTTAGAGACAGATCCGCCTCTGTTTCTATCCCAAAGCAGAGAAAAATAGAGTTAAGTTCATCATCTGTTCCATATCTGGTCAATCAAGCAGTGGCTACCATACTGATTTTAGTAGTAATTTAAAGTTTGATCACTGCATAGGATTATTATTATTATTATTTTTGGTTATCGGTAACCCAATGAAGAGGGCTGGAATCCAACAGAGATCACCCCACCCCATCGACCCCCGGCACCATCCACCCCCGGGGGGTTGGTGTATCCAATTAGCTCGAGTCTTTCAATGGTGGGCACCTCTATGCATTTGCATTTACAGCTGGATGATGCAGCATCCTACAAAGCGACTCTGCACTGTAGTTTTGTCCTCTCAAAGGAAAATTGCTATTTCCAACCACTGGCTTGGCTGAAATCCTTTTCCGATTTGAGAGGACAAGACCCCGAGCTTGAAACCAAACGAGCCCATCTTGACTACAAGACCCCGCCCAAGTTACAACCCTAGAATATTCCTTTCCTGTCCAAGACATAAATGATGTGGACCTCTATCACTCTAGATGATCTGCTCATTTAACTCTAACCTGTTTGTAGGTGCAGAAAATTATGACCCACAATAAGAGGGAGCCTTAGAGGACTTATCCGAGAAGATGGTGTTGACTGGGAATAACTGGATGCCGTCCGGAAGCCTGAAAGGGAATAGCAAACGGTCAGAGGACCCTGGCCTGGGCGGCGCAAGGCTCTCCGATGCCAAAGTCAGTATAGGAACTGGAACAATGGAAGGAGAGGGAGAAGAGAGACAGAGTAAGGGCTCTGTCAATGAGATTGTGCGTACCTTGCATGGTACATGGAGTTCTATTTATAGAGGTTTGGATCGTATCTTTCTGAGAATATCTTGGTGTGGGGCCATGATTCGACTGGGAAGTCATGATCAGCCCACAAAGTAATAAATGCAGTCTAATCCGGCTCACTCAGCATTTAATGCTAGTCGGGTCAGCCCACATTGCATTAAATGCGTGTCTTGTTGGGCCAGATTATGTTGGGCGCCTTTGGCGGTTGGAGTACCAGCGGATCTGCCCTCGGGCCTTGCCCTGATGTGGCCTCAGCCGCTGGATGCCGCCATGTCAGCGATCTGGTGAAGATAGCGGGCGGCTAGATGTCGTGTCTGTCCCACTGGCTCGTGACCCTATCCCTCCACGTGCCTGATGACGTGGGGGATGAGGGGCGCAAGTGAAGGTTCTTTCTTGCTTCGGCTACTGTCCTGGCTTCTTCAGCCGAGGCGGCTTCAGCCGAGGTAGGGCTCTCTGCGGAGATGGCGTCCGGGGTGGCCCTGCCGAGGTGGACTCTTTGCCGAGATGATGCCCGAGGTGGTCCAGTTCGGCGCTAAGGGCCCGGAGCTGCCTGACTTCGGCCGGACCTCCTGTCCCGGTAGCCGAGGTGGGATTGATACCACGTAGATGGCACGCGGATGACACGTGAGAATGCTTAACCCCATCTGATGGCTGTGATTAGCTTAATCCTGTAGTTCTGGAAATCTCCCCACACAATTGCCCCCTAGCTTCTGATCTCGCGTAGAACATCAGTGCCGTGAGGTCGGGAGCTATGTGCCGGGTCTATCTGAAGGAGCAGGCCCCTTTCGGCCCTGACTCGCTGTCGCTTTGGATGTTCGAGGTAATAAATGGCGTCCTCTATTTAATGCTGAAGACAGGTCGACGGCTCCACGCGTCATCTCCTGACTAGTTGTCTGTCTCCTCGAGGTCGTACGCGCCGTCTCGTCAGGGGCGCAATCAATTTTTGAAATGATTAGCGCGCCGTTTCGTCAGGGGCGTAATCAAATTTTGAAATGATTCGCGCGAAATCCCAGGGGGGCGCCCCTTGGCATGCCCGATTAGGGCTTCTGGAAAGGGGGCCTCTCTGCTATATATAGGGCAGTCGAGGTCCGCTCTACCCTTCGTTTGCGATTCTGAATCAGAGGCGAGCGTCAGAGGTGAGCAAGCTTCTGTGAGGGAGCTTCATCTGAGGAGTGGTGCGCTGCTGAAGTTGAGTCTCTTCGCTGTCCAGCATCTTCGTTCTGCTTCCGTAAGTTCCTCCTGCTCTGCCTCTTCTTCTGCGGGTTTTTCTGTTTTTAGACTGGAATAGGAATGGGGATTTATAGCCACTGGTTAGAGGGCGAGGCAGCGATCGAGGGTTTCAGGTCGGCCTTTAGGATCCCTGCCGATGTCCAAATCAGGGGCGGTGAACCCCGTGGCTACAACCCTCGCGACTTTTCGGGAGGTTGGATGCCTTTTCCGCTAGTGGCCGTGATAGAAGGCGGGGTCCGATTTCCACTTCACCCACTTCTCAGGAGATGCCTTAGTCAGTGGTGTCTCTGCCCCTGCCAACTGCTGCCGAATGCCTTCAAGATCGTGATGGGCACGACCAAGTTGAATGAGGTCCTGGGCACCGACTTCGGCGTCTTCGACCTTGAGGACGTCTATGACATATGCAAGTCCGGAGATTCCTATTATCTCCGGGCTAAGCCAGGCCGGGACGGCTTCGTCCGATACTTGGAGGATTCGAGCAAGTATGCCGGGGACGATCTTCTGTACGTCTCGGGGAACTGGGAATTTGGGGCGGCCGACACCGATAGAGGCTACCAGGTTCCCCGCCACTTCGGTACCATTCCAAGTAAACACCCTCCGTTTCTTTTCTTTTTACATGAGTTTCTTTTTGTTCTGCCGCGCTAATGCTCCTGATTGTTGCAGCTTTGAAGGAGAGAAAGCGGGCCGCCAGATACATTTGGAAGAGGAACGAGGCTTGGCTCCGCCTGGTGAAGCGGTACAGCGGTCATGACGGTAGGGCGGCCTGGTCGCTGCTAGGGTATCGGCCAAAGTACCGTGGATATTTGAGGGGCACCGTAGAGCCGATACAGGGTGAAGGTGCCAGACTCGAGGTCGGGCAGGAGCAAGCCGGTCCGGAGGTCGCAGAGCCCCCGCAGGCGTCTGACGTTGGGGCCACGTCTGGAGCCTTAGCTTCCACGTCGGGAATCGAGACTTCAGGTTCCAGGACGGGAATTGAGTCAAGCCACCCGATCTCCCTCGCCAGGCTCCGAGATGAGGCACACCAGGCGCTTGTCCTTCGAGGACCTCGAGGCCTTGGCGCTTGGAGTGGAGGACGCCCGAGCCCCCCAGGATCCGGTGAATTTCTCGGAGCATCCTTCTCCGAGGGCTCGGATAGCTTCCCCTGCAGAGGTGGCGGAGGTTCCCGCGCCCCCTAGCCCTGTTGATCCAGGGGTACGCTTGCCCCCAGCCGAGGTCGAGCAGGAGGAATCTCGGCCGTCGAAGATGCCGAGGACCGATGCGGGCCCTAGCTCGGCTGCTGCCTCGTTGCCCCAGGGGCCGCCGTTATGGGAGCCGAGCTTCATGCTTGGGCCGGAGAGGCCGATGACGATGGAGGATTGCATTCTTCACAAGATCGATCTTCCGGTCCTCGAGGCCCTGGGGCGAGCCTGCGCCCTTCCCCGGGACATGGAGCGGCTGGACAAGTACAGCGATCAGAAGCTGATCCTGTCGATGTTGCAGTCCAACTTCGCGGTAAATCTTCATTTCCCTTCGTTTCACCAGCGGTTTAGCGTTTGACGCTCTTTGGATCTAACACGTACACCCCATTTCCTTGACAGGCGGCACAGAAGTCCATGGCCGTTGCTGACCGAATCCGCAGGTATAGCATGGACGCTGCCGAGCTGACCGTGGAGAAGAACGGCCTGCAAGAGTCCCTGGACGCTGTTAGCCAGAAGTTAGCCAGGGTAGAAGAGGAATACGCGGCGAAGCTCGAGCAGGCGAGGGAAGAAGCCGAAGCGGAGAGGACCAGGTCGGCCGAGCTCGAGGTTTCCATTTCGAAGATGGGAGACGATTACGCGGCCCTGCTTCAAGCCGAGTCCAAGAGGGCGGATGAGGCCGAGGCGAAGCTCGAATCCGAGTCCAGGAGGGCGGATGAAGCCGAGGCGAAGCTCGAGTCTGAATGCGATGCTGCGTTCGAGGATGCAAAAGTGCAGGTCACCGCCCACTACAAGGAAAGGGTTCTTGTGGTGAGGGATAAGGCCTGGGCGAAAGGGTGGCTTGCCGGCCTGAAGGAGGTCGGGATCTCAGAGGGCCACCCCTCCTTTCGGGAGCCTCCTCCGTACACGCTTCCGGTGCCGACCTCTGCCCGTCCATCCGGCGGAGCCTCTGACGCCGCAGCCCGTGCAACTGACCGGTCATGACCTCGGGACCTCGGGACCTTAGGATATTCGCTCTTGCTTTATGCTCTGTAATTTTCTTCAATTTGTATTTGCTGAACACTGTAATGAGTGAGACTTTAATACAATTGAAGGTTTCTTGAAATACTCGTGCTTCTCTCTTTTAAGCTTGGTACTTCGATTGCTTGAGTTCGGTAGAGTGCTCCCTTAGGTGATCTTCTTTGGTATTCGCGCTGATCCTCCGTATCTTAGGTGATCTTCATTGGTATTCGCGCTGATCCTCCGTATCTTGGGCGATCTTGAATAGCAATAAACATGGTGGCGCGGCTGACGAGGGAATCTGACGGATGTCTCCACGTGGCGCCATAGGGATCACTGGTCGATAGTCGCGCATTCCCAGTAACGCGTGGGAAACTTCACCCCATAACTCCCTTTGGAGACTGAGCCTTTCTCCATCCTATAAGTAGGGGGAGCAGGCTCGCCATGGGAGAAGGAAGGAACATAGTTGTAGGAACCATGTCTGGGAGGTGTCCGAAGTTGTTTGATCCGGGGGGAACCCTGCGCCGTTGGACGGCTATCCCGAGGGGGGAAGGCTATCGTGGTCTGCGCACTCTCTGAAGGAACTCCCCGTGGGCCACGTGCTCTCTGAACGCGGGTTCATGGCCAACCGCCCTTGGCCAGACAGAGTGAGGATGCGCTGCAGGGGGACGGTGGCGCATTCTCGTCCCACACGGCCCTGTGCGCCCGTCGTACGGAAGGCGGGATGAGGCCCAGCTGGAACGGGAGGCTTCTTCAAGCTTGGCTGGTCCCACTGGCCGCCGAGGGTGTTGCAGAGCCCAGTGAGGTCCAGGATCGCTCAGAACCTCCAGGTGGCGATCCGGCGTCCTCGAGCCTTCCGCCTGAAGAGTCGGTGAAGATCAGAGTCTCCTAGCCTTTCTCTATTTTCTGTTTTTAGAGGACTGTGATCCTCCTTTCTGTACTTTGCTTTCTGTTCTGTATTTCTTGTAATGAAGCAGTTTGCAATGGATAAAAAGGAATTCCGTGATTTCCCAAACTGTGTACAGTGCTTTTGAGTTCTTTTTCTCGTTTCTCTGCGCTGTTCCGGAATGCTTGGATCTGGCACTGACCTTGGCCGAAAGGGCTGGCTTTGGCCGAGACGAGCTGCATTGTGCCGAGGTGGACCCATTTCGTTGGCCTTGGCTCGGCGAAAGTGAGTTCGGCAATGGCCCTCTGAGGGGTGTATGAACCCGGACTTCAGGAAACTGCCTTGCGCCGAGGTGTGAGGGGTTTATGAACCCAGACTTTAGGAAAGGCTGAGTGTAGGAACTGCAGGCCATTTCCAAGGCGTAGAGCCTGAGTGTGTCCAAGACACGGGGCTTTAGGAAAGGCTGAGTGTAGGAACTCCAGGCCGTTTCCAGGGCGTAGAGCCTGAGTGTGTGCAAGACACGGGGCTTTAGGAAAGGCTGAGTGTAGGAACTCTAGGCCGTTTCCAGGGCGTAGAGCCTGAGTGTGTCCAAGACACGGGGCTTTAGGAAAGGCTGAGTGTAGGAACTCGAAGCCATTTCCAGGGCGTAGAGCCTGAGTGTGTCCAAGACACGGGGCTTTAGGAAAGGCTGAGTGTAGGAACTCCAGGCCGTTTCCAGGGCGTAGAGCCTGAGTGTGTCCAAGACACGGGGCTTTAGGAAAGGCTGAGTGTAGGAACTCGAAGCCATTTCCAGGGCGTAGAGCCTGTGCTGCCGGAGTCGACCAGAGAGATAGTTTGATGAAAAGGCAAAAGCTTCTTTATTGATTCTGAAGTTCATTACATCTTTAGAAATAAAATTTCTTCAAGTGGGATGCATTCCACGGTCTCGGTAGCGGCTTGCCTTCCAAGTCTTCGAGCTTGTAGGCTGATTTTCCTGCCAGTGAGACCACTCTGAACGGGCCATGCCAGTTCGGGGCAAGCTTCCCCTCGTTTGGTTCTCTGTCAGCTGGCAGGGTCTTCTTTAAAACGAGCTCTCCCGTGGTGAACCTTCTTTCCTTGACATTTTGATTGTATGCCCTGGCTAACCGCTGCTGATAGTCGGTTAGTCTCAGGGCTGCTGCTTCTCGTCGTTCATCTGCCAGCTCCAGCTCCATCGCCAGGTTCGTCTCATTTCGGCCTTGGTCGACCAGCTCTGTCCTCAGGGTAGGAAGGCCGATTTCCAGGGGAATGACCGCCTCCATCCCGTAGGCCAGAGAGAAAGGTGTTGCCGAAGTGGACCTCCTTGGAGTTGTTCTGTATGCCCACAGCACGCTCGGAAGCTCCTCTGTCCATCTGCCCTTTGCCTTGTCCAGTCGCTTCTTCAGGCCGTCCAGGATCACTTTGTTCGAGATTTCTGCCTGGCCATTACTCTGTGGATATGCCGGGGTGGAGTAATGGTTTCTGATGCCGTGCTCTTGGCAGAAGTCTCTGAAGGACTTGGAATCGAACTGAGTCCCGTTATCCGAAATCAGGGTCCGGGGGATGCCGAACCTCGTAAGGACGTTTTTCCAGACGAAGTTCCTGGAGTTCCTGTCCGTGATGGAAGACAACGGTTCAGCCTCTATCCACTTTGTGAAGTAGTCCGTAGCCACTATCAGCCATCTCTTGTTCCCTGGAGCTCGGTGAAGAGGCCCCACAATGTCTAGGCCCCATTGAGCGAAGGGCCATGGGCTAGAGAGGGGACTCAGGTCCTGTGCTAGCTGATGGAGGGAGTGGGAGAACTTCTGGCATTTCTCGCATTTTCTGGCGTAGACCTGGGCGTCCTTCTGCATGTAGGGCCACCAGTAACCCTGGCTGATTGCTCTGTAGGCCAATGACCGACCTCCTATATGGCTGCCGCAGATTCCTTCGTGGATCTCATACAGGAAGTCGTCCACCTTGGTCGGGTGGACGCATTGGAGGTATGGACCTGTGAAGGACTTCCTGTAGAGTTTGCCTTCTGGAGAGAGCCAAAACCGGGCTGCCTTGAGCCTGATCTTGTGGGCTTCAGTCTTGTCCTCGGGGAGCTGGTCGTCCTTCAAGTAGGCGACGATTGGATCCATCCAGCTGGGGCCGAGGTCAGCACAGAGGACAAGCCGAGATGAATGGAGTTCTAGACTTGACCTTGATACTGACCCGACCTCGATAGTCCTCTTCTTTCCTGCTTCGACAGCGGAGGCCAGGTTTGCAAGCGCATCTGAATGCGTGTTGGTATCTCGGGATATTTGCCTGACCTCGGCTTTCTGGAATTGGGAGAGTAGTTTTCTTCGCAAGGGCCAAGTAGGCCGCCATCCTGTCGTCCCTGGCCTGGTAGTCCCCAGCGAGCTGGCTAGTTACCAGTTGAGAGTCGCTGAAGATCTCCAGATGCTGGGCTCCGAGGATTCGGGCGCTGTTTAACCCTGCAATCATTGCTTCGTATTCTGCCTCATTGTTCGTCGCTTTGAAGTCCAAGGTGAAGGCTTGCTCTATGACCAGTCCCTCTGGCGATTGGAGAACTATGCCGAGGCCAGCTCTCTTGGAGGTGGACGATCCGTCGACAAAGATCTTCCATGCCGAGGTGGGAGACTGCTGGACTTCTGTTTCTACTGGCTCGTGCCCTGTGCCACCCAGTGCCGTGCCGAGCTGGGTCGGAGCCGGGTTGGGGGAGGCGAATTCGACAATGAAGTCTGCCAGGATCTGGGCTTTGATCGCAGTTCGGGGACGGTACTGTATGTCATATTGCCCCAGTTCAACTGCCCACTTTGATATGCGCCCTGAAAAGTCAGCTTTCTTGAACAATGAACGGAGTGGGTGCTCCGTGATCACCACAATAGTGTGGGATTGAAAATAATGGGAGAGCTTGCGGGAGGCGGTGACAAGAGCCAACGCAAGCTTCTCCAACAGGAGGTACCTGGTCTCGGCATCGAGCAGGGTCTTGCTCGTGTAATAGATTGGCTTTTGAACTCCCTCGTCCTCCCTGATGAGGACGGAGCTCACTGCGTGATCCGAGACCGCAAGGTACAAATACAGGATCTCCCCCAAAGTTGGGGTGGAGAGTAATGGTGGCGACATCAAATAGGTTTTGAGTGCGGCCAATGCCTGGTCGCACTCAGGGGTCCACTGGAACTTCAAATTTTTCCTTAGAAGTTGAAAGAAAGGCCTGCACTTATCTGACGAGCGGCTGATGAAGCGATTGAGTGCCGCGGCCATTCCTGTAAGCTTCTGAACTTCCTTCGTGGTAGAGGGACTCTGGATGTCGTGGATGGCAGTAATCTGGTCCGGATTGGCCTCTATCCCCCTCCGCGTTACCAGGCTGCCGAGGAACTTGCCAGAGGCTACGCCGAAGGCGCACTTGGAAGCGTTGAGCTTGAGCTTGTACGCGCGAAGGGTGTCGAAGACTTGGCCGAGATCCGCCAGGTGGTCGCTGGAGCGCACAGATTTGACGACCATGTCGTCGATGTACACCTCTACCGATCGGCCGAGCTGGGCCTGGAACATTTTTATGACGAGGCGCTGATAGGTCGCCCCCGCGTTCTTCAGCCCGAAGGGCATCACCTTATAGCAGTAAGTGCCGCGGGGGGTGATGAATGAGGTTTTCTCCTCGTCTGGCTCGTAGAGCGGGATCTGATGATAGCCCCGGTAGGCGTCAAGGAAGCTCATTCGGTCGTGTCCAGCGGTGGCGTCGATCAGTTGGTCAATCTTTGGGAGGGGAAAACTATCCTTAGGGCAAGCCCTGTTCAGGTCAGTGAAGTCCACGCACACCCTCCACTTTCCAGTGTTCTTCTTGACCACCACCGTGTTGGCCAGCCATACCGGGTACTGGACCTCCCGGATGGCCCCTGCTTTGAGCAGGTTGTCGACCTCTTCGACGACCGCATCTGTCTGCTGGAGCCCGGTCCTGCGGGCCCTCTGCACTACCGGCTTGTGGTCGGGGTCGACGTTGAGCTTGTGGCACATGACCTCAGGGTCGACCCCGGGCATTTCGCTTGGGCTCCAAGCGAAGACGTCCACATTCTGCATTAAGAACCGAGAGAGTTCGGCCCTTTCATCGTCCGACAGCTGGGTGCCAATCAGGAAGAAACGGTCTGGGTTTGCCGGGTCCAGCCTGACCTCGGCCAGGTCCTCGATGCTCTTCTTCTCAGGGTCCCGGCCGATGTCGTCGAGGCCCTTCTCGAACTCGGCCAGGTTGACGCGCTCTGGCTCCTTCACTGCTGGGACAGCGGCCAACATGCACTGCCTGGCCTGCTGCTGGTCTCCCTCCACTGTCACTACCTCCATTTTGCCCTCCTCGTTCTCATGGACGAACTTCAGCTTTTGGTGGAGGGAAGATGGAACTGCCTCTAGCTTGTGGAGCCACGTTCTGCCCAGAATGGCATTGTAGGGAGAAGGGGCGTCCACAACCAGGAAGTCGGCCGACACGGAGGCTCCGCCAACTCGGGTTTCCAAGGTGATTCTACCCTTTGGGTAGACTGGTGTGGCGGACAACCCTAGCAGGGGTGCACGGACCTCCGTGAGGTCTGCTTCGGAGAGTTTCATCCTTTTGAAGCAGTCATAGTAGAGGACCTCGGAGGAGCTGCCGGAGTCGACGAGGATCCTCTTTACGGTGAAGTCTCTCAGCTTCATGGTGAGGAGCAGGGGGTCGTTGTGAGGGACCTGGACTCCCTCTAGGTCTCGATCCGAGAACGAGATGGCTGGTCTGTCGCGGCGGGCTCTCTTGGACGCCGGAGCGAGTTCGGCTTTCATTACTTCTTTCCCGTGCGAAGCCCGCCTGGCCTCGGCACGGGCCTGAGAGCTTCCCCGGGATGAGGAAGCGGGAGCTGAGGACGCCAGATGGATCACGTTGATGATCTTCTCTGAGTCCTCGCTGTCTGGAGCCTGGGCCGTGCTCTGGTGAACCCGGCCCTCGCTGCCGCGGCATCACCTGCCTTGACGAACTCTGGGATGTGGCCCTGTTCGGCCAGCTTCTCCAGATACCCCTGCAAAGTCCTGCATTCTTCGGTCCTGTGCCCGTTGCCCTTATGGAAGGCGCAGTAGAGCTTGCTCCGGGAGCCTTCGGTGGGTTCATTCTTCATGGGCGGAGGGTACTTGAAGAACGGCTTGGATTTGATCTTGGCCAGGATGCGGTAGATCGGCTCCTTGAAGACGACGTTGACGCTCTGACTGGCGCTGGAGGGAGGTCTGGGCTTATAAGTGCCCCCAGACCTGGACGACGAAGGCTTCGCCGAACTGGAGACCCAGGCCCGCTTGGGCTCCTGCTTCTGGGAGGGCCTCCCGCCTCTCTGCCGAGGTTGGTCATTCTTCTGTTCGGGCTCCGGATGCCCGTCCTGATCCTTAGCTCGGATCTCGTCTTCCTCCCGGGCGATGAAGCGCTTCACCCGGGACATCAATTCTGACATGGACTCTGGGGGGTCCCCGGCCAAGTCCTTTCGCAAGTCGATGCCGGGGATCAGGGCATGCTGGAAGGCGTAGATGGCTATCCCCTCCCTCGCGCCCTCGATCTGGCTGTAGACCGCCCAGAATCGGCGGGTGAACTTGGCGAGGGTTTCGCCCTGCTTCATTCTCAAGGCGATGAGGTCCCCTTCCTTCTTGGGGACGACGGTGTAGGCTTGGAACTTCCTCAGGAAGGAGAGCTGGAGCTCCTTCCAACTGGAAACCGACTACTCCGGGAGAGAGCAGAACCACTTCAGGGGGAGGTCACCCAAACTGGAGGAAAAGATTTTGCAGTTTAGGTGACCCTCATTTCCCCAGATGGACATCTTCTGGGAGAAGTGTCGGAGGTGTGCGGATGGGTCGGACAGTCCGTCATAGGGGACGAACCGCGGGACGGAGAACTTCCTGGGCAAGGGGGTGCGCTCGATCTCTTTTGTGAAGGGCGAGCCCCCCAGATCAACGTGACCACAGATCTGCTTCTGGTCCCGCATGTCCAAGTTGTGCTGGAGAGCCAATCTGACACGTTTGTCAAATCGCTCTTGCTCGTCGTCCTTCTCTGGAGTCTGAGCTCGGGGCTTTCGCTTGTGGTGGCCCGGGCTGCGACGGCTATGAGTTCGGCCATCGCAGCTATGGTGACTTCGGCTGTTGCTCGAGCCTTCGTCACGGATCTGGCTCTGTTTCTGGTCCAGATGATGTCTGGGGTCCTCACGAGGAGGCTGGGCTGCCCTGCTGGGAGCGTCCTTCTTTTTCCCTTGAGGCTCAGAGGCCTGCCTCAAGGAGGCAGTTTGCACTGCCCTCAGCTGCTGCTGGAGCTCGCGAATCAGCTGCCCTTGCTTCTGGAGTTGCTTCTGGAGGAGAGCAGCTTCAGGAACCTCTCCAGTGGCAGGGGGTTGGACGTGGCGCGTCTCTCCTACGGCCACGGCTTTGTTCTTCCGGGGACGCTCATGCTGACGCTCATTGCGTCTGGGTGGCGCGACTTCTTCTGACGAGGTCGAGGCCTCGAGTCCCTCTTGGAGTGGGAACTCGATAAGGAGCTGAGAGCCCAAGCGGCCCTCGCCTACAGTCGTGCCATGCACCGTACGGGAGCGTCCTTGGGGAGGGACGTCCGTTGGCGGTGGTGGCAGCTCGAGCGCTGCTCTTGAGGATTCTACGCCCTTCTTAGCTTTCGGAGGCATGGCTTCTGAGAGGATGAGGTTAAGAAGGTTGGGAAGATTTTGAGAGGTTGGGATATTACTTTCCCACAGACGGCGCCAATTGTAGGTGCAGAAAATTATGACCCACAATAAGAGGGAGCCTTAGAGGACTTATCCGAGAAGATGATGGTGTCTGGGAGTAACTGGATGCCGTCCGGAAGCCTGAAAGGGAATAGCAAACGGTCAGAGGACCCTGGCCTGGGCGGCGCAAGGCTCTCCGATGCCAAAGTCAGTATGGGAACTGGAACAATGGAAGGAGAGGGAGAAGAGAGACAGAGTAAGGGCTCTGTGAATGAGATTGTGCGTACCTTGCATGGTGCATGGAGTTCTATTTATAGAGGTTTGGATCGTATCTTTCTGAGAATATCTTGGTGTGGGGCCATGATTCGACTGGGAAGTCATTATCAGCTCACAAAGTAATAAATGCAGTCTAATCCGGCTCACTCAGCATTTAATGCTAGTCGGGTCAGCCCACATTGCATTAAATGCGTGTCTTGTTGGGCCAGATTATGTTGGGCGCCTTTGGCGGTTGGAGTACCGGCGGATCTGCCCTCGGGCCTTGCCCTGATGTGGCCTCAGCCGCTGGATGCCGCCATGTCAGCGATCTGGTGAAGATAGCGGGCGGCTGGATGTCGTGTCTGTCCCACTAGCTCGTGACCCTATCCCTCCACGTGCCTGATGACGTGGGGGATGAGGGGCGCACGTGAAGGTTCTTTCTCGCTTCGGCTACTGTCCTGGCTTCTTCAGCCGAGGTGGCTTCAGCCGAGGTAGAGCTCTCTGCAGAGATGGCGTCCGGGGTGGCCCTGCCGAGGTGGACTCTTTGCCGAGATGATGCCCGAGGTGGTCCAGTTCGGCGCTAAGGGCCCGGAGCTGCCTGACTTCGGCCGGACCTCCTGTCCCGGTAGCCGAGGTGGGATTGATACCACGTAGATGGCACGCGGATGGCACGTGAGAATGCTTAACCCCATCTGATGGCTGTGATTAGCTTAATCCTGTAGTTCTGGAAATCTCCCCACACACTGTTCATAACTATTACTTAAAAAAGGCCTCACACGTAAGTGTGTACGTCATTGCAAGTGTTCTAAACGCTCAGCACCCCGGACAGACCCGAAACGTCGTTCACACGGTCAACCCTGACTACTTCTGACCCCACACCGACGTACCAGTGATATATATATATGAGAGATATACGTATAAAAGATATCTCTCACCTTATAAGAGAGATATAGGGAAGGATCCTCATATTTAAGTTGTTGGCATTGAATATTGATGTGAGGGCCTCCACCCAATTTCTCGTATAAGGTAAGAGATATCGATATCTCTCATAGGAAGATGCTCAAAAACTTACGCGAGTGTAGAAAAATAATAATAATCACTGAGATGTAAACGTTATAAACTTGAAATTTTCATAGATTACTCCCCCATGACCTTGTTTTCTATTAATTAATGCTAAAGTTTTGAAGATATCATCATAGTTACTTGACTCTCTCGATCTCTCTCTCTTATTAATGGCCTTATCTGATGATATCATGAGATAAGAGTAAGATCATGATTTCATGGAATAATAACAGCCAACCCTAAATTGTTTACCCCCTTTCCCCATTGTTTTTTCGTACTCATTTTAGAAGAATCATTGTATGCGAGTTAAAATTGCATTCTTAATTCTTTCAATGTCTGTGAATTACAGATCCTGATAATAGCCATGATATCATGGCTTGATCCCATGAAATCTTGGGTTCCCTATGGCATTTGTCAATGATTAATTTTCTTTTCAGTTTGCTTGGTTTTACGGACTGGTGACCAAATGTCAACTCTTTTTATTTTATTTTATGGAAGAGTCATTAAGTATACTTAAAAGATAAAATTGCATATTTCCTACTACTTTCAATTCAGTGACTCCATGTGAAGTCTGGGTAATGATAAAAGTCATGATATCATATCATCGATTCTCTGCCGCATTTGTCAACAATTCTTTTAGTTTGGTTGGTCATATTGATGACTGATGATTAAATGCCATCTTCTATTTATTGAAAAATCATTGAACGATAAAATCACATATGTAGGTGCAGAAAATTATGACCCACAATAAGAGGGTGCCTAACAGGACTTATCCGTGAAGATGATGATGTCTGGATGTCTGGATGTCTGGATGCCGCCCGAAAGCCTGAAAGGGAGAAGCAAACGGTCAGAGGACCCTGGCCTGAGCGGCGCAAGGCTCTCCGATGCCAAAGTCAGTATGTGAACTGGAACGATGGAGGAGAGGAAGAAGAGAGGCAGAGTAAGGGCTCTGTGAATGGGATTATGCGTACCTTGCATGGTGTTGGAAGGTCTATTTATAGAGGAATGGATCGTATCTCTGAGAGGATATTTTGGCGTGGGTCCCATAGTCTGACTGGGAAGTCATGATCAGCCCACAAAGTAATAAATGCAGTCTAATCCGGCCCACTCAGCATTTAATGCCAGTCGGGTCAGCCCACATTGCATTAAATGCGTGTCTTGTTGGGCCAGATCGTGTTGGGCGCCTTTGGCGGTAGGAGTACCAGCGGATCTTCCCTCGGGCCTTGCCCTGATGTGGCCTCAGCCGCTGGATGCTGCCATGTGGCGATCTGGTGAAGGTAGTGGGCGGCTGGATGTCATATCTGTCCCACTAGCTCGTGACCCAATCCCTCCACGTGCCTGATGACGTGGAGGATGAGGGGCCCAAACGAAGGTTCTTTCTTGCCTCGGCTACTGTCCTGGCCTCTTCAGCCGAGGTAGCTCTAGCCGAGGTAGGGTTCTTTACTGAGATGGCATCCGGGCTGGCCTTGCCGAGATGGGATCTTTGCCGAGATGACGCCCGAAGCGGTCCAGTCCGGCGCCTGTGGCTTGGAGGTGTCCGATGTCGGCCAAGGCCTCTGCCCTGGTAGCCGGGATGGGATCGGAGCCACGTGGACGGCACGCGGATGGCACGTGATAAGCCCATCTGATGGCTATGATTAGCTTAATCCTGCAGCTCTGGAAATCTCCCCACACAATTGCCCCCTAGCTTCCGAGCTCGCGTAGAACGTCAGTGCCGTGAGGTCGGGAGCTATGAGCCGGGTCTATCTGGGGGAGAGCCTCTTTCGGCCCTGACTCGCTGTCGCTTTGGGTGTTCGAGGTGATAAATGGCGTCCCCTATTCAATGCTGATTGACAGTTCGACGGCTCCACGTGTCGTCTCCTGGCTGGCTGTCTGTCTCCTCGAGGTCGTACACGCCGTCTCATCAGGGGCGCAATCAAATTTTGAAATGATTTGCGCGCCGCTTCAGGGAGGCGCATTAAATTTTGGAAATGATTCGCGCGAAATCCAAGGGGGCGCCCCTTGGCACGCCCGATTTAGGGTTTCTGAAAAGGGGGGCCTCTGCTATATATAGGGCAGTTGGGGTCTGCTCTATCCTTCGTTTGCGATTCTGAATCGGAGGCGAGCTTCAGAAGAGGGAAGGCTACTGTGAGGGCCGGGACGGCTTCGTCCGATACCTGGAGGATTCGAGCAAGTATGCTGGAGACGATCTGCTGTACGTCTCGGGGAACTGGGAATTTGGGGAGGCCGACACCGATAGAGGCTACCAGGTCCCTCGCCACTTCGGCACCATCCCAAGTAAACATCCTTCGTGTTTCTTTTTCATAAGTTTCCTTTTATTCCGCGGTGCTTATGCTTCTGATTGCTGCAGCTTTGAAGGAGAGGAAACGGGCTGCCAGATACATTTGGAAGAGGAACGATGCCTGGCTTCGTCTGGTGAAGCGGTACAGCGGTCACGACGGCAGGGCGGCTTGGTCGCTGCTGGGGTACAAGCCGAAGTACCGCGGGTATCTGAGGGGCACCGTAGAGCCGATCCAGAGTGAAGGTGCCGGATCCGGGGTCGGTCAGGAGCAGGCCGCTCCGGAGGTCGCAGAGCCCTCGCGGGCGTCGTCTGAAGTTAGGGCAGCGTCTGGAATCCTAGCCTCCTTAGCGGGATCGAGACTTCCCCAGGTCTCAGGAAGGGAATCGAGTCAATCTGCCCGATCTCCCTCGCCAGGATCCGAGATGAGGCACACCAGGCGCTTGTCCTTTGAGGATCTCGAGGCCTTGGCGCTTGGAGTGGAGGACGCCCGAGCCCCCCAGGAGCCGGTAGATTCTCCGAGGCATCCGTCTCCGAGGGCTCGGGTGGCTTCTCCTGCAGAGGTGGCGGAGGTTCATGCGCCCCCTAGCCCTGTTGATCCAGGGGTACGCCTGCCCCCCGCCGAGGTCGAGCAGGAGGAGACTCGGCCGTTCAAGGTGGCGAGGACCGACGCGGGCCCTAGCTCGGCTGCTGCCTCGTTGCCGTCGGGGCCGCAGTTATGGGAGCCGAGCTTCATGCTCGGGCCGGGGAGGCCGATGACGGTGGAGGATAGCGTTCTTCACAGGATCGATCTCCCGGTCCTCGAGGCCCTTGGGCGAGCCTGTGCCCTTCCCCGGGACATGGAGCGGCTGGATAAGTACAGCGATCAGAAGCTGATCTTGTCGATGCTGCAGTCCAACCTCGTGGTAAATCTTCATTTTCCTTTGCTAAACCAGCAATTTAGCGTCTGACGCTCTTTGGATCTAATACGTACGTCTTCATTTGACAGGCGGCTCAGAAGTCCATGGCCGTTGCTGATAGGATATGGAGGTACAGCGCGGACGCTGCCGAGCTGTCCGTGGAGAAGAACGGCCTGCAAGAGTCCCTGGACGCTGTGAGCCAGAAGTTGGCCAAGGTAGAAGAGGAATACGCGGCGAAGCTGGAGCAGGCGAAGGAGGAGGCTGAGGCGGAGAGGACTAGATCGGCCGAGCTCGAGGTCTCTATTTCGAAGATGGGAGATGATTATGCGGCCCTACTTCAAGCCGAGGCCAAAAGAGCGGACGAGGCCGAGGCGAAGCTTGAATCCGAGTCCAAGAGGGCGGATGAAGCCGAGGCTAAGCTCGAGTCCGAGTGCGATGCTGCATTCGAGGATGCCAAGGTGCAGGTCACCGCTCACTACAAGGAAAGGGTTCTTGTGGTGAGGGATAAGGCTTGGGCGAAAGGGTGGCTTGCCGGCCTGAAAGAGGTCGGGGTCTCGGAGGGCCACCGCTCCTTTCGGGAGCCGCCTCCGTACCCGCTCCCGGTGCCGAACTCTGCCCGTCCATCCGGCGAAGCCTCTGACGCCGCAGCTCGTGCAACTGATAGGTCATGACCTCGGGACATCGGGAGCTTGGGATTTTTGCTTTATGCTTTGTAATTTTCTTCGATTTGTATTCGCTGAACACTGTACTGATTGAAACTTTAATACAAATGAAGTTTTTCTGAAATACTCGTGCTTTTCTCTTTTAAGCCTGAGTTCTTCGATTGCTTGAATTCGGCAGAGTGCTTCCCTAAGATCTTTTTTTGGTATTCGCGCTGATACTCCGTATCTTAGGTGATCTTCATTGGTATTCGCGCTGATCCCCATATCTTAGGTGATCTTGAATAGCAATCAACATGATGGCGCAGCAGACGAGGGAGTCTGACGGATGTCTCCACGTGGCGCCATGATCTTGAATAGCAGTGAACATGACGGCGCGGCAGTCGATGGAGTTTGACGGATGTCTCCACGTGGCGCCATAGGGTTCGCTGGTCAATAGTCGCGCCTTCCCAACAACGCGTGGGAGACTTCGCCCCATAACTCCTTTTGGAGTCTGAGCCTCCCTCCATCCTATAAATAGGGGGAACAGGCTCGCCATGGGAGAAGGAAGGAACATAGGAACCATGTCTGAGAGGTGCCTGAGATTACTTGATCCGGGGGAGATCCCTGCGCCGTTGGACGGTTGCCCCCGAGGGGGGAAGGCTGTCGTGGCCTGCGCGCTTTCTGAAGGAATTCCCCGTGGGCCGCGCGCTCTCTGAACGCGGGTCCATGGCCACTGACCCTTGGCCAGACAGAGTGAGGATGCGCTGCGAGGGGATGGTGGCGCATTCTCGTCCAACACGACCCTGTGCGCCCGTCGTACGGCAGGCGGGTTGGAGCTCTGCTGGTCCGAGAGGTTTCTTCAAGCTCTGCCGCTCCCACTGCCCGCCGAGGGTGTGGTAGAGCCCAGCGGGGTCCAGGGATCGCTCAGAACCTCCAGGAGCCCTCTGCCTGAAGAGTCAGTGACGCCTGAAGAGTCAGTGAAGATCAGAGTCTCCTAGCCTCTCTCCATTTTCTGTTTTTTAGAGGACTGTGGTCCTCCTTTCTGTACTCTGTTTTCTGTTATGTATTTCTTGTAACGAAGCAGTTTGCAATGAATGAAAAAGCATTTTCTGATTACCCAAGCTGTGTACAGTGCTTTTGAGTTCTTTTCTCATTTCTCTGCGCTGTTCTAGAATGCTTGGATTTGTGTTTGAATGCTGGCGTTGACTTCGGCCGAAAGGATTGGCTTTGGCCGAGACGAGATGCATTGTGCCGAGATGAACCCATTCCGTTGGCCTCGGCTCGGCGAAAGTGAGTCCGGCGACGGCCTTCTGAGGGGCGTATGAACCCGTACTTTAAGAAACTGTCCTTGGCCGGACTGCCTTGAGGGGTCTATGAACCCAGACTTTAGGGAAGGCTGAGTATAGGAACTGCAAGCCTCTTACAAGGCATAGAGCCTGTGTGCCCTGAGACACGGAATTTTAGGAAAGGCTGAGTGTATGAACTCGAAGCCGTTTCCAAGGCGTGGAGCCTGTGTGCCCTGAGACACGGGATTTTAGGAAAGGCTGAGTGTGTGAACTCGAAGCCGTTTCCAAGGCGTGGAGCCTGTGTGCCCTGAGACACGGGATTTTAGGAAAGGCTGAGTGTGTGAACTCGAAGCCATTTCCAAGGCGTGGAGCCTGTGTGCCCTGAGACACGGAATTTTAGGAAAGACTGAGTGTATGAACTCGAAGCCATTTCCAAGGCGTGGAGCCTGTGTGTCCTGAGACACGGAATTTTAGGAAAGGCTGAGTGTATGAACTCGAAGCCATTTCCAAGGCGTGGAGCCTGTGTGTCCTGAGACACGGAATTTTAGGAAAGGCTGAGTGTATGAACTCGAAGCCGTTTCCAAGGCGTGGAGCCTGTGTTGCCGGAGTCGACCAGAGAGAGATTGACGACAAGGCAAAAGCTGCTTTTATTGATTCTGAAGTTCATTTACATCTTTAGAAATAGAATTTCTTCAAGTGGGATGCGTTCCACGGTCTCGGCAGTGGCTTGCCTTCCAAGTCTTCGAGCTTGTAGGCTGACTTCCCTGCCAGTGAGACCACTCTGAACGGGCCATGCCAGTTCGGGGCAAGTTTCCCCTCATTTGGTCCTCTGTCAGCTGGCAGGGTCTTCTTTAAAACGAGCTCTCCCGTGGTGAACCTTCTTTCCTTGACATTTTGATTGTATGCCCTGGCTAACCGCTGCTGATAGTCGGTTAGTCTCAGGGCTGCAGCTTCTCGTCGTTCGTCCGCTAGCTCCAGCTCCATTGCCAGGTTCATCTCGTTTCTGCCTTGGTCGACCAGCTCTGTCCTCAGGGTAGGAAGGCCGATTTCCAGGGGAATGACCGCCTCCATACCGTAGGCCAGAGAGAATGGTGTCGCCGAAGTGGACCTCCTTGGAGTTGTTCGATAGGCCCACAGCACGCTCGGAAGCTCTTCTGTCCATCTGCCCTTTGCCTTGTCCAGTCGCTTCTTCAGGCCGTCCAGGATCACTTTGTTGGAGATTTCTGCCTGGCCATTACTCTGTGGATATGCCGGGGTAGAGTAATGGTTTCTGATGCCATGTTCTTGGCAGAAATCTCTGAAGGATTTGGAATCGAACTGAGTCCCGTTATCCGAAATTAGGGTCCGGGGGATGCCGAACCTCGTGAGGATGTTTTTCCAGACGAAGCTCCTGGAGTCCCTGTCGGTGATGGAGGACAACGGCTCAGCCTCTATCCACTTTGTGAAGTAGTCCGTAGCCACTATCAGCCATCTTTTGTTCCCTGGAGCTCGGTGAAGAGGCCCCACAATGTCCAGGCCCCATTGAGCGAAGGGCCATGGACTGGAGAGGGGGCTCAGATCCTGTGCTGGCTGATGAAGTGAGTGGGAGAACTTTTGGCATTTCTCGCATTTTCTGGCGTAGACCTGGGCGTCCTTCTGTATGTAGGGCCACCAATAACCCTGGCTGATTGCTCTGTAGGCCAATGAGCGACCTCCTATATGGCTGCCGCAGATTCCTTCGTGAATCTCGTACAGGAAGTCGTCCACCTTGGTCGGGTGGACACATTGGAGGTATGGACCTGTGAAGGACTTCCTGTAGAGTTTGCCTTCTGGAGAGAGCCAAAAGCGGGCTGCCTTGAGCCTGATCTTGTGGGCTTCTGTCTTATCCTCGGGGAGCTGGTCATCCTTCAGGTAGGCGACGATTGGATCCATCCAGCTGGGGCCGAGGTCAGCACAGAGGACAAGCCGAGATGACTGAAATTCTAGGCTTGACCTCGACACTGACCCGACCTCGATGGTCCTCTTCTTTCCTGCTTCGACAGCGGAGGCCAGGTTTGCAAGCGCATCTGCGTGCGTGTTGGTATCCCGGGAGATTTGCCTGACCTCGGCTTTCTGGAATTGGGAGAGTAGCTTTTTCGCCAGGGCTAAGTAGGCCGCCATCCTGTCGTCCCTGGCCTGGTAGTCTCCAGCGAGCTGGCTAGTTACCAGTTGAGAATCGCTGAAGATTTCCAGGTGCTGGGCTCCGAGGATTCGGGCGCTGTTCAACCCTGCGATTAGTGCTTCGTACTCTGCCTCATTGTTCGTCGCTTTGAAGTCAAGGGTGAAAGCCTGCTCTATGACCAGTCCCTCTGGCGATTGGAGAACTATGCCGGCGCCAGCTCTCTTGGAGGTGGACGACCCGTCGACGAAGATCCTCCATGCCGAGGTGGGAGACTGCTGGACTTCTGTTTCTGCTGGCTCTTGCCCTGTGCCCCCCAGTGCCGTGCCGAGCTGAGCCGGAGCCGGGTTGGGGCAGGCGAATTCGACTATGAAGTCTGCCAGAATCTGGGCTTTGATTGCAGTTCGGGGACGGTACTGTATGTCATACTGCCCCAATTCAACTGCCCACTTTGATATGCGCCCTGAAAAGTCAGCTTTTTTGAACAGGGAACGGAGTGGGTGCTCCGTGATCACCACAATAGTGTGGGATTGAAAATAATGGGAGAGCTTGCGGGAGGCGGTGACGAGAGCCAACGCAAGCTTCTCCAACAGGAGGTACCTGGTCTCGGCATCGAGCAGGGTCTTGCTCGTGTAATAGATCGGCTTTTGGACTCCCTCGTCCTCCCTGATGAGGACGGAGCTCACTGCGTGATCCGAGACCGCAAGGTATAAATACAGAATCTCCCCCCGAGTTGGGGTGGAGAGTAATGGGGGTGACATCAAGTAAGCTTTGAGTGCGGCCAATGCCTGGTCACACTCAGGGGTCCATTGGAACTTCAAATTTTTTCTAAGCAGCTGAAAGAAAGGCCTGCACTTATCTGATGAGCGGCTGATGAAGCGATTGAGTGCCGCGGCCATTCCTGTAAGCTTTTGAACTTCCTTTGTGGTGGAGGGACTCTGAATGTCCTGGATGGCAGTGATCTGCTCCGGATTGGCCTCTATCCCCCTCCGCGTTACCAAGCTGCCGAGGAACTTGCCAGAGGCTACGCCGAAGGCGCACTTGGAAGCGTTGAGCTTGAGCTTGTAGGCGCGAAGGATGCCGAAGACTTGGCCGAGATCCGCCAGGTGGTCGCTGGAGTGCATAGATTTGACGACCATGTCGTCAATATACACCTCCACCGTTCGGCCGAGCTGGGCCTGGAACATCTTTGTGACGAGGCGCTGATAGGTCGCCCCCGCGTTCTTCAGCCCGAAGGGCATTACTTTATAGCAGTAAGTGCCGCGGGGGGTGATGAATGATGTTTTCTCCTCGTCGGGCTCGTAGAGAGGGATCTGATGATAGCCTCGATAGGCGTCTAGGAAGCTCATCCGGTCGTGACCGGCGGTGGCGTCAATCAGTTGATCAATCTTCGGGAGGGGGAAACTGTCCTTAGGGCAGGCCCTATTCAGGTCGGTGAAGTCCACGCACACCCTCCACTTTCCGGTTTTCTTCTTGACGACCACCGTGTTGGCCAGCCATACCGGATACTGGACTTCCCGGATGGCCCCTGCTCTTAGCAGGTTGTCGACCTCTTCCACGACCGCATCTGTCTGCTGCAGCCCGGTTCTGCGGGCCTTCTGCACTACTGGCTTGTTGTCGGGGTCGACGTTGAGCCTGTGGCACATGACCTCAGGGTCGACCCCGGGCATCTCACTTGGGTTCCAAGCGAAGACGTCCACATTCTGCATCAAGAACCGAGAGAGTTCGGCCCTTTCTTCGTCCGACAGCTGGGTGCCGATCAGGAAGAAACGGTCTGGGTCTGCCGGGTCCAGCCTGACCTCGGCTAGGTCCTCGATGCTCTTCTTTTCAGGGTCCCTGCCGATCTCGTCGAGGCCCTTCTCAAACTCGGCCAGGTTGACGCGCTCTGGCTCCTTGACTGCTGGGACAAGCGGCCAGCATGCATTTGCCTGGCCTGCTGCTGGTCTCCCTTAACTGTGACTACCTCCACCTTGCCTTCTTCGTTCTCGTGGACGAACTTCAGCTTTGGTGGAAGGAAGATGGAACCGCCTCTAGCTTGTGGAGCCACGTTCTGCCCAGAATGACATTGTAGGGAGAAGGGCGTCCACAAACCAGAAAGTCGGCTGATACGGAGGCTCCGCCAACTCGGGTTTCCAAGGTGATTCTCCCCTTGGGGTAGACTGGTGTGGCGGACAACCCTAGCAGAGGCGCACGAACCTCCGTGAGGTCTGCTTCGGAGAGTTTCATCTGTTTGAAGCAGTCGTAGTAGAGGACCTCGGAAGAGCTGCCGGAGTCAACGAGGATCCTCTTCACGGTGAAGTCTCTCAACTTCATGGTGAGGAGGAGGGGGTCGTTGTGAGGGACTTGGACCCCCTCTAGATCTCGATCCGAGAACGAGATGGCTGGTCTGTCGCGGCGGGCTTTCTTGGATGCCGGGGCGAGGTCGGCTTTCAGCACTTCTTTCTCGTGCGAAGCCCGCCTGGCTTCGGCACGGGTTTGAGAGCTTCCCTGGGACGAGGAAGCGGGAGCCGAGGACGCCAGATGGATCACGTTGATGATCTTTTCTGAGTCCTCGCTGTCTGGAGCCGGGGCCGTGCTCTGGTGAACCCGGCCCTCGCTGCCGCCGGCATCACCCTCCTTGACGAACTCTGGGATTTGGCCCTCTTTGGCCAGCTTCTCCAGAAACCACTGCAAAGACCTGCACTCTTCAGTCTTGTGCCCGTTGCCCTTATGGAAGGCGCAATGGAGCTTGCTCCGGGAGCCTTCGGTGGGTTCATACTTCAGGGGCGGAGGATACTTGAAGAACGGCTTGGATTTGATCTTGGCCAGGATGCGGTGTATCGGCTCATTGAAGACGACATTGACGCTCTGACTGGCACTGGAAGGAGGTCTGTGCTTCAATTGCCCCCAGACCTGGATGGCGAAGGCTTCGCCGAGCTGGAGGCCCAGCCCCGCTTGGGCTCCTGCTTTTGGGGGGGCCTCCCGCCTTTTTGCCGAGGCTGGTTGCTTTTCTGTTCGGGCTCTGGATGCCCGTCCTGATCCTTAGCTCGGATCTCGTCTTCCTCCCGGGCGATAAAGCGCTTCACCCGGGACATCAACTCTGACATGGATTCTGGGGTGTCCCCGGCCAAGTCCTTCCGCAAGTCGCTGCCGGGGATCAGGGCCTGCTGGAAGGCGTAGATGGCTATCGCCTCTCTTGCGCCCTCGATCTGGCCGTAGATCGCCCAGAATCGGTGGGTGAACTTGGCGAGAGTTTCGCCCTGCTTCATTCTCAGGGCGATGAGGTCCCCTTCCTTCTTGGGGACGACAGTGTAGGCCTGGAACTTCTTCAGGAAGGAGAGCTGGAGCTCCTTCCAACTGGGAACTGACTGCTCAGGGAGTGAGCAGAACCACTTCAGGGGGAGGTCGCCCAAACTGGAGGAGAAAATCTTGCAGTTTAGGGGACCCTCGTTCCCCCAGATGGACATCTTCTGAGAGAAGTGTCGGAGGTGTGCAGACGGATCGGACAGTCCGTCGTAGGGGACGAACCGCGGGACGGAGAACTTCCTGGGCAAGGGGGTGCGCTCGATCTCCTTCGTGAAGGGAGAGCCCCCGAGATCAGTGTGACCGCAGAGCTGCTTCTGGTCCCGCATGTCCAGGTTATGCTGGAGAGCCAGCCTGACACGTCTGTTGAACCACTCCTGCTCGTCGTCCTCCTCTGGAGTCTGAACTCTGGACTTTCGCTTGGGGTGGCTCGGACTGCGATGGCTACGAGTTCGGCCATCGCGGCTATGGTGACTCCGGCTGTTGCTCGAGCCTTCGTCAAGAATCTGGCCCCGTTTCTGGTCCAGATGATGTCTGAGGTCCTCACGAGGAGGTTGGGCTGCCCTGCTGGGAGCGCCCTTCTTTCTCCCGTGAGGCTCAGAGATCGGCCTCAAGGAGGCAACTTGTGCCGCCTTCAGCTGTTGTTGGACCTGCTGGAGCTCCTGAACTAGCTGCTCCTGCTTCTGGAGAAGAGCGTCTTGTGCTGCGACGTCTCCTTCAGCTGCGACAGCTTTATCTTTGCGGGGACGTTCGTGTCGACGCTCGTCGCGCCTGGGTGGCACGGTTTCGTCCGCTGAGAGCGAGGCTTCGACTCCCTCCTGGAATGGGATCTCGACAAAGAGTTGGGAGCCCAGGCGACCCTCGCCTGCGGATGTGCCTTGGATTGTTCGGGACCGTCCCTGAGGAGGGACTTCCGCTGGCGGTGGTGGCAGCTCGAGCACTGCTCTTGAGGATTCTACCCCCTTCTTAGCTTTCGGAGGCATGGGTTCAGAGAGATTGAGGTTTGGAAAGATTGGGAAGGTTTTGAGAGGTTTGGATGGCTGGGATATTTCTTTCCCACAGACGGCGCCAATTGTAGGTGCAGAAAATTATGACCCACAATAAGAGGGTGCCTAACAGGACTTATCCGTGAAGATGATGATGTCTGGATGTCTGGATGTCTGGATGCCGCCCGAAAGCCTGAAAGGGAGAAGCAAACGGTCAGAGGACCCTGGCCTGAGCGGCGCAAGGCTCTCCGATGCCAAAGTCAGTATGTGAACTGGAACGATGGAGGAGAGGAAGAAGAGAGGCAGAGTAAGGGCTCTGTGAATGGGATTATGCGTACCTTGCATGGTGTTGGAAGGTCTATTTATAGAGGAATGGATCGTATCTCTGAGAGGATATTTTGGTGTGGGTCCCATGATCTGACTGGGAAGTCATGATCAGCCCACAAAGTAATAAATGCAGTCTAATCCGGCCCACTCAGCATTTAATGCCAGTCGGGTCAGCCCACATTGCATTAAATGCGTGTCTTGTTGGGCCAGATTGTGTTGGGCGCCTCTGGCGGTAGGAAGTACCAGCGGATCTTCCCTCGGGCCTTGCCCTGATGTGGCCTCAGCCGCTGGATGCTGCCATGTGGCGATCTGGTGAAGGTAGTGGGCGGCTGGATGTCATATCTGTCCCACTAGCTCGTGACCCAATCCCTCCACGTGCCTGATGACGTGGAGGATGAGGGGCCCAAACGAAGGTTCTTTCGTGCCTCGGCTACTGTCCTGGCCTCTTCAGCCGAGGTAGCTCTAGCCGAGGTAGGGTTCTTTACTGAGATGGCATCCGGGCTGGCCTTGCCGAGATGGGATCTTTGCCGAGATGACGCCCGAAGCGGTCCAGTCCGGCGCCTGTGGCTTGGAGGTGTCCGATGTCGGCCAAGGCCTCTGCCCTGGTAGCCGGGATGGGATCGGAGCCACGTGGACGGCACGCGGATGGCACGTGATAAGCCCATCTGATGGCTATGATTAGCTTAATCCTGCAGCTCTGGAAATCTCCCCACACAACATATTTCTTACTTCTCTCATGGGTTTTCTATGGCATTGTGTCCACCACTTGAATTCTATCTACTGCCTTTGTTATTTTTATGAACCAAAATCCACCTCCTAAAGATATAAAAAGAAAAAAAGAAAAAAAGAAAAAAGAGTTCATAGAGGAGAAAACGACAACAATGTTGGGCCACCGGCAGCAGAGTAAGGAGATAGAAGTAGAAAGATAAGAGTTTAATGGGAAGTAGGGTCGGCTGCCACTGAGAAGTGAGAGGATGGAAGGAGAAGAGACGGGAAAAAAAAAGTGGAAAAAGAGGTAAGGCAGCTGGGTTTTTACTAGATGTGTAAGTCGAGAGCCACGATATCATGACCCATGATATATATGTCTACCACTAATATCATGGGATAGGGGTAAGATTGTCAAAATAAAAAGTACTAGAGTCAAGAGTCTTATGACATTTTTAGAAGGGATTATTTCTGTACGGTAACTTAAACTCATTGATGATTCCCCTTGTTACCAAAGTGGACAATTTTACTTACACGTTTGTTGACACAAAAAATTTCACTTTGCCTATTCAACCTTAAGAAAGTTACGTGAAGCCGCAGCCTACCACAAAATAGGCAATGCTACTTCCAAAAAAATCAAATCTTGTCAGAATCAAACAAAAACTGCAAGATCCTTCAAGAGAGCTAAGAGAGGAGTATACATGAAGTTTCGGGCCATTTCAAAATTATTTGGCCTAACTTCACTCCTCCAGTAGCTGAACAGGAGCTCTCGACAGCGACAACGTCGAATGCATCAAATCTTCGATCAGAGCCCGTGGATGGTCTCAAAATACCTCCAAAAGGCTTCACGTCAAGTTCCAAGTCAAACCGACAACGCTTGACCCTACATCAACTCTCAAGCAGCAAAATCAAGCATCGCGGCGGCCAGAACCACCGAGGCCATCACTCATCAAACAGAGCACATGGGTGGCTTCAAAATGCTTGCAAAGGGCTACATGTCATGTTTCAGGTCATTTCGACAACATTTGACCAGACTTTGACTCTCGGAGGACAAATCAGGCATCCAAGCGGCGAAGCTCCCCGGGACCATGGTTTCAAAATCGGAGCTAATAAATCATCTCAAAATGACTCCAATAGGCTCCCTATCAAATCTCAAGTAAATCGAACATCGGTTGACCTCACATCAAAGCGCGACATCTTCCTCGCGATAAAATCAAGTGTACTTGCAACAAGTCAATCGGACATCGGTTGACCGCACATCAAACCGCGACATCTTCCTCGCGACAAAATTAAGTCTACTGGCGACAGGACCCCACACGGCTTCAAAACTCAAACAAAAGTCTATGGTTGGTCTTATCTATTGCTTAGGAGGCTTCACCTCAAATTCAAGTCATCCCGACAACGTTTGTCCCGGTTTTGGCTTCTGACGGTAAATTGGTAGCCCTATGCGACCAAGTTTTGGCTTTCCCAGAAAATTGGAAACTTTGCACTCCAAAATGCAATGATTCTCGTCAATTTTTCTACAGGGAAATCAGGCCATTAAATGTACAAAAATGTCAGGAAAATTACCGAAGAAAAAAGAATTGGAAAAGACAGAAGAAAAGGCTGAAAATCGGTGACCAAAAGGGACTAAATCCCCATGGTCGCCGGCGACCTTGGCCCATGGTCGCATGGCCGCCGGCGACCCTGGAAATCCTGGTCACCGGATTTCCGTCGAAATGGCGTTTTTTGCTCCCTTTTCGCGTTTCGAGATTCCCGACCCCTATGGTTTTCCAAAATTTTGACTTTCGAGGCACCAAATCTGTCGATCTTCGTCAACATCACGGGTCCTTCTTCAAGAGTATCAAATCATCATTGATCGCTTCAACATCACCTACCGGTAGACCAAGAAAGTGCACCTTCTGCCCGATCGATCGAGAAATCGACATGACAGATGGCACCGGCCCGCTGTTAGCAATCAATGTCTGACGTTGCATGGTCATCTGATGTTGATTAGTATGAAGATCCATCGATGATCCCGCAGGAAGAATTTCAAAAGACGCGGCACGGCCCGCGACTCTTCAACTGCCCAAGCGACGACTTAATGCGGTTACTTGACCCGTTTACGGAAACTTATTACGGTCATTAACTCTTTATTTCGGATGGCCTAATCAGAAGCAAGAAAAATTGAGTTGCAAGTCCAAGAAATCATGGCATTAAAACAACGAAACTCCTCCCATCATGGAGATTAAAGGAGATTAAAGGCTCTTAATTCTCCACCGGCCAATCAGAAGCCAAGGGAAAAGAGTTACAAAATAAATAAATTAAAACTTGTAACTCCTCCAATTATGCGGCTTTATTACATTTAAAGCCCTTAAACTCTCTTAAATGGCTACCAAAGGCCTATAAATAGGAGAGCATTCTAAGAAGAACATATCCTGAAACCCAGACGGAAAAAGTCCAGAAAAATTAATCAAAATCCAAGAGAAAACTTTGCTGAAGTTCTGCATTGACCACCGCTACAAGGTGACAAAAGTCCCTTGGGGAGCACCTCCAAGGTCCTTTGCCTTCTCCTTCTGCAATCAATGGCTTAGACGTTGCATTTCAGTCCGTGTACTTAGCTTTTTATTGGTCATAGGACCTCCTCTTGGTCTTTGTCCTCTAAAAATCTGAGGTTAAGTCGAGCCAAGCGAATCAAGAGCATCATCTCTTCTCATCTGCATGGATGATTGTCCTCTAAAAATCTGAGGTTAAGTCGAGCCAAGCGAATCAAGAACATCATCTGTTCTCATCTGCATAGATGATGGCGAAGTCCACACATGGCTTGCGACCGTCAATCTGAACGAGTCCCCCACAATCTCTTGAGAAGTTAGATCTTCATTTTCTTGCTTTTCATTGTATGTTGTAATGTTTAAAAAGACAAAATAATCACAACTCTTGTATTTTACTATTGATAAGAATTGTAAATTGGCTATAAATGCCAAACATCGCCTTTTACGGTAAAAAATCGCCTTTCACGACAAAACAAATGAAATCGCCCTTCACGGCATTTCAAAAACATGTCTCTTTTCTTTATATGTGCAATGAGAACTTGAAAGATGCTGATTTCCTTTTTGACTTGCGAATGTGGATCTCCGGACCACCACTTGCAATTCTAAATAGAGTAAAAAATCTGTCATACCCATACAAAAGAATGTTGATGCTCGCTTCGCCCTCCGGGCGCGAAAGGGTCGTACCCCACGGACTCTCACGTCTGCCGACCTCGGTAAACACCGAGCAGCGAAAGTGCGGTCCATCAACGTTCTCCGTACCCATAAACCAAAATGTATTTTTTTTATTTGCGATATGACAACACTTGTTGCGATATCGTAATTTATATTGCGATACTGCAAGCTAATAAGTTGCGATATCGCAATTTATGTTATGATATCGCAAAAGGCGTTACTTTAAAAGTCAACGAATGCATTTATGTTTATAATTTCATTCCGTTCCGTTGCTTTCGTCTTTGGCTTAGGTTCTCTCATTTCATTCTCTACAAGTGAACCTCAATCCATTGGCATATATAACAAGTGAATCTCCTACCTCATTCTCTGCAAGTCAACCTCAGTCCATTGTGATATATAGCAAGTGAATCTCCTGCCACATCTTTGTCTATCGTATTCATTCCATGTTTTCCACCCTGTATATTTCTCCCTCTTATTTATTGTATTATTTTTTTCTTCTTTTGTGTCTTTTGAAGGTAGTTAGGATACAAGGAATTTCACTTGTAGAAATATTTGAAACATTTTGTATAAATATTAATAGTGACCTCAGGTGGGACTTGTGGAGACCTACTTTTTTATGAACATCATGTTGTTGATATATTAAAAAAAATCCCTTTGTTCTCATATCATGAATTACCAACAACTGGATTTGGCTTGGACATCTAGGTGCAAAAAATAATGTGGGATGTCTTGTTGATCCCGTCCTATGATGTGTCCCAGCGCAAACTCAGAATGTCCAGAGATATTTTTAACCTTTTCCTATTATTGTGGCATTATAGACATCGTTTTGATCATTATCTAAAACTGCTAATGATTTTTTTTAATGTTATATTTAAGTAAGCAAACGATTAAAAGGTTTAGATTCTTTAATAGTTATCAACGAACAATGATATTCATTAGATGAACAGTTAAGATCTTACAACTGTACCATGCTCTATTATTCCACAAAATTGGAATGCTTTTTTTTTTGGTGTGGGGGGGGGGGGGGGGGGGTTGATTGGTTTCATAATTGAGGCCTGTCTTTGCAGCTTGCCTGGATAGTTAAAGACATTTGCGACCATCTAACATCAAAACCCCAAGGATATGGCACCAACTGAACAACCCCCACGTTGTCACTATTATTTTATTTAAATGGGTGTTTTATGGTATATATACTTTTGCTAAATATAGAGAATTAGTATGATAAGTCCACAAAATTGGGTCATTAGGTCATCATTTCATGAGCATTTGTGGACTTAATTAGGTGTAATTGCATAGAATTTCACTTAATTTCATGATTACATGTATTTGGGGATATATTTTTGGAAAAATGGTCAGAATTGGTAAAAATTCATTGAATTGCATGACTTTTGTGAAATTAGGATTTTTCATATCATTCATCCCTCCAAAATTAGTTTTTTGACTTCATCAATGCATATCTGCTCATTTTGACACCATGTGCTATTTTTGGAAAATTTTTCATTTTTTGTGCATTATCAAGTAGGCATGTTAGGGTCCCATGCGTGGTTCATGTTCATATTCCTCACATATGATTTATGATAAATTTGTTTCTTTCCATTTGTAGGATAAATCAACAACATGGGACCCACATTGATGAAACTTAAGAAGAGAAGTCAAAGGTGCAAGCAAGACTCATCAAACTTGGAAAGAAAAAATCATGAAGACTTCTATCCAAAGCAAGGACATCAAAGAGAGACTCTCACCTCATGTTGCATGGCCCCATATTCTTTCTCATGATACTCATATGGCCCACATGCATCTTAGGAGATAATACACACATGTGATTGAAAATGTTGAATGGGGACACGTTGGTGATATTCACATGACTTTGATAATTTCTTAGAATGAAGATCAAAAGGTAGTCAAATGATTAAGACCATATGGCTTGATAAGGAAAAAAACGTGTCTGCTTCTCATGGCCCACCTGGCCCACCTTAGTTTGGAAAGTGTGAGAAGAGATCGAGGATTTCATAATCGCATTTTCAATGCTTGTATGATCATCTAGTTTTTAGATCTTTGATATATCTTTTCCGCTCTTTATTTTTCACCTTTGTTCGTTTTATTTTCAGTAGTTTTCTGATTAATTTTACATCACCTTTTCTGATTTAAAAAACTTCGAATTTGATCTTTTATGTTAGATTAGAAACTTTCTATTTATGTTATTTGTATGATCTATGGTTGGAAAGTGAGTAGTGCATTCATTAGAATTAGGTTTCATGTTTAAGATTATCTTTTGTTGCTGAAAATCAAAGTTTGTGGACTGAATAGAAAGATTAAACTTGGACTTGGTTTGTGAATGGTAAAGGATTCTACACAATTTCAACAGATTTGACCCGACTGTGTTCGAAAAGTGAGCGAGTTGTAAACAAGAAAAACGTGGGTGTTTTTTCTTGAAAAATTACAGATTTAAATTTTACAATAAGGACTTTCAGACTCCCAAATCTCAGCCAAAAAATCCATCGAGAAGTGGGTTAACCAATGGCCTAAACAGGGGTACTCAGCAAGGTCGATGTCAATATAATATGCTATTTTAATGGTATATTAGACGTAAGCAATCCACTTCCAGTCTACAATAGTGGCGAGCAGAAGGTAATATGGGTCGATGTCAATATAACTTTCAATCAACTACTCGGAAAGGTAAACAAAGAAACTGGTTGGGAGCTTCATAATGAGCATATAAACATGCAATATCAGTATCATAATGGCCGAAGCTTCACGTTCATAACCATAAGAGGTGATGTTGATCTCCATCGAATGTTTAGATTATTCCAAAAAGGAAGTCAAGCTATATATATTTATATATATATATATATTTACATAGAAACAGTATAGCAATTGCAAGTCGACAACTATCACATCTAAGGTCTATATACGCTAGACCTAGCAGCCAGCAAGGGAATAGACCGTCATTCACTACACCATTTCAGGGCTTTTACAGCGTGAAATGCGCGCCGTTAATGTAAGTTTACGGCTCACGGGGGTCGTGCCGTAAAAGCGCCTGCCGTAAAAGGTTTGAACTATTTACAGCGTGCATATACAGGCCGTAAGTAGGATCAATGCACGCCGAAAATGATGTTGTTAGGACTTTTTGGACCAGATTTATAGCCTATTAAGCAGGCCGTAAATGCTAAACTTTTACGACGCAAACTGAGTGCCGTTAAAGCATTGGTGTGCTTAAGTTTATGGCACACGTAGTACGCCGTAAATACTTAAAACGAAAAATGTTTTATACAGCTTGCATTTGTGGGCTATAAATGTGTTGTGTACAATCTGATTAACGGCTCTAAATGCAAGCCGTAATTGAGTATATATGTTTTTACGACTTACAAATGCAGGCCATTAAAGAATTGGCGAGTTTTAATTTACGGCTCCCAAGGTGCGCCTTAATTTTTTTTTTTTATATAAAAAAAATTAATTATTTTTTAATTAAAAAAATTAATTATTTTTAATTAAAAAAATTAAATCCATATTTTTTTTATTGCTACAAATACAAATTAATAAACTAAAATAAAAAAAATGTAAATCGAATCTGCAAATAAATACTGGACCTGCAGTTAAAAACAAAAACACTAGACTTGCAGTCTATACAAGGCCATGGGAAAAAAATTACATGAAAATGATCATTCATTCAAATCAATACCAAAACAATGAGGGAATTCTTATTTGTTCATTTACAAGATTCACACACTTTTCGTCTTCTTCCATTAAGATTTATTCCCAAAGGTACCTACCATTATATGAAAGAAAACTCCATCGTTGTCGTGTCATCATTGAATCATAAGGAAAAAAAATACATGAAAAGGATCAACCATTCAAATCTTCCACACTACAAACATAGCATCGTCAACGTTGCTTACTAGAATCTGGGGAAGCAGAGATTGACAAAAGCTATATGCCCAAATCATCTCAAAAACTCCATATCTTAAATCATGACGAAACGAACACGTCCGGCATATGTATACATCCATTGCAGTTTATGTACACGTCAGGCATTGATTTTGGAACTCCACATTTTGGGTTTGATCTACAGAAAATGTGCAAAAAATCAATCTCCCTGAGAAACAAACATTTTACAAGATACTTCTAAACACATTCTAAGGCAACAATCAACCCAACAACAAAATATATCCACAAAATCCGAACAAAAAAAAAATCAAGAAACATAAAAAAATAAAAAATTACAGCATATATATATATTAAAGAGAGTACATAATATGGTTCTGTTTGTTCATTCAGAATTCTGTACCGTTCAAATTCAAATGCTTTGTCAACTATGAACATTATATGGAAGCCACAAAAAATGTACAAAACATTCTCAAATCCAACATTGAATATTGAAAAAATAATATTATAACCATCACATTGAACATTACAGAACCTTCAAATATCCCCATTCAATGGCTTATCCCGCACATGGAAAAAATTTCTGAATAAGAGAGAGGGCTTTCAAACAAACATCATTCAGGAAAAAGAAAACCTGCAGTACACCATACACCAATAAAACTTCGCACTATATATACAAAGTGATCATAACTAATAATTAACATAAAGTTTGACTAGACAAATCTCTATGGAAATATTATATATATATAGAAGATAAACAAAAAAAAAAAGGGCTTACACTATAATCACACTTTCTACCTTCTGGTTCATTCCTAGCAAGGAGGAAGAGAATGATATATATAACCTAAAAAGAAAAGCTGAAAGTTAATGAACAAGGAAGATAAACAAACCTGCAATATACAGGTTTTATTAAAATATTGTTAAAAAAGAAGAGGATAAAAAACTACTTTTTTCATAACTGAAGTTCCTGCTGAATGTTGGATCCCTGATAAGTTTAGATCATTTTTAGGGAAAAAAGTGCATCCTTGTCAAATAGCGTAGACACATTTACATACAGCCATACTAATTTCTAAAACGCAATCCATGCACATCCACCAAATCAGGTATGATGAGCAAGTAAAAGGGCTTATATGGTACTGAAATATCTTCAAGTGAAAAGAATTGAACAAGTGTATAAAGATCAGAGCCGAAAACTGAGCTCAAGGACTTTCCCTCCAAGACATAATTCCACTACATCTTACCTTATCATCCAAGGTAACAGATGCATTGTATGTACGGAAAAACTTTTACTGTAAGGCCAGGCATCAGTTACTTCAAATGCGCATTGAGTTTGCTGGTGTCCAACTTGTCAAAAAGATCTTCCCCTTCCTTTTTTCCTGATCAACAGAAACAAAGATAATCATTTAGTCTCACAAACTGGATGGGAAAGCAGATAGCACCAAAAGCCATGCAGTCACCTTATTGGAACTGTTGAATAGCTTTATAGACAGGAAGCTCCACTTCTATAGTGTTGAAATATCTGATGGAATATTTACCAAGGAAATCAAACTGGGAGAAGAAAGAAGAGTGCATGACATGATTGTCAACTAAAAAAAACACATACAAGAAGCCAAAGCAAAGAAGTGTTATGTCACATATAATTATTATCTTAAGGAGTCCCTTGGGGTGGGGGCACACCAATAAGAAATCAATCACTCACCCAAATAATCATTGAACCAATGCTCAGAAAATCACTCCAGAGAAGAAGAATCCACAATTAAGTGATTAATGGCTCACCCAAGGAATCTATTGACTAAAATCAGATAAACACTAAAAAAATAGCCAGAAAATCCAATCTCTTACCTATAACTTATTCAGAGAGACTAACGTGACATTTTCAACTTTCAGAGTGCATCAACCAACTGTATCAGCCTCATCATCATCTTGCAGAAGAAAAATCAATTGCAAAAGGCACAAATTTGTGAAATATATGACAAATTTAGACACTTTTCTGATATCAAAAAGGATACTTTTACTCCTGAAAAAGGACCACAGAGACTCAAAATAATGATGATGACCAAAACTCTTAATAATCTCTAATGCCGGGTGGTTCAACTCTAAAGTTTCCAACCTGACATGAAGATGATTGTCAAATAAGTCCACAAAACTGAGACTGGGAATCCAAT
This sequence comes from Litsea cubeba, assembly GCA_012931725.1. Taxonomy (NCBI): domain Eukaryota; kingdom Viridiplantae; phylum Streptophyta; class Magnoliopsida; order Laurales; family Lauraceae; genus Litsea; species Litsea cubeba. Next base: position 51,818 of record WHSA01001062.1, read on the forward strand.
GAAGTGGAATGGTCTCATTGGTGTCAACCAACAAATAAAAGGTTCATATCTAAATTCTCTAACAAAAAGAAAAAGAGCAAGAGACATTAATTCAAGTGTAGGGGGCTAACTGAAAGATTCAAAATATTACCAGTGTCATAATGAGAACAGATTCAGAGGACTCAAAACGAAATAAAAAAAACATGGTCCTGCATGGAGTTGAAGAAAGCAATTGATTTCTTTTATTTTCTTTTTTTGAATGATAAAATCAGGTCAAATTTCCATAGGTCAGACTCAATCCACATTCAATAAACATTTATGGCCCACTAGTGGGCCACCCTTATTTTGGTGTTAGGGCATCTACATGGTGAGGTTGCATGATGATGTTACATGGACGTTGGATCTCATACATAGAATATATCCCCATAAGTGCCATTTGGACTAAGCACAAGGAACAAGAAGCATGCACATCTTAATACTTCCTTGCTAAAAAGAAAAAAATGGAACAATGATCTGCCCACAAGACCATCTTGTTTATGGATCTTTTTAGTGGTCTCTTAAAAATACCATCCTTTAATAAGAAGGATACCATATCCAGATCAGCCCCAAGTCAACTCAGTCAAATAGGCTTAATACTGGCACTGCCTGAAGAAGATGGGATTATATACTTATAATCAGGACATGCAATGCCTGATAATTCATTCCATACAAGTGCCAATGGTGTATGGAACAAACGAGTGGAGAGGGATTCGTACTGTTTCAAAGTTCAATCTCATGAAACAATTAAAGGATCATAGAAAGATAAATTTCTGAGTCAAAATGTTTCAAAGTTCTGAAACCCATCCTTAATTTGGCAATAAAAATCCAGATTTCATTTAAGATAACCTGTAGCAACATGAACATAGGCCAGTTCTAAACACTTATAAACCAGATCATTCATAAATTAAGAATCAAAACGTGATTGAGGATACATTTTAAAATCTCTGAGATACACTTTAAACATTTGAGACAATCCTTTAACAAAAAGTTCATATAGCTGTAGGGAAAATTTTAGAAATCATAGATATGAGCAAGTCCCCCAAACATTTCACAAAGGAAATAACCATTCAAATGTAGAGAGAAACATCTTAATGTAAGAAAGGAATAAGAACCTATAAATTTGAGAAAAACAAATCATAGCAGTTGCATACATCATAAGAACCTAGGTTTGGCCTGACCGAAGTACCCAACATGTCATTGATGAAATTCAGGAAGCCAGCTCTTCCTAATATTCAGTTAAGTAGACTCAACAACAGATTGACAAATTCACTTTCAAGGGCAGAGCCAACAGGAATGACTTCCGTTTCCTTATAATTAACACTATAAGAAATAATTCCATGAAATCAGATATGTACATGAACGTGGGTCAAAGTTCCAACCATGCTCCAAGATTACAATATAGGCACAGTCATGATGGTAGATCCTACAACAGGGCATGTGGTGCAACTTAAGGAATAGTCTCCAAAGAGTTAGGAGGACTGAACTATGAGAAAAGCAGAAATATACCAAATTGAGCAAAGGATCAATGACCTGCAAAGAAGAGTTTTGCAACTTCAACTGCTACAGGATTTGCACTTTGTTTTACATATGCCCACATGCAAACCTGCCATCATAGTACAATTACAAGTGACCAAGTACATAACTGATTGCAACAAATAACTAGATATATATATATTCATCAATTAGTCAGAAGACTCAAGTACACAAAAAAATTGAAAAGGAATGAGTGTATCCACCTGATCGAGTTGGCTCAAGTAAGATTCCATGAATACACATCAACCAAATGGCCAAACCTATTATGTGAACAACATAAGAGCTTCAAATTAGAGCAAGAAACCAAACATATGGCTTAACTATTTGTTTAGTTAAAAACCAGTAGTTCAAAAAAAAAAAACTATTGGTTTAGTTAAAAAAAGGAATTGTACTATTGTTACCTGTCACCTCCATATCCATCTCTATTATCTATTAGGTTGCCACCATAAAGTCGCCCTGGAATAACCAACCATATGTAATCACTCCCAACTTTAACAACTTCTCATATTTTTCTCTCTTCATTTTTTAATTATTAAATTGTAGGAAGTTTTCCTGATCATATAGAGTAAACACCAAAATTTGAAGTCTCAGATATTTTCCGGAGATTAGAAATTGCCAGGAACATGACATGTGAAGTAGCTACGTATTATATCATGCATTTGTACTGGTACTGGTAGACACAAAATTATTACAGATTGTGATTTTTCCGAGTTCTCCTACAAAATCAACATTGACAATTTGCGTCATAAAGACATAGGGGCAGAAGAAGAATTTGAAAAGCAATGTCCCATATTGTGATTGCTAGGTTTTGTACCAAAAAGGAAAAACTATTTGTGAAGCCAAAATGCTTTAACCTTTTCTCTTTTTTTTTTCTTTTTTTTAGTTTGTGTGTACCTTTGGCAGCTCCACCAGTTCATGGTTTAACCTCTTGTAGAAATCTTCAACACCATCATAGTTCAACCATCAGTCTTGTAGCCCCCAACATATTGTTGTGCTAACTTTCCATGTTTGGCTGGATAATGTCTTCCTCGTGTCTTCAACATATGCCTATATTTAGAATAAAAATTAAGATGTAGAAATCGCGTGAGCAAATTATTAATTTTCTGACATGGAGACTTTTCACAGCCAAGTCCTAACAAAACAAAGAAACTATGATATTTGGGTTAATTTACTGAGCAGAAGAAATATTCATATGCTCAAGTGCTTAGGTGTGTAAGTGGTGCATAACCTCATCTCACATGACAAGGATCAAAACCATCTATGAACTACAGAAATAATTGTATGCAATGCAAATGCAACCACCTATTGCAATAGACTCATTATTTGGAAGCCCCTAGCAATGTTGTGATGACATTTAACTATCATATGAGATATCCATACATGATACATCCTATGCTAGATTACAAGAATTTAGTGTCATCCATGTTTCTTCTGACCTACACACCCAATGGTACATCTCTTTTGGTGGGCCATCAGAGATTCAACCACATGAATACGATCACATATTCACGTTCAGGTTTTCCATGGACATAGGATGAAAAAAATATGAAAATAAATGGGGTATAGGACCTTTGCATCCATATTCCTCCTCTTTAGAATTCACAAAACCATCCATCTACTGACTACTAATACTAATTTTTCTAGAACCAATCAAACCCAGTAATGGGTCTCTTTGAGCAGAGCATTTTTCACTGATAAAGATTATCTCTTTTCCCTTTTCCATTGTTCCTTCTTAATATGAACACTCCATCAGTTTCTATTTTCAGAGGTGAAAGCATTTTCTAGCCTCTTCTACTTGTGTTTTTCCAAAGAGCCCAAATAAAGCTTCATGACAATGTGTTTTCTTCTCCTCTAGAAAATAAACAATAATGCAAATAACTTCAGGTAATCAGCCCTACGAATAGATTGAGTTCGTTGCACAAGACAAGAAGGTATCACATAAATGCATTAAGCTGAATTAATAATTACACTAGGAACATAACACAGACAGAGTTTACATGAATTGTATTAATGCACTAACCATGAGGATGTAACCTATGCTGTGGTTTCCTCTCTCATTCACAACCAAATTACTCATACAACAATCCAGTGCTAAAAAATACTTGTATTTATTTTCCACAGAAAATGAACTGTGAACTTAATTAAAATGCCGCAGAAAAAATGCCCTTAGTGAAGCATTCTCCCCAATTTCTGCAGAAACTATATTCAGACCCAAGAGGTAGAAACTAATTTCACTGCAGAAAATGCTCCTCCCTATCAAACAATACAAACTGAAACTGAATAAAACGAAATCTTCACTTCACACTTTCCGCAGAAAACGAAATCACAGCTGAAATTAAATACAGGAGAAAACAAAAGACAGGAAATTGAACTGAACCACTCCCACAGGCAAACAACTTCATCTTAATTTCCAAGATTCCAAGGACAAAACACCATTAAAAAAAGATTCCATGAACAAAACCCAGAAAGCATTCTCACAAACAGGGGACATTCAGATTTAAAAAATGGCATGAAATTCAGAACCCAATTCGCCTCTCGAAGCAGGGGATAAGGGAGTTTGTGGCGGAGATTGAGTGTATTGGTTGGCTCCGGCATCGGAATCTAGTCCAGTTGCAGCGTTGGTGTCGTCGGCGTGGCGATTTGATGCTGGTTTTATGACTTCATGCGTAATGGGAGCTTGGATGAGTATTTGTCTGATGAGCCCAAGGCGACTCTGTGCTGAAGATAGTGAGAGGTGTCGTTGCGGGGCTGCTCTACGGCGAGGATGGCGGACGAGAGAGAGATGGGTCAGAGAGATGGCTGAACGAGAGAGAGATGGGCGCTGCAAGATGGGCACTGGACGAGGATCGAGAGGGAGATGCAGAGAAATGAGGGAGATGGGCGCTGGACCAGGCGAGATGGGCCAGGGACCGAGAGGAAAGGAGATGCAGAAGGGCAGAAGGGGGATGCAGAGATGCAGAGTCGCCTTGTGGGGGAGATGCAGAGAGATGAGGAAGATGCAGAAGGGGTTTGAGATGAGGGAGATGCGTTTTGCCGTTTTGTGGGGTTTTTTTTTTCCAATTTTTGTTTTCTTTTTGGTTAAAACGCAGATGGGGAAATTTTCCAAAATAAAAGCGCGATGTTCCAAATGAAGGCGCGAACGGAGGGGGATTTGGCACGTGACATTTGCTGGCGAAAAAAAAAATGCACAGGCAAAGGGCTAACCTTTGCCGGCGAAATAAAAAAATCGCCGAAAAAAATCGGCCTTTCGCCGGCGAAAATATGTCGCCGGCAAATCTCGGTCTTTTCCCGGCGTAAAAAGCCTTTTCGTCGGGGAAAGTTATACTTTCCCTGGCATTTTTTGATTGCACCAAGAAAATTCGCCAGGAAAAATGCAATTTGTTGTAGTGAGTTGAATGTACATTAGCCATGCAACTATGACAAAATAAAATGATCGAGATTGTTGATTTGGTTGATCTTGTCGATTACATCATTCGGGTAAATTTTGTACTCGATCGGGTTTAAAAAGTCCCTAAATGCAATACAATTGATAGTAAATTAGACCTTGTGCACTAGTTGAATGTACAGTATCACCAAAGCCGGGACATAATCATGACAATCCAGATCAATGATTTCTTTTTAATTGTTGATTAAATTATTTGTGTAAAATTTTAGCTCGATCGGGTTCAAAAAACTCATTCATCGAGGTGCAAAATCATTAGGAACATGATTTGTGATTGTTGTACAAGTTTCATTTGTTGGATTGTTGCCGACTAAATAGTTTAGTCGGAAATTACTTAGACACAATGGCCAACCAAATAATTTAGTCGGTAAATATGAAGAGAAATTTCCAACTAAATTATTTAGTCGGAGTTGATCAAGTACTACCCGCGATTATTTCCCCGGGATGCTAGGGTGGCGCCAAAAAAACACAAATTCGCCGACTAATTTATTTTTTGGTAGGGAAAATATTTGATTTTGCCGACTAAAAATAATTAGTCGGCGAATTTGTTTAATTTTGCCGATCAATATTTATTTAGTCTGTAATTGTTCGTTATTTGCCAACTAACGTATTTTAGTCGGGAAATTTAGTCGGGAGTGGTGTGATTTGTTGTAGTGAAAAAACGCCGGGAAAATGCAAAATGTTGTAGTGTGAGCCGAACGTGGTGAACAATGGGTTCTCGGTGGGTATCGTGAGAAGAAGAAGGGGTGCAAAATTTTTTTGGTGTCAAGATTTGGGTTCTCAGTGGGTATTGTCTATCCCTAATTTGGGGTTAAATTTTGGGCGTCAAAAAAAGGGTGCGAAATATTTTTGGAATATTAATTTGGCGGGTTTCTTTTTTTACGGCATGCGAAATGTGGGCTGTGAAAGCTGATTAATCTTACAGCTTCTCAAAGCAGGCCGTGAACTTAATTTGAATGGCTTGGCCTTTTACAGCGTGCAACATGTGGGCTGTGATACCCTAATATTTTTACGGCTTGCGAATGTGGGCCGCAAATGCTCAATAATTCACGACGTCCTAAATGCACGCCGTAATTGATAAGATCTCACGGCGCGCAAAATGCACGCCTTAATAAAGAGAAGAAAAAGACCTTTTGCGGCTCGCATTTCATGCGCGCCGTACTATTACATCATTTACGGCTTGCATTCAATGCACGCCGTAAATGAGAAGCTGTAAAAGCCCTGAAATGGTGTAGTGATTCAATTTGAACAGGTGCCACCACAACCCATCATAACAAATGTAGTGTTGCCGATTTGTTTAATAGCTTGTTTTAATCTTTCATCTAATTGTTTTATGAGATGGTGATTCACGCAGGAGGAATTTAGTGACGTATACAAATACCACAAACTTTTCCAACAATGATAAGGATACAGGTGGCCCTTCAACAAGAGTGGACGTTTACAAGTTTTGTTCGCTACACATCTGATTTGATAATACTAAGTAATTTATATATGATTGACTGTTTGCTATGTAGGTGCGATGTGTCAAGTGTGTTGCCAAGACAGTTTGACCTGAACATGCCTACTGTACCTTATGATAACCCATTGTGGAGGCCATGCTTGAAGATCTTTACTCCTCCATTAATCTTACAGAAGATGAAAATGCTCAATTCTCTAATGTAAGGGATTAATTTGTATGGATGGGATGGAAAAGGATGCAGTACCTGAAATTCCTGGTGTCGATGGGGGGTGCAATGTAATGGAGGAGAGGGCTGAAAATGATGAAGATGAATTTGATATTGATGTTGACCCTCGAGAATATGAATTGTAAACTGTCATTGGAATTTTTATGACATGATCCAAAGTTGTTGAATGCACGAACAATTTATTGTAAGAGTTAAGTAGAGGCCGTACGATGTAAATTAATGGAATTTTATAAGGTACGCCATCGCAGTTCATTTGACTTGAGTACTAGACTAACTTTGTATGCCGAGAAAATATTGAGTAAAGAATTTGAAGACGCCCGTCGATTGGCAGTCCAACCAGCAAATCAATTCGAATATTAGGTTCACTCTACCCAGTACATCGATGTGGTGCATCTTGATTTGCGATCGTGTTCTTGCCGGAAGTGGGATGTCTCAGGTATTCCATGTTCGCAAGCAGTGACAGCAATTCAAATAAGGGGAGTGGATCCATATGATTAATGTGAGCAGTGGTTCTCGAGCGATGTTTATCAGTCAACATATAATGATATTGTCCATGCGATCATAGACATCTGCCAATGGGAAGTTCAGAGTAATCTGCGCATCTTACCTCCACATGCGTGAAGACAAGCTGGCCACCTAAAAAGAACATAACTCGTACAGAGGATAGACAACGGCAGGAAGTCACGTATTCCAATTGTCTCCAAATTGGGCATAATCGAAAGAGATGTCATTACCCACCTGCTCAACAGTAGTTATGTGCATCAAAAGGCTCAAAAATTTTTCTCCATGATTGTAGTCTAGTTGTGTCTATATATGACAAGTTCGTAGAGTTAGATGATACATTTTGTATATATTGAAGCAATTGCTTGACGAGTCTCTTGTTATGTACAGTCTTATAATCGATATGCATGCACTTTTTGAGGAAATTCAGTCTTAATCTGTATATTTTTAGTGTCCTCTTTCTGGTAAGAATTGGAACATTAAATTATCCATACACAATGTGTATTTAATCTAACAACATTCGTAATGTATATCTGGTCAGAATGTGTATTTTTTTTTATTTTATTTTTTTTTTGTTATGAGATGCTTTTTCCACCATTTTAGCAACCTTCTTCTTCTGACAAGGTGATATGACACTGCCCAACACATGAAATTGTCCATTCACAATGTGTGTTTTAACTAGAAAAGACTTAAGCTAATCATAGATTATAACAATACCAAAAGTTTTCAGGAAAATTGAACGCTCAGATTACAAACTGCCCTTAATGCAGTATATACTAAAGTTTTGAATTCAAGTGCAGGTCCTCATTACAACAAAGACAAAACAAGTTAGTTCCCTGTGCAAGTCTTAAAAACTGACAAAAAATAAAAACAAAAAAAATAAAAAATAAATTGACAATAAAAATAAGAAGGGTCAGATCTACTGTAGATCATGGTAATTAATCTGCAACTTGATGCAGTCCATGTTCCACACTAGACAGGGGCGGACCTAGGGGGCGCTGGCAGGGACCATGGCCCCCCATACATACTTCATAAGCTTCTCTAAGAAGCTTGCGTTGGCCCCTCCATGGTGTGGTCAAACATTAATGGATGCCCTCCCCCCCAAATTGTTTATGGCTCTTTTAACATGGTTTGACTCTTAGAAAAAAGTAAACAAAAATATTGATTATTTTAAGAAAAACTTAAAATAAAAAGGGAAATGAAAGGAAAGGAAAGGGAATGAAGAAAACAGGAACAAATAAACAAGGCTTAATGGAGTTGAATATTCATTCTAACCAACTACACTTGCCCCAAATCTTATGATCCAAGAGAAAACGAGGAGAAAGCACATCTTGCAGAGACTTTAAAGTTTTGTTTGTGCAAGCGACATTACAACGAAAAGGGGCTAAAATCCGGAGCTTTCTTCTTCTTATTTGGTACAGCGGTGAAAATGAGGGAATTTCAGAATTTTACATTATCTTTCTATGCTGGAATTTTTCTCGGAAATCCTAACTACCCCTGTCGGAAGCCAAAGCTGCAAAACAGGAAACTCATGGCTTTGCACAGAAAAGTTTTTCATGGAAAGAGGTGGAGACAAGGCGCCGGTATACATTTGGTGCAGTGACGAAATGTCTCGATTTTTCACTACGTTTGTGCTTCAATTCCACGATGGCGTGGTTCCGCGCTTCCCACATAGGGTGGTAGGAAATCGATTCCGCGAACCGTTTCCTCTTGCACGACGTTTACCCAACAAACCTTAAATAAATAAAGAAGAAGATTAACAAATCCACTTTCTCTTTTATAAATCTTTTACATTGCAATTTTTTTATAGTTTTTTTCTTCCCCCCCCCCCCCCCCCCCCCCCCACATTAAATAAAATTCCTGGTTCCGCCCCTGACACTAGACCATGTCATTTTAGCATTATAGTCTACATGAGAAGAACCAAATGGCTTGGACATCCCCTTTGCATGTGCATTTTTGTTCCATTGCCCATTTCATTTAAGTAGTTAGCAGCATTTATGTCTTTTAGCCTATAGTTACGTTCCAGTGGCAAGGACTAAAACATCAAAACCTTAATATGAAGGCCAAGATGGAACCTAGCTATGGCTATATTAAGAAAGAAAAGTTGGTCGATGACTCCATTCTCTATTTAGACTTCTATCACATTATCTCTACTAAATTTGGTGCATATCATGTGACCCTTTTGGATTGATTCTAGGATGTGAACATAAACCCAATTTCACATATGACTCAGTTGCCTTCTTGCAATTTCTTTACCTTAGGTTTTTGGGTATGGTAAGCATTAATCGGTCAATCCTATTAACTTGGATTTTTAATCCTTGGAAATTGCTAAATGTTGTCACTTGTAATTTGTTAAATTTCATGAAAGTAGTCAAACATGACAATTTGCACATCCATGGAATATTTTGTTCCATGCCGTTAAATTCTAATAATATTTGAAATTTTAAAACCTATTTTGCATGTATTCTGGAACCTTCTTATCCCGAAATATCCAGTTTCAATTCAGATACTTAGAATGCATGGAGCTGAATTAGATTATAATATCTTTATAGCTAAGATAATGATGTGTTTAGAGAACCTATAATTAAAGATATCCTTGGAAGAAATTGTGAAGAAAGGATTTCTTGTAGATGTTATGATGCATTGTTAGTGTAATTTATTAGATGCATTGTTAGTGTGATTTATAAGAGAGAGTTTCAGATTCATTATTGTGGAGAGAGAGAGAGAGAGTCTTGGGGATGTGCGCTGTTCCAACAAGAACATGATACGCAAGGAAGTTTCATAATGGCCCAATGCCTTGAAAGGGTATAAGAACTAGTTCATGGTGATGAAAGAGAAAAGCTACAGGGTGACTCTAATTCACTGAAAGTAGAGATGCATAGCTCTGATGTTATAGAGTTTTTCTTCTTCTTTATTTATTTTTGTCATAAAGGGTTCAAGAGCATTTAGGGTTTTCTAAACCCACAAAGAGAGATAAATAAAGAGAGAAGGAGGTAAAGGAAAGAGAAGACCGGAATATCGCTAAAAGAGAGAGAAAAAGGATTACCAGGCTCAGCAAAGGCGACTGCAATAATACAAAGCTCGAAAATGCCCATATTGCGAAACAACGGAGGCCAAAATCCCTAGTCGATGGAGGCAATGAAGATGATGATGATTCGTCGACGACGAATGGACGTTGGAGGCCTTGCATATTTGCAAATAGGTTGGCATGGGAGGAGGAGGGTGAAATTGGCTGGGTGAGAGAGTTACGATAGGTGAAAATGAGGAATAGTCGAACCAGGAAGGGATAAAAGGAAGAAAAGGTTTTTCTAGTTGCGCCATCGCAATATAAATTGCGATATCACGACATAAATTGTGATATCGTAACTTATTAACTTGCGGTATCACAACAGTTGTGATATCGCAAATAAAAAATACATTTTGGCCTGCACAGGGGTACGGAGGGTACAGAGAATGTGTAGGTAAATTTGCTTACTTTGGTAACAAGAGGGAGTTATTGATGAATTTAAGTTACTGTACAGGAAAAATCTCATTTTAGAACTTTTGCCATTGACTAATGGGAGACATATTAAGTGGAAGTAATCCATAAAAACCCCTATAAACTGAATAGTAAACATTCCAAAGAAGCATAAAGAAACTGGTTGTTGTGCGAGCAACAAATTCAGATGCTATTGTGCTTACAGGAAAATAAAAGAAATTATTTTCCTTCACTGTAGTCAAGTAAGGCAATTTTGTTGAAAGAAAATGACTCTCAAAACTGACCTCCTCTATTAATTTTGCTAGTTTATGTGGATTCAATCCAGTAGATGATGTAATAAATTGATTTATTTTCATTATTTATTAATATATTCATGTTTTCCTTTCATGTGATGAATGGTGCTTTATTACTTATTTGCACATAACTAATAAAAATGACACAATGGTTCATGAGATGAACCGGAGTCCATAAGTATACTAGATGTACATACCGGAGACATGTATAGCAAATCTTATACTTGAATATTTTTACAACTAGTGATGAGACTGGACATCTCATACTGACAAGGTTGCAGCACTTTGATCAGTATGAGATAGTGTGATTTGTCTTGATCATCAGAATGTAAGATTCTGGATCATAATGCTGGTACATTGGATGTATTGAAGGACCATGAGAAGCACCTTATTAACACTGTAATTACCTTAAGGTCTGCTCTCATAATTTCCTAGCAGTAAGCTCTCAATCTTTAAACATTAATGAACTCAAGTTTCTATATATTCATTTGCTTTGAGTCACCAATGAGTGAGTCCAACTGCAGGTCAACACCTCGGTGATTTGGGTACATGGTAGTATAGTTGTGGGAACATTCAATGGTCAAAATGGAATCTATCTTTAATATCCTCTTGTGCCAATTAATGGATTTATCTTTGGTAAGTGTACACCCATTCCGATTAAGAGTTAATTGGAAAAGTACCATTGATCATTATAATTAATTGGGGCTCAAGGATAATAAGATATGGATCTAGTTTGGAAGACAGATCTAATTGATCCATGGATCTTGATAGAGGGGCCTACTTGTGGTAATAGGGAAGTTTAGGGTCTTCTATGTAATTTTCTAAGACTAGAGTTTAATTGCATTTATATAGTGGAGTTATTTGCAATTAACTGTGGGCCCGGATTGCACATGAGATGTGGGGTCGCGAGTCCCAGTTGGAGCCAGCTTTCTAAGGAAACCCTAATGGTCCCCACGCTAGCCGAATCATCGAATGGATACTAATTCTAGTTGCACACTAAAAGGAAAGTTACTATTTCCTATTTGAAGTGAGACTTCTAATAGTAGTAATAGTATGTTACAAATTACTAATGGAAGTGAGACTTCTATTTTAATTAAGAAATAAGAGAAAGTTACTAATTAATTTGGAAGTAAGACTTCCAATAAGAATTAGTAAGTGTGGCTTGAAAAAGTTATAAAAGGAGAGGAATAGGGGCTTGGACGTACACAACTACTTCCATAAGAGTGATTCACGCCCAGACCCCCTTAGTGCAAGAGTTGCACAATCCTCTCTCTCCCCCATCTAGTTCCTTAGAGTTGCTAGTAGTTTCCTCTTGAAGATCCCACCCATCTTCTTGAGAAAGAGATTCTGATTTGGGTCATAGTGTGGAAGGACATTGGGTTTTGGAGAAACCTATTTGATTCGCGAAAGAGTTCGTCATCAAAGAAAGTAGCAAATTCTCCATTAGAGCACAACCGAGCTCCAAAGGTATAATCTATTTCCTTGTATGTTATAGATCTTTGTTGCATGTTTGTTATTGGTTTTCTATCTTGTAGATAGGTTGATTTTCTGATCTTGACATATGAGATTGAGGGTTTGCATCTTGGATGGATTAGTAGCCTTCTGGATATTTGATCCCTGTATCAAATGGGTCAAAAGTTTTGAAACCTATTCTAAAGGCCCACCTAATTTCCAATAATTGGTATTAGAGCCTTACCTCATCTCTAATTATGTTTGATCAGTAAGCTTGTTCTAATCTTCGCATGAGATGCGAGGAGGATAGAGCAGGGGCTATGTCAGGTTCAGTTTTGATGAATTTGCTTGGTTTATTAGTAGATTCATGTTTGTATAGTCACAAAAGGGTTTAACAATGATGGAATGATGGTAGGAAGCCATTGGAAGTCTTCAGAAGAGTTTTAGATATGTTTGGAAACGAAACAGAAAAAACCCAAGTTGCAAGTTTCCGTCAGTTCCGTTGACAGGGATGACCGAACTCGGTCTCGGCTTGGGTGGTACATGCTTGGCAATCCCGAGCTCGGCATGACCGAGCTCAGATGAACCGAACTCAGCAAGAGGTGACTGGGCTCGGCTATACCGAGCTCAATAGACCGTGACCGAGCCCGGCTGTTCCGAGCTCAGCAGATCAGGACCGAGACAAAGCTCGGGTGTACCGAGCTCAGCCAGTAAAGGCCAAGCTCGGCTGTAGCGAACTCCATACGCAGTGGCAACTGCCCCCGAACCCCTGTCAGGGGCGCTGCCCCCTGGGCCCCCGCGAGTTGACCGGGCAGCTCGAACCACGGCGTGGGACACACCCGGACCCCCTTTGCGAAGTGCATATTTTAAAGCAGTGGCAACTTTTGGCATCTTGATTTTCCATTGTTGTATGGTAATCCGGTTTTGTGAGTTGCTTTGTTGTATGAGATACTAACTTGCAGGTGACCTTGTCCTCTCCATATGGCCCACAAGTCTTTTACTTTCTTTATATGGTTGGTTGGTTTATTTGTGGCTAATTGTAAAGGGCATCATGGTTTCCTTGGTTTCCCTTTATAGGGCAAGTAACGTTGGACTCCTAATCAAAGAGTTTGAAGATTTCCAAAAGGGTTTTGGAGTTACCCAAAGAATTTGAGCAATTCTAAAATTTTGGAAAGTCTAGAAGTTCAAGAAGTCTATTCCGCTTGGGCCATGTGGAGGAGATGACTAGTTTCTATTTTAGCACTTTCTATTTTTATGGATGAATAGTTTATTTAGAATGTTTCCAAATTTGATCCAAACATAGCAAGTTACTAAAATTGGTCAAATAAAATTAATTTTTGGAAAGCGTTCTAATTAGTGTTGGTGACTAATGAGATGGACACATTGGTAACACTAATTTAAGAAACTGAACTTTCCTTAAAATAACTTGACTTCGAACCAATCTTAGATCATATCATGAGATGTTTATGATGTTCATATATGTGGGCCCTAATACCTTAAAAAGGAAATCCTCAATTCTAAAATATTAAGTGGGAGCGGGGCATTTAAATTGAGAAATCCCCATGGTTTTCCACCATAGGTCCATTGTAAGGAAAGTATTAGCCTCGTGCCATCTTTAGAATGGTCGTTCCACACAGAGGGCTTTTATTTGTCTGGTTACTAGATATGGATCTCCTTTGGATAGTATTGGTGAAACGTGGTGGGGGTTTACTCCCCAAGGAGGAGCTGCCCATTGCGGTTGTCATGCAATATTAGTTGGTGGGTCACACTTAACTAAAATAATGATGTAGTATCCCCAAGGATTTGCCTCATGTATTTTAGAAACCAAAGCAAATCGGGAGTCATACATTATTTGGTATGAGATACTTAGATAATAATGAATGATGGGGATCGATCATGGATAGTTAGTCTTAATTTCAATTTTGACAAACTTTAATCCACACCAATCCAAGGACATTTGCATTCCCAAAGGAGGCATGCCCTATGGGATTGGGATTCCGATGTATTCTAAATTTAGTGGTTATAAGGATTCCCACATAAATTTGGTAGAATACTAAAACTTAATGTCATTTATATTCTTTTATTGAATGTATGGTTTTGTGCTACAGTTTTTTTCAAACATGCATCCCAATACTTTCAATCCACTTGCGACCATTCTCAACCAGAATAAGTTGGTGGGATCCAACTATGTTGACTGGAAAAGAAACCTGGATATTTTCCTGACAGCTTCAGGATACAAATATGTCCTTACCACAACACCTCTTGAGGAGCCTATGCCAGATGCACCACAGGACTAGAAAGACATTTACGCTAAATGGACCAAAGACGATGAGATGGCCAGATGTTATATATAGGCATCCATGTCTAGTGTTTTACAACACCGGCATCAATCCTTTAAAACTGCATACGATATGATATCGAACTTAAAGGAAATATTTGCGGAGAAGGGTAGACCTGCTAGGCAGGCTACTATGAGGGTGCTTATAAGCACCAAGATGGCTGAAGGTACACCAATACAAGATCATATGTTGAAAATGATGGACTCATTGAATGAGTTAGATGTACTGGGTGCTGTGATTGATGCAGAATCGCAGATTGACATAATCCTCGAGTCGCTACCTGATTCATTCAATAATTTTAAGGTAAATTATAATATGAACAAAATGAATCTGACTCTTGCTGAGCTGTCTAGTCAGTTGGTAGCAGCTGAGGGGATTATAAAGAAAAAGCCAACTGCCCTAATGACAGAAAAGTCAGTTGCCAAGTCCAAGTCGAAAGGCAAGGGCAAGAAAGGCAAAAAGAAATCAGGCTCCAAATGTCCTAAAGCGAAGAATGGTGCTTCTGGTGGTGTAGCAAATGCTAAAGGAGCGGGAACCAAAGGAAAGTGTTTCCACTGTGGTGTGACAGGACATTGAAAGATGAATTGTCCAGATTTTTTGTCTAAGAAAAAGACCTTAGGTATGATTGAATCACTTGTAACTGAAGTTAGTTTTGCAACTGGTACTTTAGAATCCTAGTGTGTTGACTCCGGTGCAACAAATCACATATGTAACTCGTTGCAGGGGTTCAAGGAAATCAGGAGGCTAAGTGATGGGGAAATCATTGTCAACCTAGGATCTGATACTAAGGCAGGAGCGGTTTCAGTAAGAGTTATTACTTTATATTTTTCAAATAATAAATTGGTTTTTTCAGACACTTTATATGTACCGTCTTTACGACGGAACTTAATTTCAGTTTCTAGTTTGGTGAATAAAAGTAATTCTATTACTTTTGGTGCTGAAGTTGTCATAAAGAGGAACGATGCTTTTATTTATTCTGGCAAGGTAACCAATGGACTTTATCTGTTAACTCCCACAATATATGAGATACATGATACCGAAATAATTAATAGACCATCATTATAGTGGAAGTCACTTTCATCTAATCCAACAAAACTTTGGCACATAAGGCTAGGTCATATAAACCTAAAGAGGATTGACAGGCTGGTGAAAGATGGCATCTTACCTTCATTGGTGGTAGAACCAATGCCTGTCTGCGAGTCTTGTCTGGAAGGCAAAATGACCAAGAGACCATTTTCATCTAAGGGCAATAGGGCAAAAGGTTTATTGGATTAGTGCATACTGATGTGTGTGGACCCATAAATGTAGAGCAAGAGGAGGATATGAGTACTTCATCACTTTCACCGATGATTACTCAAGATATGGATACGTATACCTTATGCACCACAAGTCCGAGGCTTTTAAAAAGTTCAAAGAGTTTCGAGCGGAAGTGGAAAAGCAATTAGGTAAAAGTATCAAGACTCTTCGATCAGATCGAGGAGGAGAATATCTCTCTGCTGACTTTTTGGGATACTTATCAGAGAATGGGATTCTATCCCAGTTGTCTGCTCTTGTATGCCTCAACAAAATGGAGTAGCAGAAATAAGGAGCAGACTCTTTTAGATATGATCAGGTCTGTGATGAGTTTCTTAGGATGACCTATATTCTTTTGGGGTTTTGCCTTAGACACTGTAATGTACATACTAAACCTCGTACCATCTAAGTCAGTACCTAAGACTCCCCGGGAGTTGTGGTTTGAGCAAAAGCCTCGTCTACAATATTTACACATTTGGGGTTGTCCGGCACACGTGCTGAAGGTTAAGACGGATAAGTTGGAAATTAGGTCAGAAGTATGCACTTTTATAGGATATCCCAAAGGAACTAAAGGTTGGTTATTCTATAATCACAGAGATCAAAAAGTGCTTGTCAGCACCAATGCGGTTTTTCTGGAGGAAGATTAAATGAATGAACGGAAATCTTTAGAAAAGGTTATCTTGGAAGAAATTTAAGAGCAATCAATTCCAAATCCAAATATAACCGAACTTGAAGAGAATCCGCCCTCACCTGACCCCAGTTGTTACACCAGTGTCTCGCCATAGTGGGAGAATTATCAGACCCCCTGTGAGGTTCTCGCTTTTGGGAGAGTCTTACGAGGCAATCCCGGAGGAGCAAGAACAAGATCCCTGTAACTATGATGAAGTAATCAATGACATAAACTCAGGACTTTGGCAAGATGCTATGAAAGCTAAGATGGAGTCGATGTACTCTAATCAGGTCTGGACACTTGTAAACTTGCCTGCCAATATTAAACCTATTGGGTGCAAGTGGGTCTATAAGAGAAAGAGAGGACCGGATGGAAGAGTGGAAACCTTTAAGGCGCGCCAAGCTTGTTGCGAAAGGTTATACTCAGAAAGAATGCATCGATTATGAGGAAACCTTTTTGCCGATAGCCATGCTAAAGTCCATCCGGATACTCTTATCCATTGCTGCTTATCTTGATTACGAGATTTAGCAAATGGATGTCAAGATGGAGTTTCTCAACGGCCATCTTGAGGAATACATCTATATGATATAACCGGACGGTTTTGTAGCTAAAAACCAAGCGCAAAGAGTTTGCAGGTTGCAGAAGTCCATTTATGAAATGAAGCATGCATCCCGGAGTTGGGACATCCGTTTTGACGAAGCAATCAAGTCATTTGGTTTTTGTCAAAATCCGGATGAGTCATGTGTGTACATGAAAACTGAAGGAGGCAGGGTAGTTTTTCTAGTATTATATGTCGATGACATCCTACTCCTAGGGAGTGACATAGGACTGTTGTCAACAGTAAAAGCTTGGTTGGCTAAGACTTTTGATATGAAAGACTTGGGAGAAGCAAGCTACATCCTAGGGATTAAACTCCATCGAGACCGGAAGAATAAGATGATAGGCTTATCCCAAGCTGCGTACATAGATAAGGTATTGGTACGGTTTGCTATGCAAGATTCCAAGAAGGGTATCACACCTTTCAGGCATGGAATGAACATTTCCAAGGATCAGTGTCCCAAGACACCTGAGGAAAATGAACAAAGGAGAGTAGTACCTTACGCTTCGGCTGTGGGTAGCCTCATGTATGCTATGCTATGTACTAGACCGGATATCTATCATGCAGTGGGCCTAGTCAGCAGATATCAGTCTAACCCAGGTTCTGACCATTGGACTGCTGTAAAATGCATTCTCAAATACTTGAGAATGACTAGAGATTACATGTTGATCTACGACAGTAATGAGTTGATTCCAGTCGGATACACAGATTCTGACTTCATGTCAGATAAGGATTCCAGGAAATCACATCTGGATATGTGTTTATGCTTGGTGGAGGAGCTATCAGCTGGAGGAGTATTAAACAAGAATGCACCGTTGATTCCACCTCGGAAGCTGAATATGTAGCGGCTTGTGAAGCAGTATGGCTTAAAAGATTCTTTCTGGAACTTGGAGGGGTACCTTTGGCGCGATAGCCGCTCACAGTTTACTGTGACAACAGCAGGTCACACAGTCCAAGGAACCCAGGAGCCATAAGAGCCAAAAGCATGTACAAAGAAAGGTGATATTGCAATCACCAAGATAGCCTCTGCAGACAATCGGGCAGATCCCTTCACTAAGCCTTTGACCACAAAAGTCTTTGAGCAACATGTAGATGGGATGGGCATGAGAGGCAACCCAGACTGGCATTAAGCCCAAGTGGGAGATTGTTAGTTTATGTGGACTCAATCCAGTAGATGATGTAATAAATTGATTTATTTTCATTATTTATTAATATATTCATGTTTTCCTTTCATGTGATGAATAGTGTTTTATTACTTATTTGCACATAACTAATGCAAATCACATAATGGTTCATGAGATGAACCGGAGTCCATAAGTATACTAGATGTAATACATGGTATGGATGAGATCCACATACAGGAGACATGTATAACAAATCTTATACTTGAATATCTTCACAACTAGCGATGAGCACTACAAAAAAAATGACTTTTAGCGTCCCGCGGCCAGTGTTTTTTTGGCTATTTCTTACTTATTGCCACGACCAATAGAGTTAGTGGCAACAAATCCCATTTTGCCTCGCCCGTGTTTGCCCATGACAAAACATGTCCTTATTGCAACCACTTCAACCTGGCCGTGGCTTTAAGTTGTTCCTTCTGCCACGGGGATATTCGATCCTGGGGATATTCAGTTCAGATATTTTGGAGATTTTTTTTCTTCTATTTTTTGGTGAGACTAAAATAGTATTAAGAATGTTAATGTAGTGAATGGTTGTTGGTTCGTTAATTCTAGACATGTACTTATCGATCATGTTAGAATTGGTTTATTTGATGTGAAATGAAATTTAAGTTTAGATTCTATTTCACTTTCAGAGCTTTATTGTTTTAGTACACAAATTAGATCTATATTTATTTTTTATTCTTTTTTTTTTGCCACGGCCACTTGCTGCAAAAGAATAACGAACTAAATTATGGAGAAAAATTTATTGCTGTAAACCATGAAAATAAATACTTTTTGCAGCGGTCATGCCCGCGAAAAATGATATTAATTGATTAAAAAATTAAAAATAATTTGTTGCCTCAGCACGACCGCAGCTAAATGTTTACTCTTTTGCCGCGGTGGCAAAGGTCGTGGCAACAAACTTCTTTCCACACCAAATACTGTCTCGGTCGTGGCTAAAAGTTTTTACGCGGCAAAAACATTTTTGCCACGTAATTCGGACTTCTAGCCACTAGAACTGGCCGCGGAAAAATCTTGTACTTTTGGTAGTGGAGACTGGACATCTCATACTGACAAGGTTGCTTTGATCACTTGAGATAGTGTGATTTATCTCGATCATCAGAATGTAAGATTCTGGATCATAATGCTGGTACATTGGATGTATTGAATAACCATGAGAAGCACCTTATTAACACTGTCTTTACCTTAAGGTCTGCTCTCATAATTCCCTAGCAGTAAACTCTCAATCCTGAGACAATAATGAACTCAAGTTTCTATCTATTAATTTGCTTTGAATCACCAATGAGTGAGGCCAACTGTAGGTCAACACCTCGGTGATTTGGGTACATGGTAGTAGAGCTGTGGGAACATTCAATGGTCAAGATGGAATCTATCTCTAATATCCTCTTGTGCCAATTAATGGATTTATCATTGGTAAGTGTACACACATTCCGATTAAGAGTTAATTGGAAAGGTACCATTGATCATTATAATTAATTGGGGCTCAAGGATAATAAGATATGGATCTAGTTTGGAAGACAGATCCAATTGATCCATGGATATTGATAGAGGGGCCTACTTGTGGTAATAGGGAAGTTTAGGGTCTTCTATGTAATTTCCTAAGACTAGAGTTCAATTGCATTTATATAGTGGAGTTATTTGCAATTAACTGTGGGCCCGGATTGCATATGAGATGTGGGGTCGCGAGTCCCAGTTGGAGCCAGCTTTCTAAGGAAACCCTAGTAGTCCCCATGCTAGCCGAATCATCGGATGGATACTAATTCTAGCTGAACTTTAAAATGAAAGTTACTATTTCTATTTGAAGTGAGACTTCTAATAGTAGTAATAGTATGTTACTAATTATTAATGGATGTGAGACTTCTATTTTAATTAAGAAAGAAGAGAAAGTTACTAATTAATTTAGAAGTAAGACTTATAATAAGAATTAGTAAGTGTGGTTGGAAAAAGTTATAAAAGGAGAGGAATAGGGGCTTGAACGTACACGACTACTTCCATAAGAGTAATTCACGCCCAGACCCCCTTAGTGCAAGAGTTGCACAATCCTCTCTCTCCCTCTTCTAGTTCCTTAGAGTTTCTAGTAGTTTCCTCTTGAAGATCTCACCCATCTTGTTGTGAAAAAGTATCTGATTCGGGTCAGAGTGTGGAAGGTCATTGGGTTTTGGAGAAACCTATTTAATTCGCGAAATAGTTCGTCATCAAAGAAAGTAGCAAATTCTCCATTATAGCACAACCGAGCTCCAAAACTATAATCTATTTCCTTGTATATTATAGATCTTTGTTGCATGTTTGTTATTGGTTTTCTATCATGTAGATAGATTGATTTTCTGATCTTGACATATAAGATTGAGGGTTTGCATCTTGGATGGATTAGTAGCCTTCTGGATATTTGATCCCTGCATCAAGTGGGTCAAAAATTTTGAAACCTATTCTATAAGCCCACCTAATTTCCAACAAATTTGGCATTGAAAAACAGGAAGAATTATTCAGAATGCTCTTAAATACTTTAACCTTATCTTTTCTACTTAATGCTCACGTGCATGGAAATTAGTTCGGCTTCGACTCAGCAACTTTTGAAAATAGTCATGATCTACCGTCGCTCAGCTCCATGAAAGATAGTCTTCATCACTAGTAGATGTTCATGTTCATTTGTCATCTTTACTTAGTTTAATTTTCATTAAATTAAGGGGAGGTTATATGTAGAGATGTCAAGTGGGCGGTGCCGGCCCGGCCCGCCAGTCAACGGGTCTTGGCATGGCATGGCCCGGTCAATGGCACGGCCACTGGGAACGGCCCGCTGGCCCGTTTGGCACGGCCCGCCAGGCCCGCCGGCCTAGTGGGCCAGCCCTTGCAGCCCGCCAGTATAGGCCCGCCAGCCCTCCCAACGGTCGGCCAGACGGGCCGGCCCGCCAACACGCCCAACAGCCAAATTTTTTTAAAAATACCATTTTACCCCCCCCCCAACAGCTATAAAACGGTCATATAAGGGGTATTTTGTGTCATTTTTCATTATACTAAGTCTATAAATATCCTAACCCTCCCATTCTCATTCCTCACCAATTACACACTCATTTCTCACCAATTTACACAACTCTCTCATTCTCTAACTCTCTCTCAAAGCATTCAACTCTTTCACTCTCTCTAAGAAGTTTTTGGAGGACGAAAGATCAAGTCATCAAGAGACAAAATTAAAGGGGCCTTCAAAGATTTAGATGTATTTATAATATTTAGATTTGAGATTCCATATATATAAGTTTATATTATATTATATTAACTCTCATTTTCTCCCCTTTCTTATAATAAATTATCACAAAAGAAGGCTATTAGCATATTACTATTATTATTTATAAATTTATTCTTTTGAAATATGGCTAGAAGATTTCCCACAGAAGCTTCTTCCGTTAATTTAGAGGTAGAAGAAGATTTTATTGAATTACAAGATGAAGTAGGTGATTTACCACCCCCCTTTCCTCAGAGTTCCCATAAACCAAACAAGAGGAGTAGAACTTCAGCAGTTTTGGATATATATACAAGGTATGATGTTTTTAAAAATGGAAAGAATGTTGAAAAGGCAAAATGCACATTGTGTGGTAAGATTTATAGTGCCCAGTCAAAAGGGGGTACCGACCATTTGTCAAGACATAGGAAAACATGTTTACAAAAGCATAAGCCAGACAATGCAGGGACAGGGGGGCCTGGTTCACAAACCCAAATTCCTACTACTGGTGGTGGTAGTAGTAGTAGCAGTTTGGGTTTTTTTTTCTTTTAATGCACAAAGTGCTAGACAAGGTCTTGTTAAAATGATTGTTTTATCCGAATTACCATTTGCTTTTGTTGAAAATGAGTTTTTTGAACAATGGGTCCAGCAATACTGTTAACCACAATTTCACAGTATTTCAAGAAATACAGCCAGAAATGATGCTATTAGACTCTGGCAGGAAGAGAAAATAAATATAAAAAACTATTTTGCAGAATCTCCTGGTAGAATATCCATAACCACAGATATGTGGACTTCTAAAGGGGGTGATAGTTATCTTTGTATTACTGCACATAATATAGATGCAAAATGGATTATGAATAAACGTATACTTAGTTTTAGCACTCTTGAATGGCCACACAATGGAACTAGGATAAGTACATTAATTTTGGAAAAACTAGATGAATATAGTATTAAGGAAAAAGTTTTATCTGTAACTTTAGATAATGCTAGTAATAATACAGTGGCTATTGAATTAATGAGAATGCAGATGCCACTTGCAACTTTGATAGATAGTTCTATCTTTCAAAATAGATGTGTATGTCACATCTTAAATCTTATTGCAAAAGTTGGTTTAAAGCACATTACAAGTTATACAGATGCTATTAAAGACATTGCTAGATTTGTTTTTTGCTCCGCACAAAGAAGAAAATTGTATGCCCAAATATGTGCGAGGCAAGGCGTATCAGCTATTAAAATGCCTAAAGAAGTTGAACATAGATGGAATTCTATGTATGATTTGTTAAACAAGGCACTTTCTAGAAAAACTGTTTTGAATGAATTTTGTGCTTTTCATACACAAGATTTAATGATTAGTGATGAACATTGGGAGTTATGTGCCCATATAAGAGATTTATTAGAACCTTTTTATACTTCAACATTATTTTTTTTCGGGATATATTATCCTACATCTAATGAAGCTTTAATGAAACTTTTTAAAATTACTTTACAATTCAGTAGATTTAGAGATCATTTTTTACTTGGTAGCACTATTAGAGACATGGAAGAAAAATTTAATAAATATTGGAAAGAGGCTCCAATGACATTTTCTTTAGCTGCTGTATTTAATCCTAGGTTAAATTTAAGTGGTGTACAGCTTTTATTGATGGAATAAATAAAAATATGAATTATATAGATTCAAATGTTTTTTCAAATATAAGGGCAAATTTACAAGAACTTTTTCAATTTTATTGTGAGCAAATGGGTACAGCTGGGCTTAGTATGGGCAATTCAGAAGTCCAGTATACAGGTGTTGCTGAGTGGGAGGTGTGGTATTCTTCCCTGTCCACGGGCATGGCATCCAGCTCAAGCTCAAGTAACAACACTGTGACGGAGTTATCATCGTATCTTGACGTAGGTGTAATTAGGATGCAGGATGCATCTACCTTTGACCTTTTAGCCTGGTGGAAGCAACAAGAAAGCATTTATCCGGTGTTGGCAGCCATGGCTCGTGATCTATTGACTATTCCTATGTCTTCTGTAGCATCAGAACAGGCTTTTAGTGCAGGTGGACGTGTAGTAGATGACAGAAGAACAAATCTCACTGAAGAAACGGTGGAGTGTTGTGTTTGCCTACGAGACTGGTACTTGGCAGATAAAAGGAAGCAAGAGTTAACATCATTAATGGAAGATTTTGATCCAGCAGAATACATTAGTGGACTACAAATCTGATTTTTTACTTTTTTCTTCATTGTAATTTATAAGTTGTTCATTCTTTTTTTTTTATTTTCTAAAAAAATTGTAAGGTTTTGAAGGTAATCCTATTTAGAAAACCTTCAAGAAGTTAAGATCCAAATGGTTCTCTCTTCTCAGTGGAGTAGGTCGAGTTTGACCGAACCACTTAAATATCTTTGTCATTCTCCTTGCTTGTGTTCTAATTTTTATTTTTAATACTGATAAGAAAAAAGAAAATTCATATATAGTACTTAAGTAATATGTGAGTAAATATCTATAAATTAATTTGAACCACTCAATCATTTGTCAAATGTTTGTATAAGTTTAAATGTTTAGAAAAGTAACTATTGAAAAATTAATGACTATTGATCGAAAATCAAATTCAAATCCATGTCGTTACGGACTACGCTTACGTTACGCCTTACGGTAATTATATATTTATATTAGTCTATAAAAAAAAAGGGCCCGCCAGCCCGCTGGCACGGCCCGCTCCAGCCCGCCCCACAGTGGGCCGTGCCGTGCCCGGGTTTTCCCCTGGCGGGTCGTGCCGTGCCGGCCCACGGCACGGGCGGGCCGGTATTGCCGGCACGGGCGGGCCAGGAGTGCTGGCACGGCCCGTTGACATGCCTAGTTATATGTTGGGCATTTTTGGATATTCACCCATGGTCTTCATTTTAACTATTTGCGGCATAAATTATCTCAATTCCTTCATATTATAACGCAAACAAACATCCCCTTTGCCAATACATGTATGGGATTCATACTTACAATAATACCCTGTACAGTCAGCTCAATGACAGCGTCAAGCCGATCATCCTAATTAGGTGAACAGCTTTCGCCACAATATTCAAGGGGTGCAATCCCCAACATAATATTATCTAGTTTGTTGTGCTTAATCAAGAACTTAGAAATAGTGGTAGTAGTAATAGTAAGAATAACAAGTAATCATCCGTGGTATTGTAGCTTCTCATTCATTTCTAATATAATATTTCCTTTTAGACAAATAAAAAACAAAAAGCCTGTGTAGGTGTTCCAAGCCTACCAAAATTATCAATTAATTTATCATCATCCAAAATTAATTATATCACTGGGGGCATAAACATAGTGGAGAAAGTTGTGAAACTCTCTGAAATTTAGAGCTGCTATTGCAATCTTCTATTGGTACATCAGGTGTGATGGACTATCAAGCATGGCCTGAAATGCATGTGGATTAGATTATGCCCAAGGTAACTTGAGTTTCTAAGCTCGATTCTAAACGTGGATGATATAAAAAAAAAAAATCTAATGCTATATATATTGCAGGGGTTTGACAAGTAAAGTGTGTTTTTATCATTAACACATACCTCTTTTGGCCAGGATGGATGACTCACTTGTGATTAATCCACATTCCACTTGCTAACCCCATGAATTGACACACATCCACTTTGACTCTCGTTCAGCCTATATACGTACGGATGAATAACACACTTTGTAAAAGCTTTTCTTGTGCGCGTGCGTGCAGAAGCGGGAAACCTGTGATCAGCCAATCATGCCACATTAGAGAGAGACGAGGATTTTACTTGGTTCGGCAAAATCACCTACGTCTATGGCAAGAGAGCAACCCTTTCACATATTGACCCTCTTTAGAGTTTAAGGGTACAAACTACATGGTATATATAATCTTTCCTTTCTTAACCCCAAGAAAGCCCCGATACAATGTCTTAAATACCCTTCACCTTGAACCCGGTCCAATAGACCACTCCAATAAACCTGGACTACAAGACATCAATCCAACCATCTCCACATTGGCTTGAATTCCATACAAGCACTCGAGCCACCATGACACCAAGAGATATAACGGTAATGCATGTACGTCGTCACATACATTGCTGACTGGTACGTCCCTGCACCAATGGTGCAGCCTTCATTTTTTAACACTTTGACAAGTTGAACCAGCAATACAAGACATAACCCAACAGCTTTAAACTTTAGGGCTCGTTCGTTTGCATGAAATTAAATTCTAAAGAGTTATTTTATACTTAAAAAGGCAATATTGATTCCAAAGAATGTTAATAAATGTACGTATTCCCTTCAAAATGGCCAAAACTTAAAAAAAAAAAAAAAAAAAAAAAAAAAAAAAAAAAAAAGTGAAGAATCACAAATGGCTATCAATCTAAATGTCCAACTCTCACCATAACTAGTCTGCCTCTAGGCTAAGCAAACCCAAAATATAAATATATAAATAATAAGAAACCCGCTACCCGCCCGCTCCTGTTAGGACCAGTTCGGATCGGTCACTTGTTTAACCAGACCTATGGCTATCCATATATGGAAAGGGCATAACTGCAATGCAGAATCCTTGCCATATAGAATGATGCATCTCTCACCCCTACCTTTGAAGATCCAAAAAGTGAATACCAACCATAGCACCCATTGTATTCGTTGTATGTAAAATTTTAAAGGTAATTGGCCAACTATTAGATTGGCACACGAGGGGCTCCCTCCATTTCTATCCCAAAGCTGAGAAAATTAGAGTCAAGTTCATCACATGATCCATATCTAGTCAATGGAATGGTGGCTACCATGCATACCGATTTGAGTAGTAACTTATAGTTTGATGACAACATAATATAGGGAGTTGGTGTATCCAATCAGTTTGGATCTTTCAAAGGTGAACCCCACCATGCATTTAAAGACGGGCCATGCAACATACTACAATGCAGCAACACTACATTGTAGTTATGCCCAAGGAAAATTACTATTTTCAACCATTGGCTTGGTTCAAATCCTTTTCCGATTCCATGGTCCAAAAGCATGCTAAGGTTGAAACCGAAGGAGCCCAAATTGACTACAAGGAATCTGGATCATCTGGGCGTTTTGACCCATGGTGAGCATGAGTGACTGTTAATGGACCTATCACGGTCACCATGGATAATACCTAGGTGATGAGTACCTGCTGGGGCGACTTCACAAAATCCCCAAAAACTTATAATGGAACCTTGGCCATGCCCAAATGACAGCCCGACCCCCAAAACATTTTATAACTCCGCCCATAAACGTACAACAGTTGCACTTATGGGCCGACTTATATACAATCTATGTATGTTGAACACTTATTTGGAAAGTGTGGCTCCAATTTTACTAATTAAAACACATGTTGATATAAATAATGTAATAAAATTAGAAAAGTTTGGTCATACAAGCATTAAACTTCTAAAAACTAAGAAAGTCTTCAAGGAAGTCTTGATGAGATGAAGTGCAATGACACTTGGAAAGTGTCTTTTTGTTTAAATGACAAGTGCTTTAGAGTAAGAATAAATTGGGAAAACTTAAGAACCGATTAAATTAACCAATACCACATTAACCTATAAAACCCCGTTATTATGGAGAACTCCATATGAGTTGGTTCCACTGTTGGATTAATTATTTGATAAAAAAATAGAAATAAATATACATAAAATTATGTTAATCACGTATATATGAAAAAAGTGATTCTAACGGTCGGATTAATTTTGACTCTCGATATCGTATACATTTGAAGGCCTTTATTTTGTAGGCTCGGATTTTAGTAATTGAACTCCCCTGTAATATTCCACTCTTTTTTCTCAATATATGTCCAAGCAGGGGCGGAACCGGAAATTTTATTTAGGTGGGGCTAGGCCAAAGGAAAAAAAAAAAACTTTAAACGAAATAGCAAAAATTTAGTAATAAAATATGCTATAATCAAAATATTGAAGTTGTGCTCGATGTTTTTTCATTATGTTGATATCATCAATTATTGTTCTAGTACTAATTTTTTTCTACAATTTATTTTTCAATATATACAATTAAATAATCGATAAAAAATACATATTCTATTATACTGCAAAGTATAGTTTCAACAATCTTTATGGCGACAATGGAAGAAAATCTGCAGCGGCAATTTTCTTCCAAGCCATCTATACCCTTTGGTTTCTCCCGAATGAAGCAAAACATAGAAGCATGCAATCTTCTCTGAAGAAAGCTCAGTTGGCCTTCTTGGATAAATGGGAGGGATGATCAGTTCTGTCACTGGTAAGAGGTTTCCTCCTCACCCTATCCTGTAGTCCTTTGGGTGGACAGATTAGTTCTCTTTCCCTCTTTTTCTCTGCAGCCACGTTCTTGGTCTAAGCTCTCTCTGTAGCTCTTTTCTATTCAGGCTGCATCGTTTCTCCGTGCTTAGTTCTTGGGAGGAGTTTTCTGCCTTGGTCTCTTCTGCTCTGAGTTTTTGCAGCTTGTTTTGGTCCGCAGATGGCGGGTTCTATGCTTCTTGGTCTTGCACCTCTAGAGCTTTGTTTTGCAGGGTGCTTATTTTTATTCTCTGTTATGCTGGCCTCTTCTTGTTTCTAGCAGATGCAGGTCTCATGTTCTGCAAAGAAGCTCTGCGTCCTGCTCAGGGAAGAAGCTTCTCAGATTTGTTGAGCACTGTGGAGATATGTAGTTTCCATATTTTGCTTATGTCTCTCTTTTTTCAATACAATCTTACCAAATAGCAAAAAAAAAAAAAAAAAGTCTTCATGGCTGAGTTCTTAAAAAATTATCTCACATTCTGCTGCGAAGTGCAGTTTTTATAAAAATCTTCATGGTTGAGAATGCATTAGTATATCTACCATATGTATATGTACTAGAGTACAAAAACAAAATCTCAAGATGAGTATCGATCGGTCGTTTGTTATGCATGTAACCTGTAAGTTACAATTTAAAGCATTATTGTTTAAAACCTCAAAGAAAAGTAATAACAGAATTTCATATCTAAAATCTAAACCATTTAAAAGCATATATGGTTCCGCTAGTCTTTATCTCCTTAAAACAATTCTCTTTAACTGAATTTCTTTGACATGGATAATAATAGGCAAAATTAGCAAAAGGTCCCTATAAGTGAATGTATCAAGCCTCCAGTCCAAGGAAAAAACTTATTAAGGCCTATGGTCTCAGCTAGACTGTTTGCAGCCATAGGTCCCTGCATCCACATGTTCTCATTTTTTAAGACTAAATTGCCCTTTCAACCATTTTAGGCATAAATTTTTGAAATTTAAAATTTCAAATCTTCCATTATCCCTCGTCGTTTTCTCTCTCATTCTTTATCACGGGTTGATCCTCGCATGTGTGCTACACCTTCTATAGTCACAGAAGGAGATCAGTTCTGATCTCTGTGGGCCACAAAAAGGAGAAGGGCAGCGCCCTGTTCATGTTGCACAGAAAACAGAGAGATCTCTGTTGGTTTTCCATGGATCGACTTGCTATTGTTAGGATCGACCATCGCCGGAAGCAGGGAAAGAAAAGAACGAAGGTGATCCTGCCATCGCCTAGGAAGAAAAAACGATCAGAGGTTTCATCACTTGGACTGATAGTTGCCGAAGAAAAAGAAGAAGCACGAGGATCAGGATTTGCTATTGTTAAGATCGACCATCGCCGGAAGTAGGGAAAGAAAAAAATGAAGGTGATCCTGCCATCGCCTGGGAAGAAACATGATCAGAGGTGTTCTATCAATTAGGTGGGCCACGCTAGAAATCCTGGTCTGGTCGTTGCAGGAAGAAAAACGACTGAAGCTTGCCTTCCGCTGCCGTCGCCGTCCGCTGTCATTGCCACCGAAGCAGGAACCAGAGCTGTACACGCCGCCGTTTTCCGCCACCAAGATCCGAGTTACAGAGGGCAGGTGCTACCCATCCATCGCCGAGGAGAACAAAAAGGTCTGCAACCCGTCCTCCTTATTTTCGCTGCCGGAATTACGCACACCATCACCGGTGTGGATACAGGAGATCCACCGTTGTTGGCCGAACCGGAGAAGGAGACGAAAGCATCCCAAGTTCTGTTTACAAAACAGAATGAGTTTCTGTTGCAGAAATTCAACTGGGAAGACGACCCAGTTGGGTCAAGCACCAGACCAGGTCTAGGTTCAGGTCAGTTCTGACCCGTTTGCAGCAGGAAGCCCAGCAACCACAGTCAAGGGTCATCCGAACTCCGATTTGCGCTCTGTTTCTTCCTACAGACTCGCATCGACTGAAGGCAACAGGGTTGTTATATCATTTTGACAAATATTTATCAGTCTTTATGAAATTTATCTGAGTTTTTGGTAAATTTATTTGAGTTTTGTTCAACTTTATCTGAGTTTTTATCAATTTATCTGAGTGTTGTTCAAATTTATCTGTTTTTTTTTCATATTTGTTTGTGTTTTTGGTAAATTTATCTGATTTTTTTTCAAAATTTATCTGAATTTTTGGTAAATTTATCTGAGTTTTGTTCAAATTTATCCGAGTTTTTGTCAATTTTATCTGAGTGTTGTTCAATTTATCTGTTTTCTGTCATATTTCTTTGTGTTTTTGGTAAATTTATCTGTCTTTTTTTCAAAATTTATCTGAGTTTTTTAGTAAATTTATTTACGTTTTTTTAAATCTATATGCCTTTTTAAAATTAATTTACGTCTTTTGAAATTTATTTGTGTCTTTTCAAATTTATTATGTTTTTTGAAATTATTACATTTTTAAAATTTATTTTTATTATTTTAAATTTATTTGCATTTTTTGAGATTTTCTTTGGATCTTTTGAGATTTATTTGAGTCTTTTTAAATTTATTTATATTTTCTAAATTTTATTTGGATATTTTGAAACTTATTTGCATCTTTTTAAATTTATTTGTGTTATTTGATTATATATTGCTTTTTTTAATTTATTATATTTTTTTCATTTTTTTCATTTTTTAAAATTTATTTTTCATTATTTTGAAATTTATTTATGTGTTTTTAGAATTTATTTGAAAATCTTGGGATTCCATTAATCGTGGGTAATTAAATGTTAGTTGGCCATTATTAATGGGATATCCCACCAATCATGGGTTATGATTTAAAGAATGGGTGAACTAGACATTTCAAGGTATGAGAAAGTGTGGGAGGGACCTTTGGCTCTATGACTTTGTTTTGTGATCTAAGGCCATAAGTGAAATGTTCAGGGACCCGTCGCCGAATGCCCCATAATAATAAGAGTGGTGCTATTGGCACCACGAATTTCTCTCTCCTCACCGCACTAGAAGACAAAATTTTTTTTTCCTAAACTACCCTTCCTCCCTCCTCCCTTCTCCCTCTCGTCCCTTTCCTCCTCCTCCCTCCTCCTCCCTCCTTCTCCCTCTCCCACCCTCCACCCTTATCCCCCTCTCCCCCCCCTCCCCAACCTCCCCCCCAGTCGCCGGCGGCGGATGCCCCAGCCAGCTGGCCTCCCTCCCCTCTCCCTCTTCTTCCTTCCTCCCTATTCTTTCCCTCTTCTTCTCCCTCTCTCCTCCCTCTCCTTCCCTCCCTTACTCTTCTTCTCCCTCCCCCTCCCCCTCCCAATCGCCGGCGGGGAGGGAGATCGGGCTGCAGCAGGCAGGGAAGGAGAGGGAGGGAGAGAGGGAGAAGAGGGAAAGAAGAGGGAGAGAGGAAGAAAGAGAGAGAGGGGGAGGGAGGCCAGCCGGCTGGGGCTTCCGCCGCCGGCTGCCGGCCGGGGCTCCCTCCCCGCCGGCGACTTGGGGGGGGGGGGGGGTGGGGGATGAGGGAGGGTGGAGGGTGGAGGCTGGGAGAGGAAGGGAAGATGAAGGAGGAGGAAGAGGGAGAAAGGGGGAGGGGTAGTTTAGGAAAGGTTTTTTTTTTCGCGGTGGGAAGAGCAAAAATCGTGGTGCCAATAGAGCTCTTAGGGGTGTACAAAAAATCCGTCAATCCGATCCGATCCGATCCGATCCGGTCCGCGGATTTTAATCCAATCCGAAGGCCAACAGATTGGTGATGCATTGGAAATTGTGTAATCCACTAGCAATGGATCGGATCGGATTGAATCCGCGGATTAAGGATGAAATCCGCTACCGATCCATTGTCATTAAATATAAATTAATATATATAAAATAAGAAAAAAAAATGTAACGAGAATAGAATAGACATACAGCTCTCAACTCATGTCTCTTTAATTCAGTGGATTCAAAATTTATGGGTTTTTTCTTCTTTCTTTTTCCATGTAATGTAGAGTAACGGATTGAACGGATTAATCCGATCTGATCCGCTCCTCCACGGATTGGATTGGATCGGATTTCAACAGTAACAGATTGGTGACGGATTACAAATCCGTCAATTCGAAGGCAACGGATTGGTGACGGATTTGGCCCAATCCGCACCAATCCAATACGTGTACACCCTTAATAATAATCAAAGCAAAAAAAAAAAAAAAGAGAGATACAACTATATTTCGTTATCCATGATGGATAAAACTCTGATTGAAGTAAAAAATAATGTAATAATATAATGCAATCGGACATTGATTTTAAGATTAGAATAATTTGGAGAAGGCCCACCGCAACCCCCCCCCCCCCCCCCCCCCCCCCCCCCCCCCGGGGTCCGCCTCTGTGTCCAAGTGCAATGAAAAGCTCAATGTAGCTCAAAGCACAAGTAAAACCACATAAGAACAAAGAGAGTGTTTTGGATGCTTTACATGTAGCACCATTAAAGCGTATTAGCTATATATTCAATCAAATTCATCAAATCAAAAAGCCTTTCACGTATGAAATTATAGAAATTGAATCTTAACTACTTTTTTCTTAAATGCAATACAATTTCTATTTCACAATTTGTTGCCATGGAAAAAGTTTAGCAAAGTCTAATAAAATTTAGCTCAACCTAAATAAAATTCTCTGGTCCACCGCTGCTCGACTACATACACGACCCTGCCCAAGTTACAAACCTAGAATCTTCCTTTCTTGTCCAATACATAAATATTGTGGACCTCGATCCATCTAGATGCTCTGCTCATTTTAACTAAACTGTTCATTACAATTACTTAAAAAAGACCTCACACGTAGGTGTGTACGTCATTGCGAGAGTTCTAAATGCTCAGCACCCCGACCGACCCGAAACCTCGTTCACACAGACCCACACGCCTTCTCACACCACCCGGTATCCAACTACTCCTATATAAATATCACACACCACTCCGCTAAACAGGCATTCCATCCCACAACACCCAGCAAGCAAGTAAAAGAAACAGAGAAAAAAAGACTTACATGGAAATCGAAATGCTCTCTTCCCAGCCTCTCCTCCTCCTCCTAGTTTCCATCCTCTCCATCTCTCTCTTTTTCCTCTTCTCCAATAAAAGCCCATCAAAGAAGTCGAATGGCAGCTCGGGTTTTGTTACCTACG
This sequence comes from Litsea cubeba, assembly GCA_012931725.1. Classification (NCBI taxonomy): domain Eukaryota; kingdom Viridiplantae; phylum Streptophyta; class Magnoliopsida; order Laurales; family Lauraceae; genus Litsea; species Litsea cubeba. The sequence continues at coordinate 84,878 of WHSA01001062.1, forward strand.
CAATTGTGGGGAACCTGCCGCCGTTCCTGAAGAATCGGCACCGGTGGGTGCAGTGGCTGACGGAGGTCCTCCGCGAGCAGCCGACGAACACGATTACCTTCCGGCGGCCGGGGAATTTGCGTGGGGTGATAACGGCGAATCCAGCGAACGTGGAGCATATACTGAAGACCAATTTCCTCAACTATCCGAAAGGGGAAAGATTCATTACAACTCTTGAGGATTTTCTCGGCCAAGCACTACAACAGAAAAGTGTTTTCGCGGCGCACATTTTCGCCGCTAATAATAACCAAAATCGCTGCTAGCTCTCTATCCCGGCGATTACTACTTCGTCGCATATCGCCGCATATAACCCTTCACTTTTAATTTTTAGCGGCGCAAACAGCAAATCGTCGCGAAAACTTTATCTTTCGCAGCGTTTCTTTTCGCCGCAAATAGTCTTCAACTTATAATTACAATGTCTTTTACAGCGATAAATATCATCTTGCAGCGACTATATATCGCCGCAAGTAGTTTTTTCCAGCGTTTTCCAGATTCGCCGCAAAAAATTTATGCAGGTAAAACACAATTGCGTCGATCTAAAATCGACGCAATTGCTTGTTCTACCGTTATTTTTTTCTTTCAAAAAAGTCATTTTCAGCGTCTATTTATTAATTGCGTCGATATAAAATCGACGTAAATGCTCGCGTCTGACTTTAAAAATCAATTCCAGCAATTTTTTATCGTCGGAAAAATATTTCGCAACGTTTTTTTAACTTCGTCGCAAGTTAAATGTCGTAGCTACAGCTCAATTGCAACGAAATGAAATCGACCCAAATGCTCGTTTCTGGCTATGTTATTTTTTGGTTTCATTAAATCAATTGCATCGACTATTTATCGCCGGAAAAAATGATTCGCAGCGTATGTACACTTCGCCGCTAGGCAAATTTTGCGGGTAAAACTTAATTACGTCAATTTCAACTCGACGGAATTGCTCTTTTCAGTGTGTTTTTTGTTTTTTTTCCGTCACGTCACATTTATTGTCACATCTGCCAATTTAAACACCATATAATTAATCTCTATTTCTATATATTAACACACAAAAATTCGTAAATCTGTCCAAACATCAATTCATCCAAACTCATGTATTTATACAATGTGGCGGTGCATTATATTCATATCAAGTACAAACTTGGCTACTATTAAATAAGCCACAAATCACTATTGTGGCCATAACAAGAATTAAATAGTCTATTATCACTAAAATGAAGGCGGTAAAATCTGATGTACAGCTCATATGTTGCTGCTACTCAGCCAAGTATTGAATGCATGGCCACATCACCCCGCTGATCAAATGCTTTTCTCTTCTGCATAACCCACTACATCCATGCTTGAGATGCCTGACATAAGAATGAATTAAAAAAATATCTACGTGAGCAGATAACTCAAGTAAGCCAACTGTACTGCACCTATAAAGAAAAAAAAATACAAATGTACCCAATGCATACAAGTTACCAATTACCAATAAACCCTGAGATTACCAATACTTGAAATTAGAACATCTTATACAAACGTGCATGGACTGACAATCCTTATATATACTTTATTTTAGAAAAAAAGTATGAAAATGAATGGTTTTTTTTTATTTACCTATAACGGTAGAATATAGAGAAATAGTGTCCCACGAAATGGATGTTCAGGTCTCTATTTATTTGTCAATATATATCAGTGAACAATTCCCTACATCTCTACATAGTATCATTGAAATACATGTATATTTGGCATATACAAGTATCCACATATCATAGGTGTCTAATGGTAGAAACTAAATGAGAAAAGCATTATATGATTTCACATGGTGAACTCTAGGAGAGGAACAGGGGACAATATTCACCTTAGATTCTCGGAATCCCTCTTCATCTTTCTCTCTAAACTATTGCTGACCTAGGGATGATCACTCTAAATACTCCCTACAGAAATCTCTATGCACACTTGGATTTGGGCCGAATAAACATATTATTTTTTTTTAAAAATAAACATTAAGAAGAGGGCATAAGGGAATAGAAAAAAAAATCAAGATCAATGCTCCGAATAATGAGAAGAAGCCCCAAATCAAAATAATCCACCAATATACTACAGATGATGGAAAGATTTGCAACAAATATTTTGAATCATGAGAAGAAAAGCATCTTTGCATCCTATGGCAGGAGGGGAGAGAGAGGGAGAAAAGAGAAGGTAAAAATGGAAATGATTCTGTATGTATATTTTATTAAAAAAAATAAAACAGAGCAAAAAAAAAAAAAAAAAAACCAAACATGGATGCTCTCTTTGACAGATCCATCCAGGCCATCTCAAAGGTTAAGTCAAATTCCTAGTTCTAGAAAAATTCAATTACACCACTTGTATTATCACCCATTCTAAAATATAAATCAATTAAATGCATGTTCAATGGAAATTCTCACATCTCAAGTGTTTAACAGGAACATATGATCTGATGCACCAAATGCAGCTTCAAGAAGTTACTGTTTAACACCACCAATCATACTCATCACCTTGTAATCTATCAATTCACTATTTTCACAATGGAAAGCAGAGTCTAGGAGAACATATGCATCTCTCTCTCTCCTTTTTTCTTTTTGTTTGTAAACGTGAGACCAAAAGTCCCCTCATCAGATTCAGAAAAAACAAAATGTTCCATTTTCTCACTATATATACTCTATTCAAATTCAGTTGAAAAAGAAAAGGACAAACATACTGAAATTTCGGTGTGGAACCAATACCAAAATCAATATCAATAAGTTACCAGATTTATAATGGTTTTCGCTTTGGCCAATTCATTTGGAAACCGTGTTATAAAACCACATAACAAATAGACAATGCTTCTACCAAAAAAAAAAAAAAAAAACAAACAGACAATGCAAGGAAACGACAGAGGTGCTTCGACCCAACTCAGCTGAGCATAGCTGGACTCTCAATTAATGCCTATTTCCACTTTGTAGTAGAGTCAGCTTAAAATTCTCCAAGTGGGTCCCACTGCATTGGAAATATCTTTTACATTCAAAAGCACCCCTTCAGCGGGGCCCTACCGACATTGACCTACTTTTAACTACTCAAAAGCCCACCCCATTAGATTTGTAACAGCGCAAAGACAAGTGAATAATTGTAACAGATCTGCCAAATGCAAAACAGTAGATTTGTAGAAAACAGATGTTCAATCGCGGGAAATCCACCAAAATCCACTCAGAAACCCCAGATTTCTCAGAAAGAAAGAGGATTCAGTAGCACCCAAACAGGAAAAGGTTAAAAAAAAAAGTTCTTTAATGGCAGAAAACTCAACAAAATCTTCTCAGAAACCCACAAAAAGAAAAACCAGTGGAAAAGCAAATGCTCCCAAACAGATAGCTTCAAAAAGATGTCTGAAATGGCAGATTAAGGGAAGAAAGCTCCAAATGAGATTATGAGCAGCTCAAAAGCTGGGATTTTGTGGGAGATCTCCAAAAGAAAGCAAGGAGAAGGTCCAAAACCTGATTTTATGTGTAAGAAGATGGTAAATGGAGATTGAGGCACAGAGAATTACTGTGGGGAAGGAAACAGAGGCAGAGGAGAGTGGTGGCAAGAGAAGAAGAGAAAATGGAAATAATCTATTGATGTCTGATGAAAGCTGAGATTTAATGGAAGAAGAACAGCAGAGATTTGTTTATATATTTTTTGGGAAACAGAGAAATGCTGATGTGGTTGTTTCAGTTATTACATTTTCAAATTTGATGTGGTTGTTTCAATTATTACATGTGGTTGTTTCAGTTATTACAATCAGCCACAGACCTAACTGATTGTGAAGACCACAGACTTTCTTATCATTCTTAAATGTCATTTCTCTTAGAACTCTTGTTTTCTTCTTAAAGGAAAATGAAAATCTCAAAATATCAAATTCAGTCAAATGTCCCCACGCTAGGATCCTGTAATCAATGCATGAAACCACCATTAAATTTGAAAAAAATTATCATGATAGCAAAGTCCCCAAATCAAACTACATACCTACCATGGGAGAGTGACAGACAAGCATGATTATTCATAAGTTTGAATTTACAAGCGGTAGAACAGTTACGAAACAAGAAAAATACCTTATTTTTCCGTCACACTTTGTCATTAGAAGCTCAGCTCTAATCCAAGAAGCTTCAATTTTCTGTCAGAAAATTAAATTCATTGATTCCATGAATTGTTTCTAGTATCAATCAGTCGTCCTTTCAATTGAAGCCTCCAAGAACAACTGCACTGCAAGCATTAGAAGTAGAAAATCCATCAACCCAACCTATAAGATAACTCAAAATATGCAACTAATTGAACCCAATTACATTAAAAAGAAAAGGATGAGAAACAGAGAGAAGTAAAGCTCCAGTATAATGAACTAGAGTATCAGTGGATTAACATTAAATGAATCAATCTCGACATAGAGAGGTAAAAAAAGCGACAATAGAAATTATTTCAAAACAATAACAACAATATCTCAATGTTGATAACTCAAATCACACTATACTACCATTTTAGAGATAAAATGGGAACAATTGTAAAATGGCACCACTTCATACGCCCCAAATGCAAGGCCCTTAATCCACACATATCAAAAGAGAAAAACCCACCAACTAACCAGATAAAAAAACAACATAAAAATATGATTTCTCCAAATAAAGAGAAACTAGAATCCAACAACCTGAAAAATGACCCTTAATTTAGAGAAGAAAAACCCAATATTTTCATGAAACAGAATCCAATGCTATTATTAATCTTTGGAAGGATTGCAACCACATTCACTTCAATTAAAGCATAAAAGTTGAGAAAGAAAAAATCACACATTGAAATCGTGTATAACCACAATTTTATACTACACAGTACTCACTGTCACTGATATGCAGTAAGGATAAAAAAAATCAATTTTTTGTATTAACAAGCCAAATGGTAATACTAACTGATATGCAGTACTCTCTCCCTCTCTCTCTCTCTCTCTCTCTCTCTCTCTCTCACATTTAAATGGTAATACTTACCAATTACTTGATGTGATCAGAGAAAAGGTTGATACAGCCAAGTGCAATAATAAGTTGACACATTCATCATGTAATTCAAGTAAAAATGTGATATAATTACGTACAAAGATCAGTTGATTATAATACGTGTTGCTTGGATTCCAACATTGCATTCATGAATGAAGAAAATTCAAGAACCCCCACATAGCACACCAGGTAAAGTCCAAACCTCAAGAAACCAGGTGCAATCATCAGGCGCGGAATCCCTCTTAAGAACCAAAATCCTTTCTTTATTTAGGACCACAGCTTAGTGGCTCTTACATGGGACGGGTACTGTGCCTAACACCGTGGGAATCTCCCTGCCAAGTGCCAATGCAACTAATAATTCAACAGTCCTAACTCTCAACCAAAATCTAATTTCAGCAATGAAAAGTGATTATGAATTTCACCATTTGCCAGTAGACTTATCAAGAATTCGGACACCAATGGACAAGGCATCATCATCTGATCCTCCTCCAATCACATACTGTACAGAATCATGAGAACCCATTGGGAACATGATTTTCATAGTATTCATATGAACAAGAAGAACAAGAGTATCAATCCATCAAAATTCACTCACTATTTTTTCGCCGAGCATAGTAGCTGTCTGGCAGCCGTTGGATTCCAAATCCAATCGAACCGGTAAAAATTCTTCCAATCCATCCACAGAGGACTCATGTACCTCCCCCTGGTTACAGAACCAGCAGAAATTAAGATTCAACAACCCAAGGAATCAAAAGCTCAAATTCTCTAAATTGAAAAAGGAAATATCCAAATATGTAGCCTCAACCTGAAACTGATCTACAATAACACAATGGCAAGCAAGAAAAGATTTTTATTCCAAGGTTACTCTTTTTTCTCAACATGCCCAAAATAGAAATAGAATGTGAGCAAAGAGAATCAACCAAATCTCACCATAGAAAGATCTTGTTCCCCAAATCAAGATTCTAACCTGAAAAACATACATAAGAAGAAAAAAAAACATAGGGCTTCTTCTAGGGAATTGAAAAAGATTAATTTTTTTTAAATCACTCAAAACCCATGTCTTAATCATTCATATTGGCTCTAATATCAAGGAGTGGTGAATAATAACGACCTCATTAGATGGCTTACTTCCTTCCAACATATCCAGTTTCAATCTCGGCAATTCTGCAAAAGACAAGAGAATAAGAACTTTCAGTAAAATCTCTCACAACAAAAAAGAAAATAAAAGGGAAAAAAGGACAAAACAAAAATCTTATATTTCTTGTAGATTCGCTTGGTTACTATGTTCTTGGTTCATCATTAATCGAAGAAATATATTCGCTTGGGCACTTTGGGATAGAAGAAATATATTCGTATTTGAAAAAGTTATTCTTCTTCATTGAATGAGTGGTTCATAATGCAAAAGAAATCCTAAATAAAGGGATGCATGTGTAGCAAGCATTTCAGTAAGAGATATGCAAGCATTTAAATGCAGAGATATGCAAAAAACTATAGCGTAATGAAAGGACAAAATATTGGAAGAGAAACCCAAGTCTAGTGTCTCTAGTCAATACAAGAAGCCCCAATTTTAGTCAAATAAAAGCCTTCCCTCTCTTTCATTCTAGTAACCTCATTCAGTAAAAGCATTTTATTTTTTATTAAATATAATTTGATTAATTCTGGTTTGTAGTTATAGGAATTATAACTACAATCATAGTATTCCATCTCCTATTACATCTGACCCCATTGATGCAAATCCATAGACTCAGATGACTTTGCATATGCCAAGAAACCTAGTTATGGCTTACACAGAAATTCTTGAGTCAGCTTGAGATCTTGGAGTTTTTAAATTTGGTCATTGATCTTTAGGGCTCCATTTGGTTGCAAGAATTTTGGAGAATTCATGTCTCCTGGAATTCAAAATGTGCTAATAGTCTGCCTGAATTCCCTCTTTGATTCATCCTAGAGTTTCATGCCTGAGAAATCAATCCATCTTGAATTCCAGGAATTCTCTGTTTGATAACTTAATAGGATTCTCTGTTGGGTTTCCACATACCAAAATATGAAAAAGAAGAAAATCAATTCAAATATTAAATTTGAGAATAATAAATCAAAATTATAATTACTAGAAGAGTTGTGTAACGTCTGATTAAAATAACAAAAAGTATAATCCAAACTTCAGACATGATCAATCTAACGTTGAAAATTTTGATTGAAGTAAAAAAGAAAAATCTAATATAATATAAACAGAAATTTTGAGCATTTTTTTATTTAAAAGTTGAGCCACCTCAGATTTAATTATAGCAATTGATTTGTGTAATTTCTGCCCACTCTTTTTTTTGGAATATCATTCCTTGCTCTATACCTTGGTTTTACATTATTATTTCAGGTACCAACGTCATACTATTACAAGTAACATCCTTCAATTCTTCCTATTAAAAAAAAAAAAAAAAACAGCCTTCAGTTCTGAATCTGATTATATCACGATGTGGAACCATTCACCTGGTATATAATCAATGAGGGGAAATGACCACCAGATCTTGAAAATTATTATGCCGAGCAATCAGATATCCATCAACATTAAATAATGGAATACTGTCAGATTATCCAAATTTCAAACACTACCTCCTTCAAATGCATCAAATGAAGCACAAACTGATAAGAAGATCCCTTGAAAAAAGAATTTAAAATCAAAATGAAAAAAGTGAAAGAACATAAATTCAACTAAGCAAAGAATCTTTATTTCTTTTTCTTCCATTATAAGGAAAAAACGACCGAAACATCTTTTTGCATATGAGACAAAGACCTATAATTTCCAGAATCTCAGCAACTTAATGTCTAAATCAGATGGTTTTTTTTTAATGGCGTCTAAATCAGATGTCTGGAAGAATGAAGCGGAATAATTTCTTTGACTGTAAAGTTTAACAATTTCATTGAGCATCTTGACCTTAAACATAGTCAACACCTTCAAGGCAATTGCATTTTGTTTCAGGAAAAAAAAAATTAAAAACACCAAAGCAAATAAAAATGGTTTCTAAAAACAGAGAAGGGCAGAAATGCTGGGTGTTATTTTGAGGCACCACCAATTTAAATTTTCAGGCAGAAAAAAGAGCATGAGATCGAGACAGGTGAGATGATCAAGGTGATCTCACCAAAACATACGTAATCACTACTCACCTAGGGTTTTAACCCTTCAAACAGATATTCAAACACTCTTTAGTTCAATCAACAAAGCAGATGGAATCTCCCCATCCTTTTAGAAATGATATGCCTAAACCCACAAAATGAACGTTCTGATAGGGAGATCACAAGTGGAACCAAAAGATCCAATTTTTACGAAGATTTTCTCATCTGTACGATCGATCTTTAACTGTGCTCGCGACGCTTATGCTACCAATCATCCTCTACAGAGAAGCACGCGTCAATCCGAATCTAGGGTTTTTGCAGTAAGATCGAATTGGGGAGCTTCAAAAGCTCTGAAATTTCTGTCCCTCTCTACATAAATGAAGAGAGAGAGAGAGATTTGCATTCCATTTCATGTGTTTTTAGAGAGAGAGATTTGCATTCCATTTCATGTGTTTTTAGAGAGAGAGAGAGAAAGGGAGAGATTTTTCATGCCTGGTTGTAATGGCGATCGAGAGAAGAAGCACGTATCAGAAGTGAAGAAGAAGCTCGCACTCTTTTTCAGCTGCTCGTTTCGCGCTCTGTTTCGATGCAGAAACGAGAGGAGGCGGGTCACAATTCAAGAAGAGGAGAGGATAAGGAAGAAAGAAAGAAGAGGAGAAGAGGGAAAGAAAGAAATGAGTGAGGGATAAGCGGGAAAAGGGAAAGGCAGAGCGCGGAGGGGAAAAAAAGGTGGGAAGGAAAATAATAACGTGGGAGCGTTAAGCGGGTATCGGCGAAACAAAAACGCTGTAAACAGTTAAATAGCATTTGCGTCTAATTAAATCGCCGCAATAGTAAATAAAATCATCGTAAAAAATAAAATTGTCACATAAATCTTATAGTTTTGCAACCGTATATATTTCGCCGCAAAAAAATATTTTTAACAGCGATTTTTTTTTCCGACGCTTATTAAATCGCCGCAAAAGCCCTTTTTTCTTGTAGTGAAGGGATCTTTAATTCCGATGGGGAATTGTGGAAGGTAAGCCTTTTCCATTGATACTTACTAGGATGGTCGTCTCTCTGTGTGTATGTGGGTGTGGTTTTTTTTTTTTCCTCGTTGCTTTGATTTAAGTCCTTGAGAAGAAAACAGGAGCCTATGGAGATTGTTGATATGGTGTACTGAGAATCATATCCATTGACATGGTTCTGCATCCGATCTAAGCATTAATGGACGGTTGATGTAGACACTACGGTCTTTATATCCTGACTCTCCATCTGGCGGCATAAAATGGGATGGCTAATGTGTGGGGAGATTTCCGGAACTCAGGATTAAGCTAATCACAGCCGTCAGATGAGACTAAGCACTCCCACGTGCCATCCGCATGCCATCCACGTGGCACCATTCTCACCTCGGCTAGCAGGGCAGAGGACTCAGCCGAAGTCAGACAGCTCCAGGCCACTAGCGCCGAGCTCGGCTACCCCATGTGCCCATCTCGGCTGAGAGCTCCATCCCGGCTGAAGGGGCCAGGACGAAAGCCGAGACACGAAAGGACTTCCACTCGCACTCCTCATCTCCCACGTCATCAGGCACGTGGAGGAGTAGGGGGGCGAGCCAGTAACATAAGTGCGACATCCAGCCGTCCACTATCTTCGCCAGACCACTGACATGGCGGCATCCAGCGGCTGAAGCCACATCAGGGCAAGGCCCGAGGGCGGATCCGATGGTACCCCAACCGTCAAAGGTGCCCAACACGATCTGGCCCAACGTGACGCGCATTTAATGCAACGTGGGCTGATCCGACTGGCATTAAATGAGGAGTGGGCTGGATTGGACCGCATTAATTGCAACGTGGGCTGATCATGACTTCCCAGTCGAATCATGAGACCCATGCCAAGATATCATCCAAGATATCTCCTTAATCGTCTATAAAAGAGCTGCATTTCACATGCAAGGTACGCACAATACAACCCAGAGGGCTGTTACCCCTGCCTCTCTTCTTCCTCTCCTTCCATTGTTCCACTTCATTCACTGACTTGGCATCGGAGAGCCTTGCACCGCCCAGGCCAGGGGTCCTCTGACCGTGTGTTCTTCTCTTTCAGGCTTTCGGATGGTACCCAGTCGTCACCATCGTTGGATAAGTCCTCTAAGGCTCCCCAGTTATTGTGGGTCATTATTTTCTGCACCTACAATTGGCGCCGTCTGTGGGAAAGTAATATCCCAACCTTCCCAACCTTCCCAACCTTCTCAACCTCAATCTCTCAAAAGCCATGCCTCCGAAAGCAAGGAAAGGCGGAGAATCCTCGAGAGCAGCGCTCGAGCTGCCACCACCGCCGACGGACGTCCCTCCCCAAGGGCGTTCCCGAACGGTACATGGCGCGTCAGCAGGCGAGGGCCGCTTAGGCTCGCAACTTTTTGTCGAGGTCCCCCTCCAAGAAGGACTCGAGACCTCGTTCTCAGCAGACGAAGTTACGCCACCCCGACGCGACGAGCGTCGGCATGAGCGTCTTCGCAAAGATAAGGCCGTTGCCGTGGAAGAGGCGCGTCGAGTTCAACCTCCTGCCGCTGGAGGAGACGTCGCAGCTCAAAATGCTCTCCTCCAGAAGCAGGAGCGGCTGATCCGCGAGCTCCAGCAGCAGCTGAGAGCAGCGCAGACTGCCTCGTTGAGGCAAGTCTCTGACCCTCAAGGAAGAAGAACGACGCCCCCAGCAGGGCAGCCCAGCCTCCTCGCGAAGATCTCAGAAACCATCTGGACCGCAAGCGGAGCCAGATCCATGACGAAGGCTCTAGCAACAGCCGGAGTCATCATAGCCACCGCAGCCTGAACCACTCCAAGCGAAAATCAAGAGCCCAGACTCCGGAAAAGGACGACGAGCAAGAGCGATTCGACAAGCGCGTCAGGTTGGCCCTTCAGCGCAACCTGGACGTGCGGGACCAGAAGCAGATCTGTGGCCACACTGATCTAGGGGCCTCGCCCTTCACAAGGGACATCGAGCGCGCCCCCTTGCCCAAAAGGTTCTCCGTCCCGCGGTTCGTCCCCTACGACGGACTGTCCGACCCATCCGCTCACCTCCGTCACTTTTCCCAGAAGATGTCCATCTGGGGAAACGAGGGTCACCTTAACTGCAAAATCTTCTCCTCCAGTTTGGGTGACCTCCCTCTGAAGTGGTTTTGCGCCCTCCCAGAGGAGTCGATTTCGAGCTGGAAGGAGCTCCAGCTCTCTTTTTTGAAGAAGTTCCAAGCTTACAGCGTCGTCCCCAAGAAAGAAGGGGACCTTCGCGCCCTGAGAATGAAGGAAGGTGAGACCCTCGCCAAGTTCGCCCGACGATTCTGGGCGGTTTACAGCCAGATCGAGGGCACTAGGGAGGAGATAGCGATCTACGCCTTCCAACATGCCCTGATCCCCGGCCACGACCTCCGGAAAGATTTGGTCGGAGACCCCCCAGAGTCCATGCCAGAACTGATGTCCCGGATAAAGCGCTTTGTCGCCCGGGAGGAAGACGAAATCCAGGCCCGGGAAGAGGGTGGAACACCAGAGCCCGAGCAGAAGAGCAACCAGCCTCGGCAGAGAGGCGGGGGGCCCTTTCAGAAACAAGAGCCCAAGCAGGCCTGGTCCGCCAGTTCGGCGAAGCCTACGTCGTCCCGATCTGGGGGCACCTGGAAGCCCAGACCTCCCACCAGCGCCGGTCAGAGCGGTGAACGTCGTCTTCAAGGAGCCGACATACCGTATCCTGAGCAAGATAAAGACTAAGCCGTTCTTCCAGTGGCCTACGCCCTGAAGAATGAGCCCACCACCGGCAGCCGAAGCAAGCTCTACTGCTCCTACCACAAGGGTAAAAGGCACAGGACCGAGGACTGCAATTCTCTGAAGTGGTACCTAGAAAAGCTAGCCAGCGAGGGCCACATTCCAGAGTTCGTCAAGGCCGATGATGCCGGCGGCAGCGAGGGCCGAGTTCACCAGAGCGCGGCCCGGGAGCCAGACAGTGAGGATTCCGAGAAGATCATTAACGTGATCCATCTGGCATCCTCAGTCTCCTCTTCTTCGTCTCGTGGAGGCTCGCAGGCCCGCGCCGAGGCCAGGCGAGCGTCTCATGGGAAGGAGGTGATGAAAGCCGAGCCCGCACCGGCATCCAAGAGAGCTCGCCGAGACCGTCCTGCTATCTCGTTCTCAGATAAGGATCTAGAGGGAATCCAGCTCCCTCACAACGACCCCCTGCTCCTCACAATGAAGTTAAGGGACTTCACCGTGAAGAGGATCCTCGTCGACTCCGGCAGTTCTTCCGAGGTCCTCTACTACGACTGCTTCAAGAAGATGAACCTCTCGGAAGCAAACCTCACGGAGGTCCGTGCACCCCTACTAGGGTTGTCCGCCACGCCAGTCTACCCCAAGGGTAAGATCACCCTGGAAACCCGGGTCGGCGGAGCCTCCGTCTTGGCCGACTTCCTGGTCGTGGACGCCCCTTCTCCCTACAACGTCATCTTGGGCAGAACGTGGCTCCACAAGTTGGAGGCAGTCCCTTCTTCCCTCCACCAGAAACTGAAGTTCGTCCTTGAGAACAAGGAGGGCACGATGGAAGTGGTCACAGTGGAGGGAGATCAGCAGCAGGCCAGGCAGTGTGTGCTGGCCGCAAGTCCCAGCAGTGAAAGAGCCGGAGCGCGTTAACCTCGCCGAATTCGAGAAAGGCCTAGACGAACTCGGCCGAGATCCTGAGAAGAAAAGCATCGAGGACCTGGCCGAGGTCAGGTTAAACTCGGCAGACCCAGATAGATTCTTCCTGATCGGCACCCAGCTGCCCGACGAAGAAAGAGCCGAGCTCTCAAGGTTCCTGATGCAGAATGTCGACGTCTTTGCTTGGAGCCCGAGCGAAATGCCTGGGGTCGACCCCTGAGGTCATGTGCCACAAGTTAAATGTGGACCCCGGCCACAAGCCAGTAGTGCAGAAGGCCCGAAGGACAGGGCTGCAGCAGACAGACGCGGTCGTCGAAGAGATCAACAACCTGCTCAAGGCAGGAGCCATTCAGGAAGTCCAGTACCCGATCTGGCTGGCCAACACGGTGGTGGTCAAGAAGAAAACTGGTAAATGGAGGGTGTGCGTGGACTTCACAGACTTGAACAGGGCCTGCCTAAAGACAGTTTCCCCCTTCCAAAAATTGACCAATTGATTGACGCCACCGCTGGTCACGACCGAATGAGTTTCCTCGACGCCTACAGAGGCTACCACCAGATTCCACTATTCGAGCCTGACGAGGAGAAAACGTCATTCATAACCCCCCGCGGTACTTACTGCTATAAGGTGATGCCCTTCGGGCTAAAGAATGCGGGGGCGACCTATCAGCGCCTCGTGACAAAGATGTTTCAGGCTCAGCTCGGACGAACGGTAGAGGTGTATATCGACGACATGGTCGTCAAATCAGTGCACTCCAGCGACCACCTGGCGGATCTTGGCCAAGTCTTCGACATCCTTCGCGCATACAAGCTCAAGCTAAACGCTTCCAACTACGCCTTCGGCGTAGCCTCTGGCAAGTTCCTCGGCAGCTTGGTGACGCGGAGGGGGATAGAGGCTAATCCGGACCAGATCACCGCAATCCAGGGCATTAAGAGCCCCTCTACCACGGAAAGAAGTCTAGAAGCTTACGGGAATGGCTACAGCACTCAATCGCTTCATCAGCCGGTCATCAGATAAGTGCAGGCCTTTCTTTCAGCTTTTAAAGAAAAATTGAAATTCCAGTGGACCCCTGAGTGCGACCAGGCATTGGCCGCACTCAAAACTTATTTGATGTCACCACCCTTACTCTCCACCCCAACTCTGGGGGAGATTTTGTATTTATATCTTGCGGTCTCGGATCACGCAGTAAGCTCCGTCCTCATCAGGGAGGACGAGGGAATTCAAAAACCAATCTACTATACGAGCAAGACCCTGCTCGATGCCGAGACCAGGTACCTTTTTGTTGGAAAAGCTTGCGTTGGCCCTCGTCAGTGCCTCCCGCAAGCTCTCCATTATTTCCAATCCCACACCATTGTGGTGATCACGGAGCATCCACTCCGTTCAATATTCAAGAAGGCTGACTTTTCAGGGCGAATATCAAAGTGGGCAGTTGAACTGGGGCAGTATGATATACAGTACCGTCCCCGAACTGCGATCAAAGCCCAAATTCTGGTAGACTTCATCGTTGAGTTCGTCTCGCCCAATTCGGCTCCGACCCAGCCCGGAACGGCACTGGGGGCACAGGGCACGAGCCAGAGCTGACTGAGGACGAGCAGCCTCCCACCTCGGCATGGAAGATCTTTGTCGACGGGTCAACCACCTCTAAGAGAGCTGGTGCCGGCATAGTCCTCCAATCGCCAGAGGGTCTGGTCATAGAGCAGGCTTTCACCCTCGACTTCAAAGCGACAAACAATGAGGCAGAGTATGAAGCGCTGATAGTAGGGTTGAACAGTGCCCAAATCCTCGGAGCCCGACACCTGGTGATCTTCAGCGATTCTCAACTGGTAACGAGCCAGCTCGATGGAGACTACCAGGCCAGAAACGACAGGATGGCGGCCTACTTAGCCCTTGCGAAAAACTGCTGTCTCATTTCCAGACAGCCGAGGTCAGGCAAAATATCCCGAGATACTAACACGCACGCAGATGCGCTTGCGAACCTCGCCTCTGCCGTCGAAGCAGGGAAGAAAAGGACCATCGAGGTTGGGTCAGTATCAAGGTCAAGCTTAGAACTCCATTCATCTCGGCTTGTCCTCTGTGCTGATCTCGGCCCCAGCTGGATGGATCCAATCGTCGCCTATTTGAAGGATGACCGGCTCCCTGAGGACAAGGCTGAAGCTCACCGGATCAGACTCAAGGCAGCTCGATTCTGGCTCTCTCCCGAAGGCAAACTCTACAGGAAATCCTTCACAGGTCCATACCTCCAGTGCGTCCATCCGAGCAAAGTGGACGACTTCCTGTACGAGATCCACGAAGAAATCTGCGGCAGTCACATAGGAGGCCGATCACTGGCTTACAGAGCAATAAGCCAGGGTTACTGGTGGCCATACATGCAGAAGGACGCGCAGGCGTACGCCAGGAAGTGCGAGAAGTGCCAGAAGTTCTCCCACTCTCTCCACCAGCCAGCACAAGATCTGAGTCCCCTCACTAGCCCATGGCCCTTCGCTCAATGGGGCCTGGACATTGTGGGGCCTCTTCACCGAGCTCCAGGAAACAAGAGATGGCTGATAGTCGCCACAGACTACTTTACAAAGTGGATAGAAGCTGAACCGTTGTCCTCAATCACGGACAGGGACTCCAGGAACTTCGTTTGGAAAAACATCCTAACGAGGTTCGGCATCCCCCGGACCTTGATTTCGGACAACGGGACTCAGTTCGACTCCAAGTCCTTCAAAGACTTCTGCCAAGAGCACGGTATCAGAAACCATTACTCCACTCCGGCATATCCACAGAGTAATAGCCAGGCAGAAATCTCTAACAAAGTGATCCTGGACGGCCTGAAGAAGCGACTGGACAAGGCAAAGGGAAGATGGACAGAGGAGCTTCCGAGCGTGCTATGGGCGTACAGAACAACTCCAAGGAGGTCCACCTCGGCAACACCTTTCTCTCTGGCCTACGGGATGGAGGCGGTCATTCCTTTAGAGATCGGCCTTCCCACCCTGAGGACAGAGCTGGTCGACCAAGGCCGAAATGACACGAACCTGGCAATGGAGCTGGAGCTGGCAGACGAGCGACGAGAAGCAGCTGCCCTGCGACTGACCGACTATCAGCAGCGGTTAGCAAGGGCATACAACCAAAATGTCAGGGAAAGAAGATTCTCCGTGGGAGAGCTAAAACTAAAGAAGGCCCTGCCAGCTGATAAAGAACCAAACGAAGGGAAGCTGGCTCCGAACTGGCATGGCCCATTCAGGGTGGTCGCACTAGCGGGGAAATCAGCCTACAAGCTCGAAGACTTAGAAGGCAAGCCGCTGCCAAGACCGTGGAATGCATCCCATCTAAAAAAATTTTATTTCTAAAGATGTAATGAATCCCGAATCAATGAAAGCAGCTTTTCGCCCTGTCTTCAATCTGTCGTCTCTCTTTCACTGACTCCGGCAACTCCAAGGGTTCGTAGCCCTGGAAGGAGGCCTCGAGTTCGAACACTCGGCCGAATTCCTAAAGTCAGGGATTTATCCCAATCTCCAAGGGTTCATAGCCCTGGAAGGAGGCCTCGAGTTTGAACACTCGGCCGAATTCCTAAAGTCAGGGATTTATCCCAATCTCCAAGGGTTCGTAGCCCTGGAAGGAGGCCTCGAGTTCGAACACTCGGCCGAATTCCTAAAGTCAGGGATTTATCCCAATCTCCAAGGGTTCGTAGCCCTGGAAGGAGGCCTCGAGTTCGAACACTCGGCCGAATTCCTAAAGTCAGGGATTTGTCCCAATCTCCAAGGGTTCGTAGCCCTGGAAGGAGGCCTCGAGTTCGAACACTCGGCCGAATTCCTAAAGTCAGGGATTTATCCCAATCTCCAGGGTTCGTAGCCCTGGAAGGAGGCCTCGAGTTCGAACACTCGACCGAATTCCTAAAGTCATGGATTTATCCCAATCTCCAAGGGTTCGTAGCCCTGGAAGGAGGCCTCGAGTTCGAACACTCGGCCGAATTCCTAAAGTCAGGGATTTATCCCAATCTCCAAGGGTTCGTAGCCCTGGAAGGAGGCCTCGAGTTCGAACACTCGGCCGAATTCCTAAAGTCAGGGATTTATCCCAATCTCCAAGGGTTCGTAGCCCTGGAAGGAGGCCTCGAGTTCGAACACTCGGCCGAATTCCTAAAGTCAGGGATTTATCCCACTCTCCAAGGGTTCGTAGCCCTGGAAGGAGGCCTCGAGTTCGAACACTCGGGCCGAATTCCTAAAGTCAGGGATTTATCACAATCTCCAAGGGTTCGTAGCCCTGGAAGGAGGCCTCGAGTTCGAACACTCGGCCGAATTCCTAAAGTCAGGGATTTATCCCAATCTCCAAGGGTTCGTAGCCCTGGAAGGAGGCCTCGAGTTCGAACACTCGGCCGAATTCCTAAAGTCAGGGATTTATCCCAATCTCCAAGGGTTCGTAGCCCTGGAAGGAGGCCTCGAGTTCGAACACTCGGCCGAATTCCTAAAGTCAGGGATTAAATCCCCCAACCTCCAAGGGTTCGAAGCCGAACTCATGCTCACATAGCCAAGACCAGCAGTATTCTGGATCCATCTCGGTGCACAAGCAGTTCGTCTCGGCCAGAGCCAGCCATTTCGGCCAAACACAGTTCTTGAGAAAAGAACTGTGCAAGCACTGAAGCACGGAAAGGCAGCACAAAAAACATTCCAAGATAGTGCGAGGAAAGTAAAAGGGAAAACAAAAAGCATTGCACACAATTCAAGTGATCGCAAAACTCTTCCTTTTTATTTATTGCAAACTGCTTCATTACAAGAGTTACAGAACAGAAAGGAAAAATATAGAAAAGAGGATCGCAGTCCTCTAAAAACAGAAAATAAAGTAAGACTGGGAGACTCTGATCTTCACCGACTCTTCAGGCTGCAAGTTCGAAGACGCCGGATCGTTACCTGGAGGTTCTAAGGGATCCTGAATTTCACAGAGCTCTATAATACACTTTGGTTGGTCAGACCAAAGCATTCAGGACCCCCTCCAGTTCGGAGGCCCTGGACCTCGCCGAGCTCTTCAACACCCTCCGGTCAGTAAGACCAAAATTTGAAGAGCCCCCAGGTCCAGCAGGCCTCAACTCCACCCTTAGTCTTACCATCCTGACACGGCACAAGGGGCTCGCAGGGAGCTCGATGCCACCCAGGACCCTACAGGATCGCCAGACGCCAAGGGTCCGATCATCCCGCAGTTGCAGAGGATTCCGCTGCAACCTGACCAGGGACGGTCGGCCATGAACCCGCGTTCAGAGAGCGCGTGGTCCACGGGAAGTTCCTTCAGAGAGTGCGCAGACCACGACGAGCTTCTCCCCTTGGAGAAAGCCGTCCACAGGCGCGGAGGTTCCCCCCAGATCAACTGGTTCCGAACACCCACTGGGCATGACTCCTACGTCTATGTGATTTAAACTATCCTAAGTTCTGTTCTTTTCTTCTCCCATGGCGAGCCTATTGCCCCTACTTATAGGAAGAAGAAGGGCTCAATCTCCGAAGGAAGTTAAGGGGCGAAGTCTCCCACGCGTTACATGGGACGCACGCCTTCCTGCCTGTTGACCAGCGGTTCCTATGACGCCACGTGGAGACGTCCGCACGTTTCCCTCATCGGCCGTAGCACCGTGCTTATTGCTATTTATGGTCTCAGAATACGGAGAATCGGCACAGACAGCCATGAAGACCGTTTGACTCTCTCTATCTCGAAGGCCATGCATCACAGTAAAGGCATTCAATACTATTCAATATCACAATACAGAAAGCACAAGAGAGAAAAATGCTCAAGTAAAGAAGCCTGTCTTTCATTAAAAGCAGAAAACATTACAAGGCCGAAAGCAAACGTATTACAGATGAAAGACCAAGAGAAGTAAAAGGAGCAAGGCTACTGCGGTTTCGGCGACTCCACCAGGTCGATCACCATATCTGCTGGATCAGTGGCTTCGACCGAAACCGTGACCTTGCTTGGAGCGTCGCTGGCAGAAGGGGCTTCAATTGGTTCCTCAGCCGAACCAGGGGCAGAGGAGGCTTCACCCTGAGGAGCGGCAGGGGCATCGCTCGGGGCCGGGGCAGCTGGAGCGTCGTCTGAAGCAGGGGCGACTGTAGGAGCTTCGTCAGGGGCACTTTCAGCTGCAGGAGTCGAGCTCGGCTCAGCAGCCGTGTCCGAGTACTTTGGCAGGTTCCGGTAGACAGGGTGGTCCTCGGGAACCCCCGCGCATCTCAGTGCGGCCAGACATCCTTCCTCGAACAGAATGGAGGTGACCTCCTCCACCTGCTTCTTATACAGCTCCGTGGCGTGGTCCACCCCATTCTGAAAAGCGGATTGAACCTCGGACAGAAGGGAAGCCTTCTCCTTTTCCAGTTCAACGTTCGCTATCTTCAGCTTCTCCTTTTCAGCACTCCCGGCCAGCACCTCCCCGCGCAGCTTCGTCCCCTCGGCCATCGATTCAGCCTTCAATCTGGCCAGCTCCGACTCTAGCTCAGCGGTCCTCTTGTTTCTCGCCCCGACCTCGCCTTTCAGCCGATTAGCTCTCGACGTAAGCTCGGCGACATCAGTCAGAGCCGATGCCAGCCGAGCAGACTCTTCAGCGCTGGCTTTCTTCAGCCCCTCCATTCGTTTCCGCTGTTCTTCCAGCTCCTTCTTCAGCTTATCCCTCTCGGACTCCAGCTGAGTGACCCGTGCAGCGTTCCTGTCGCTCCGTCCCACCACGGTCAGGAGCCTCTGCACGTTCTGCAAATGGAGAAGATGGGTCAAGCTGGGGCAGTCGAGCCAAATTACTTGAAGAAAAAAAAAACGTTGAAAACACTTACCAGAAGGTTAGCCTGAATCGCTGAGACCATCAGGCTCTCGTTGTCGAACCTCTCGTGCGTCTCCATGTCCCGCGGCAGAGCGCAGACCTTGGCGAGAGCCCCGATGACATCGGCGTTCCCCAGCAGCCGATCCTCGACGTTCAGAGGCTTGCCGGGCTGCGTCTCCATCCTCGGCCTCCATGGCGCCGGGGCAGTTCGGGGTCCGGAGGACGACCCAGACGCTTGCCCCGCCGAGATGGTGAGCTCGCGAGTCGTCCCGCCGGACGGCCTGCTGGCCGGTACGCTCTTCTCGGCTGGTGCACCCTTCTCAGCCGGTGCACTCTTTTCAGTTGGAGCCTTGACTCCGGGGGCCCGCGCAGGGGTTTTGCCCTTCGGAGGCTGTTCGGCCCCCAAGTCCTTCTCCCCCGCCTTGGACTTCTTCCTCGGCGGGGACCCCTCCTTCGAGCGATCCGTCGAGCGTCGCCGAACTCCCCCGCTCGGAGCGGGAGCAGGAGCAGAAGAACCGCTAGCACCCCCGAGCCCGAGGCTGAGCGGGTACTGGCAGATGATGGCGCCCTAGAGGATGAGGACCTCAGCCTGAACTTGGCCGCCAGGTCCTTCACTACTGGCTCCCTTGAGCTTCCCTCCATACTTTCTTCTCTATCGGAAAGAATAAGCGTCCACAATCTGCGTCAGGTTCGGCGGCTCCGAACTAGAAGTGGACGCCTCGGCACCAGACGCAGCTCGGCTCGCAGCAGGAACGGGCAAAGGGATCCCGGCAGGCACGGCAACGGAGACGGTTGGACGGTCAGGGTGCGCTTCGTCCACCTCGGGTACTCCTTCCTCTGGTAGTGACCACGGTATCTCGGCGTGTATCCGAGCAGCTTCCAAGCTGACCTGGTCTCGTGCCCCTTGTACCTCTCAACCTTGTTGATGTCGTCGGCGTTCCTCCTCCAGCCTTCACTCGCAGCTCGGCGTCGCCTCGCGCCTGCCTCTGCACAACAAAAAGTTAGAGTGTCAGTTCGGCTTCATCGAGATCAAGCAAAACAGGTAAGAGAAAGGGAGCGGTGTTTACTTGGGACGGTCCCGGGGCGACGTGGGACCATCAGCCTCCTGCTTTCGCCAGCGCCGAACTCCCAGTCCCCCGACACACAGAAGAAGGCTTCTTCGGCATTCTTACTTGAATCTTCCAAGGCCAGGACGAAGCCTCTTCGCTGCGGCTTCACCCGGAGATAGTATTTCCCTTCCCCAGCCTTGCAGATGTCGTAGGTGTCCTCGATATCGTGGACACCTAGGTCGGTCCCCAGAATCTCATTCAGCTTCGCCGTGCCCATGATGACCTTATAGCCATTGGGCATCAGCTGGCACGGGGTAAGGGACCAGGTACTGAGGCAAGCCCTAAGTAGAGGGTGCAGGGGAAATCTGACCCCGCCCTCGATCACAGAGATCAGAGGGAACGGCATCCAGCCGCAGGACCAGCGCATCGTGGCATAGTCGACGGAGTCCGCCGGCTTGAGAAGGACTCCCTCCGGGATACCAAAAGCGGCCCTAAATCTGGCTATGCCCTCTTCAGTATCTAGATCGAACCTAGGGGTGACCATGTCTAAAGAAGGGGTGACAGCAAAAGCTAAACCCTAAAAGTCGCGAAACCGCAAAGAAAAGCTAGACAGAGGCACGAAGCAACTTACAGAGACGAAGGGGCAACTCAAGACAGGTCCGAGCACGTCCTATATATGGTCGTCCTCACTAGAAAAATCTCGAGCAGCAGAGCAGAAATCAAAGACGAAGGCGAAGGCGAAAGGAAATCAGAAACAAGAAAGGGAGATGGCAGCCCTATTTATGGAAAAAGGAACCATCGGCAGGCGCCACTTTCGAAATTCGAAAGGACGGACTTCGCGATCCGCGCCCGTTCCATCAATAAGACAGCGCAACCAGTGAAGAGACTACGCGTGTAGCCGTCGATTCGCTTCCCAGGACAAATAGGGCAGAGCAATTACTGCTTCAAAAGAGTTGAAACGACACCAGGCAATGATCGCCGCATCCCCAGACGAGTTTTCTAGCTTCCGACCGCTAAAGGCTGGGACGCTTAAGAGGTCAAAAGCTAGGGGGCAATTGTGTGGGGAGATTTCCGGAACTCAGGATTAAGCTAATCACAGCCGTCAGATGAGACTAAGCACTCCCACGTGCCATCCGCATGCCATCCACGTGGCACCATTCTCACCTCGGCTAGCAAGGCAGAGGCCTCAGCCGAAGTCAGACAGCTCCAGGCCACTAGCGCCGAGCTCGGCTACCCCATGTGCCCATCTCGGCTGAGAGCTCCATCCCGACTGAAGGGGCCAGGACGAAAGCCGAGACAGGAAAGGACTTCCACTCGCACTCCTCATCTCCCACGTCATCAGGCACGTGGAGGAGTAGGGGGGCGAGCCAGTAACACAAGTGCGACATCCAGCCGTCCACTATCTTCGCCAGATCACTGACATGGCGGCATCCAGCGGCTGAAGCCACATCAGGGCAAGGACCGAGGGCGGATCCGATAGTACCCCAACCGTTAAAGGCGCCCAACACGATCTGGCCCAACGTGACGCGCATTTAATGCAACGTGGGCTGATCCGACTGGCATTAAATGAGGAGTGGGCTGGATTGGACCGCATTAATTGCAACGTGGGCTGATCATGACTTCCCAATCGAATCATGAGACCCATGCCAAGATATCGTCCAAGATATCTTCCTAATCGTCTATAAAAGAGCTGCATTTCACATGCAAGGTACGCACAATACAACCCAGAGAGCTGTTACCCTGCCTCTCTTCTTCCTCTCCTTCCATTGTTCCAGTTCATTCACTGACTTTGGCATCGGAGAGCCTTGCGCCGCCCAGGCCAGGGTCCTCTGACCGTGTGTTCTTCTCTTTCAGGCTTTCGGACGGTACCCAGTCGTCACCATCGTTGGATAAGTCCTCTAAGGCTCCCCAGTTATTGTGGGTCATTATTTTCTGCAGCTACAGCTAATATGCTTCAGTAGATATGATTTTTCAGATGACCGGGTGTATGCGGGAGAGGAACCTCTGTGGCAAAGCTCTGGTTATCTGACTTGGGTTTAATTAGTTTGGATCCTCTGGGGCCTCCGCTCACGATATATGAGTGAGGCACCTATAAAAAAACTTGAATCTTTCGAGTGGATGGACTCTTATTTCAGCAGGGATGGAGGGATCTTGATATATTTCATTCTAACAACAGATAGTCCCCAAGTCAAAATTGGAATATGTTTTTTTTTTTTTTCTGGTTAATCGACAGAGGGTCTATTTTATATTCGAGTGAAAATTTTCAACTACTGATTCAATAGGGGTCATTTATTTTGACCTTTTGAATTTGATCTTTATACTACTGAGGGGCCTCGTAAAATTCTCGTGAGTGACATCAGAGGATCTGAACTAGCTGGGGGGAGATAAGGAAGTGGGTCTCATGCCTTGTTGATCTTTTGATATTTTATTTTATTTTATTGGTCTCCTTCTGAGTCAGCCCGCTAGCTCGCTGGCTTTTGCATTGTCCCCCAAGGTAAAGCTACTGTGAAATAAAGGGGGAGCACATAATTTGTTGTGTTGATTTTTTTAACTTTATATTACCACTGCCCACTGCCCACTGCCCACTGCCCACTCCCATATTCCTTCTTTATCCTGATTGAACTAAATGGTGGACCCACAAAAGCAACGTGGGAGTTTGGTAGACTGTCTCATATTTAAAATGGCCTCTAAAGAATGCTACAGTACTGGGAAAGATCGCTGCAAGGGAAAAGGAAATAGTTTTTTTAGGAGTGGGACTACTGAGCTTCTTACCGTATTAAAAGTCGTATATATTCATAGTCAATGCAGTCTATTGAAAGTCAAAATCTAGTCATTTTCTATGTTGTGCGTCCTCCACCATGTGTATGCTAACATGAGCCATCACATGCTTTTGCAGGTGCAAAGGAAGACAGCAAGCTTCGAATTCAACACCAAATCTCTCCGAAACTTTGTGGTTGAAAGCGTCCGCGACGAACTCCTAAACCGTCTCTTCCCGATACTATCCCGTGCCAGCAAAACCAACGAAACCCTCGACCTCCAAGATATCCTTGAGCGATTCGCCTTCGACAATGTCTGCAAGGTTGCCTTTAACGAGGACCCCATGTGCCTTGCAGCGCCTGTCGCCGCCTCCGGCCAGCTCTCCCCCGACTTTGCCCACGCCTTTGAGACCGCCACCTCCCTCAGCTCCGGCCGCTTCCGCTACGCCATCCCCTACCTCTGGAAAATCAAGAAGCTCCTCAACATCGGCTCGGAGAAAAAGCTAAAAGAAGCCATCTCCATTGTTCACAGCTTCGCAATGAAGATCATCCAAGACCGGAAAAAAGCAGGCCCCGCCGCCGACACCGACCTCCTCTCTCGTTTCATGGCAAGCACCGACAGCTCCGACGAGCTTCTCCGTGATATCGTCGTTAGCTTCATCTTAGCCGGCCGCGACACAACTGTTGGAAATAGGGTGGGCCTCTAGGATAAGTTTCAAAAACTTTTGACCCACTTGACGCAGGGATCAACTATCCACAAGGCTACAAAACCCAATCCAAGATCTATGTCCTCAATCTCAGTCATCATGATCAGTAAATACAATCTATTTACAAGATAGAAACAGCAACTAACAAGCATCCATAATAATCTACAACATGCAAAGAAGTGGATTATACCTTTGGAGCTCGGTTGTGCTCTAATGGAGGAGTTGCGTCTTTCTTTGATGATGAAACGCTTTCACTAATCAAATAGGGATCTCCAAGACCTCTTGATCTTCCACGCTATGACCCGTATCAGATTCTCCTTTTTCTCAAGAAGATGGTGGGATCTCCAAGAGAAAACTACTAGGAACTCTAGGGAGGAACTAGAAAGAGAACTAGAAGAGGGGAAGGAGGAAGAGCATGTGCAACTATTGCACAAAAGGGCCTTGGGCGTGAATCCCTAGGTGGTTGTATGCATGGGACGTCCAAGGCCTCTTCTCCTCTTATTTATAGCTTTTGCAAGCCCAACTTACTAATTTCCATTAGAAGTCTTACTTCCAAAAATTAGTAACTATCTCTTCTTAATTAAAATAGAAGTCTTACTTCCATTAATTAATTAGTAACTTACCATATCATAATTAGAAGTCTCACTTCAATTATGATTAGTATCTTTCTAATTCCTTTCTAATTAAAATAGAAGTCTCACTTCTACTAAAATTAGTAAGTCTACTATTACCACTATTAGAAGTCTCACTTCAAATAGAAATAGTAACTTTTCTTTTAGAGTTCTACTAGAATTAGATACTTTCTAATTATTGGGCTAGCGTGGGGACCACTAGGGATTCCTTAGAAAGCTGGCTCCAACTGGGACACGCGACCCCACATCTCATGTGTAATCCGGGCCCACAGTTAATTGCAAATAACTCCATTATATAAATGCAATTGAACTCCAGTCTTAGGAATATTACATAGAAGACCCTAAACTTCCACATTACCACAAGTAGACCCCTCTATCAATATCCATGGATTAATTGGACCTGTCTTCCAAAATAGATCCATATCTTATTATCCTTGAGCCCCAATTAATTATAATGATCAATAGGTACCTTTCCAATTAACTCTTAATCGGAATGGGTGCGCACTTACCAATGATAAATCCATTAATTAGAACAAGGGGATATTAGAGATAGATTCCATCTTGACTATTGAATGTTCCCACAGCTCTACTACCATGTACCCAAATCACCGAGGTGTTGACCTACATTTGGCCTTACTCATTGGTGACTCAAAGCAAATGAATAGATAGAAACTTGAGTTCATTAATGTCTCAGGATTGAGAGCCTATTGCTAGGGAATTATGAGAGCAGACCTTAAAATAAAGACAGTGTTTATAAGGTGCTTCTCATGGTCCTTCAATACATCTAATGTACCAACACTATGATCCAGAATCTTCCATTCTGATGATCGAGACAAATCACACTATCTCATAGTGATCAAAGTACTGCAACCTTATCAGTATGAGATGTCCAGTCTCATCACTGGTTGTGATAATATTTAAGTATAAGATTTGCCACACATGTCTCCCGTATGTGGATCTCATCCATACACATGTGTTACATCTAATATACTTGTGGACCCCGGTTCATCTCATGAACCATCATGTCATTCGTATTGGTTATGTGCAAGTATATAATAAATCACCATTCATCTCATGAAAAGTAAACATGAATATATGAATAAATAAAGAATTCAATCAATTTATTATATCATCTACTGGATTGAGTCCATAAAACTAACAACCTCCTCCACTTTAGCCTGGTTCTTCTGGCTCCTATCCTCCCGACCCGACGTCGAGAAGAACATTAGAGAAGAGGTCAAAAAAGTAAGAGCCCAGTTCCAGAACAACGACCAGACCTTCAGTTTCGAAGAGTTAGGTGAAATGCACTACTTGCATGCGGCGATTTCGGAGGCTCTGAGGCTATATCCTCCTGTATCGGTCGATACGAAAGCCTGTTTGAAAGATGATGTTTTGCCTGATGGCACGTTTGTAGGGAAGGGTTGGTTTGTAACGTACAATGCTTATGCAATGGGAAGGACGGAGGCGATCTGGGGCAAGGATTGTGACGAGTATGTACCGGAACGGTGGTTGGATAATTGTAAGACCCCGACCCGAGAGACCTCGTTTAGAGTTGTTTGTGTTGTGTTTTAGTTTTAAGTGTGTTTAGTGGTTTTTGGATTAGTTGGGGATTAGAATAGCTTTTATAATAGCTTTGGGGAATTTGGAGAGCCTTTTTTAATTGTGGGACCCTTTGGGGGTTCTTATTTCGAATTGTGTGAGATTGGGGGTTTACCGATGATTTCCAAGAATCGTGTTCTTAAACCCATTGGATTTATCTTGTTAATCCCTACAATTTTCTTGTTGACATCGTTTTCATTCGAGGACCTTAAACCTGATTTTTCACTAATTGAGGGCAAAATGGTCTTTTTACCCAAAATCTGGACACCGATTTTCAATGTCACCAAAATGTGCAAAATATATACTTTTTGGAAACTAGAAATTTTACCGATCAACTTTGTCTTCTTCGTCGAATTCGTTTGTAGCTCCGAAGACCATGTTTTGAGCCCGAGAAGTTCTTTAAGTTGTGGGCCCCATCCTCACTTACTATATATAGAAAGCTTCTTCTTCTTTTTCCCATTTCTGGCAAAAACCCTAGAGGAGAAGAGAAACCCCAGCCCTAAGGGTTTTCCTTACCTTTTTTTGCTTCTTCATCTTCAATCCCCCACTAAACTAGTGCTAATGGAGAATTAGTTGTTATAATCTTCTTCCTCATCTCAAGGCCTTTGTCTTGACACAAATTTTGAAGAAAACCGCCCACTCCAAGATCTACTTTGGACAACACCTTGCTTTTTGAAGAACTTCTTTGTAAGTGATTTTCCTAAAAATGTTATAATCTCGATTGTTTATCCCTAGGGAAACTCTATTTCAGTTATTGGAGAATTTCGTCTTGTTTTATTTGGATTTTGTTGATTTAGGGTTTGGTTTTGGGGGTTTTGTGTATAGGTGTTTGATTTTGGCTTAAGAGGTGATTAGAGCTCATTTGAATTGCAATTAGACCCAAGGCAAGTGGATGAAATGATTCTCATGTGTTTTATCATGTTTTATGCAAAATCTTGATTTGTCTTCATTGATGGTTTTAATGAATTATCATGTTTGATGATTTAGTCTTATTGATTTTGAACGATGATTTGATGAGATAATGAGGCAAGGAATAGCCCAATTAATTGTGAAGATATGTATGGAAGAAGGGGAAAGAAAGGAAATGGATAGGAGTTGGACAAGAGAAGGATTCAACCAAATGGGTTGAGGTTCGCTACAGGGCCGATCGATCGCCCATCAGGTCCGATCGATCGGACTGTAATTAACTGAGAGGGTTTGCAGGACCGATCGATCGCCCATCAGGTCCGATCGATCGGACTGTAATTAACTGAGAGGGTTTGCAGGACCGATCGATCGCCCATCAGGTCCGATCGATCGGACTGTAAATAACTGAGAGGGTCTTCAGGACCGATCGATCGCCCTTCAGATCCGATCGATCGGACTGAGATGAGATGAAGTATAAAATAGGAGAATTGTGGGATTATTTTCCATATTCACCCCAAGTCCACCCTCAAGTCCAATTCAGCTCTATCCCTTATCTTCTTATTTGAAGGCACTGAATCTATAAGGATGCATTTAAACCCATGAATGAATTGGGAGAATGGTGATGGGTTGTATTGGGGAGGTATTGCTGGAGCCCCATTGTTATATAAGGACTTGTAAGGCATTGCGTAAAGTCCGGAGGAAAGGGAAAGCTTATCATGAAGATTCTATGAGATTTTCTAAATTGACCAATGTGTATAAGGACCCGGAATGTCCCTAATTCTTAAAGAGTACCAAAATTTCATCATAATCGACATACGGGACCCTATTCGCACTGATTCAATTCTAGAAACCCTATTGTTAGCCTGTAAAGGTATGGAAAAAAAACTATTTGTATTTGATTTTCAACCAAACTCTTATTTTGGGATTTCAAACCAACTTGATATGACTAGACTGTTACAAGAGTACTAAAAGTGATGTGTTTAGCTTTTGCTAACTTGTATATGGCGACTTGAGATGGATGTGTATTTGTGCCTATGGCACCCCGTTTCTTACTGTGCATATGATTTGATTTATCGTATTTGACCTATGAGTCGGCACCACTGAGCTTGGACGACCTCGTCGGTTTGATCCTCCGACTTGGGGTTCCTTCCCCTCCCGATAGCCAGCTGCAGTCTGGAATGTGCAGAGTTTTTACCCGGTTCGCTACCGTGGTCCCGCAGAGTATATATATATGTATATTATAATATTTATAGTTGTTCCTCCTCACCTCGTGTGACTGAGGTCAATGATCCTGTTAGGGTATGCGCTCTCTTCACTTCGGTGAAGGGAGGATCTAGCTTGTGGGGTTTGCCATCTTGACAGTTTCCAAATCCTTGTTACCTTACATGATTTATTGCATATGTACTTCTTTTGAAATGATACATTGTCTTTTATAAAGTTCATTGTTTATCCATAAGTTTTCTTAACTCTTGCATAGCATCATTGTTTTATTATTGCTATGTCTTTTCACCCACCTGCCAGACCGTCGTGTCTGATCCATTTATTTTGGTACTCAGGTCCCGAGCTCTTTGCCTTTGAGGAGGAGCCAGAGGAGGCGGTCGGTGCACCGCAACGAGTGATTGAGTGGCAAGCCGATGATGTCATGTAGACATTCGGCCTTGCCTTGAGAACGATACACTTTGGGAACTTGATATCTTTGGTTTAGATTTCATTTGGTTTGTACGGTCTTTGTTGACCGTTATTTTGGGAGCTTTAATTAACTGATACTTTGTAAACATACTTGAATTTACTTTGGGGAAATTATGCTTGATCATTGCTCATCCTGATATCTTATCATGTTAACCATAAATCAGTCTTGTTTATGGATTTGAATGGAATTAATATGGTTTACTACACGCTTCCGCAATTATGAAAATGTGTTTGATATGGTTACATGTGAGATGATGTGTAAAGATAATCCTCACCGCGGAACCCTGTGGGAAATCACGTGCACGGATAAATATTCTTTTAATTCCGTGTGCGTTTTAGCCAAAGAGATGCACGTGGCGCGGCATCAACCCGACCTGTCCCGACCTCCCGGACTCGGATCCTTTTCCCCCTTTCGGTCCGGGGGTCGCGACAGGACTGGTATCAGAGCGGGACATGTTTCAGGCAATTAAAAGAAACTAGAAATCTAAGTACGTGGCGAGGATCCGTTAGATAGAATCGTGTGAGCAATGTGTGACCACCCTGTACTTGATTTATGTGTGCTAACAATTTGTTTTGCAGCGTTATGCCACCTCGCAAAAGAACAGCAAACAGTAATCCCATTGCCAGTAACAGCGAGAGTGCAGGGCTTAGTACAGAAGAACTTCAGGACAACAATATGCAGAACCAATTCCAACAGATGATGCAGGCTATGATAGACCAACAACGCCAGGCCAATGAGAATCAGGCTAGGCTCCAAGCACAAGCATTTGAGACACAGACTAGATTGCAAGAACAGATGCTTAAGAAAGATGAGGATCATGCTAGGGAGATAGCTCAAATGCAGGCACAGTTGTTGGGAATATTGGAGAGGAGACCGGAACCAATCCCAGTTGCACCACCTGGTCCGGTAAACATTAGAGGGAATGATCCTAATGTGCTGTATGAGCGGTTCAGGAAGAGAGGACCGAAAGAATTTTTGGGGACTGAGGACCCAATGGCAGCAGATGATTGGCTTGAGCACACCGAAAACATATTCGAGATATTCATATGTACCGGTGTGGAACGTGTACAGCTTGCAGCCTCTATGTTTGTGGGTTTAGCAGATATTTGGTGGAAGACCGTCAGGGCAGAATATAGGGAAATGGCTGATGCAGAAGCTTGGGTTAACTTCAAGAGACAGTTTGGAGAGAAATACGTACCTGCACATGTCAAGAGACAAAAGGCAGCAGAATTTCAACAACTTGTGCAAGGGAACATGACAGTCCTCGAATACCTTACCAAATTCGAGAGATTGTCAAGGTATGCTCCAGAGCTGATAGACACTGTTGAGAAGAAGATAACCAAGTTTCTTGAGGGACTTCACCCGATTATTGAGAGAGATGCTA
Organism: Litsea cubeba; assembly: GCA_012931725.1. Taxonomy (NCBI): domain Eukaryota; kingdom Viridiplantae; phylum Streptophyta; class Magnoliopsida; order Laurales; family Lauraceae; genus Litsea; species Litsea cubeba. The sequence continues at coordinate 115,134 of WHSA01001062.1, forward strand.
CCGGGGTTATACCACCCGTTACCTTTGAAGAAGCTGTCAAGAGAGCATACAAATTTGAGAACTTCCACAACAAAATCATCAAGAACCAAGGAAAGGGTCAAGGCCAGCAGCAGAACAATCAACAAAGAAACAATCAGAACAAGAGGCCAAGACAAGAGCAAAATGTGCAAAATCCGGATGCTTGTATCCATTGTGGGAAACATCATGGGAATGCCCAATGTCGTACTATCACGGGAGCATGTTTTAGATGTGGTTCATTGGACCACCAAATGAGGGATTGCCCAAGGCCAGATAGACAGAATAGACAGCAACAAGGAGTACAGCGTCAGGCACCACCTCAGAATGCATTGGTAGTTCAGAATCAAGCAAGGCCACTACAACAACAGGCACCTCAACAACAGTTTAGACCACCACAACAACAGCAACAACAGGCCCGTCAGCAAGGGCAGAATCAAAATCAGAATCAGCGTCCTCAGAATCAGAATAGGAATGCACCACAAGGCAGGCAACAGCAAGGGCAGAACAGGCCACCACAAAGGGCACAACTCTATGCTGTCAATAGAGCTGATGTGGAGGCTGAAGGCAATGTAGTGGAAGGTACACTTCTCGTCTGTGGTTTTGATGCTAAGGTTTTGTTTGACCCTGGCTCTACTCACTCATTCCTATCTCCAAAATTTGCTATGTTGATTGATATGCATGCTAGAGAGTTGAGTTTCATTCTGACTGTGACTACCCCTTTAGGTAAGGAAGTTGTTTGTAGAACTTTTTACCCTAGTTGTCCAGTCATGATAGGAGAAGTAGTGTTACCGGCAGATCTCATTTTATTAGAGATGCAGGATTTTGATGTCATCCTAGGGATGGATTGGTTAGCAGGATACCATGCTACTATGGATTGTTTTCATAAGACCCTAACTTTTAAGTTAGAGGAGACCCAAGCAGGGGTGTTGTTTCAGGGAGAGAGGAGTAGTTCTGGTGCAGGATTTATTTCAGCATTGAAGGCTGATAGGCTTCTAAAAAGTGGTTGTGAGGGTTATTTGGCGTTTATTCACGGAGGATAAATGGTCCCAAGGGGTGGAGGAGATTCCAATTGTTTGTGAATTTCCAGATGTTTTCCCGGAGGAGATACCAGGATTGCCACCCATTAGAGAGATAGACTTCACTATTGAGTTGTTACCAGGGACTGCTCCGATATCTATCGCACCTTACAGAATGGCCCCGGCAGAATTGGGAGAGTTGAAGATGCAATTGCAAGAACTTTTGAACAAAGGTTTTGTGAGACCTAGTGTGTCACCGTGGGGAGCACCAGTTTTGTTTGTAAAGAAGAAGGATGGTTCCATGAGAATGTGTATTGACTATAGAAGATTGAACCAAGTGACCATCAAAAACAAATATCCATTGCCAAGGATAGATGAATTGTTTGATCAGTTGCAAGGAGCTGCTTACTTTTCGAAGATTGATTTGAGGTCAGGCTACCATCAGTTGAGAGTTAGAGACTCAGATGTACCAAAAATAGCCTTTCGGACAAGATATGGACACTATGAATTTCTAGTGATGCCATTTGGTTTGACTAATGCACCGGCAGTTTTCATGGCATTGATGAACAAAATATTTGCGGAGTATTTGGATCAGTTTACAGTGGTGTTTATTGATGACATTTTGGTGTATTCCAAGACCAAAGGCGAGCATGAAGAACATTTGAGGATAGCACTCCAGCTGTTGAGGGAGAATCAGTTGTTTGCCAAACTTAGTAAGTGTGAATTTTGGTTGGACCAAGTCACATTTTGGGTCATATCATCTCCAAAGAAGGATTATCAGTAGACCCGTCCAAGGTTGAGGCAGTCATGAATTGGGATAGACCGAAGAATGCATCAGAAATCAGGAGTTTTCTTGGATTGGCAGGGTATTATCGGAGGTTTGTGCAAGGATTTTCGTCGATTGCGTCACCTTTGACGAAGTTGACAAGGAAGAATGCACCATATGTTTGGACAGACAAGTGTGAAGCTAGTTTCCAAGAGCTGAAGACGAGATTGACTACGGCTCCAGTCCTTACTTTGCCATCTGGGAGCGGCGGTTTTACCATTTTTACCGATGCTTCTAATGTTGGGCTTGGATGCGTGCTAATGCAAGATGGGAAGGTAGTTGCATATGGATCTCGGCAGTTGAAGGATCATGAAAAGAACTATGCAACGCATGATCTTGAGTTGGCAGCAGTGGTTTTAGCATTGAAGATGTGGAGACACTACCTCTATGGAGAGAAGTTTGAGGTTCACTCCGATCACCGTAGTCTACAGTACTTGTTTTCTCAGAAGGAGTTGAACATGAGGCAAAGGAGATGGATGGAATATATTAAAGACTATGATTTTCCAATCAAGTATCACCCGGGAAAAGCGAATGTAGTTGCAGATGCCTTGAGCAGAAAGTCAGTGAACATGGCAAGTCTTCGGGGGACTTATGTGGTACAGCAGTTAGAAGAGTTGGGTGTAGATTTTCAGCCACTAAGAGAAGGTGTCATGTTAGCAAACATGTCAGTGTCAGAACCTTCTTTCATTCAGAAGATCAAGGAGAATCAGTTGCAAGACCCAGAGTTGGCTAAGATCTTTGAGCACTTAGCAGATCGTCCGGATTTTCGTGTTGTTGATGGAGTTTTGTATTACCGAGACCGTCTGTGTGTGCCTAACTTGGAGGACTTGAGGAATGATATCATGTCCGAGGCCCATGATACCAAGTATTCCATACACCCGGGCAGTACGAAGATGTACCAGAATTTGAAGGGCAGATTTTGGTGGAATAACATGAAGAGAGAGATAGCAGCTTTCGTCTCTCGTTGTATGACATGTCAGTTGATCAAGGCAGAACACCAGAAGCCTCCAGGGTTACTACGACCATTAGAGATTCCGGAATGGAAATGGGAGCACATTACCATGGATTTCATATCGGGTTTACCGAAGACTAGTAAGGGAAATGATGCTATTTGGGTCATAGTGGACCGTCTCACCAAGTCAGCTCATTTCCTACCGATGAAGACTGGGAAGAAGATGCATATGTTACCTTTGGCACAGTTGTTTGTCACAGAAATTGTCAGTCGTCATGGACAGCCAGTTTCCATCACATCCGATAGAGACAGCAGATTTGTCTCAAGATTTTGGAAGACATTGCATGAGTCTATGGGTACGAAGTTACAGTTCAGCACAGCCTATCACCCACAGACCGATGGCCAGTCAGAAAGGACAATTCAGACACTTGAGGATATGCTTCGAGCTTGTGTACTAGATTTCAAGACTCAATGGGATGAAGCCTTACCGTTGTGTGAGTTCGCTTACAACAACAGTTTCCACTCGAGTATCGGTATGGCACCTTTTGAGGCCTTGTATGGCAGAAGGTGTAGGACACCTGTTCGTTGGGAAGAAGTTGGAACTCGCAGTTTCCATGGACCGACCATTGTTAGTGAGACAAGTGACAAGGTCAAGTTGATCCAAGAACATCTGAAAGTGGCTCAGAGTAGACAGAAGAGTTATGCAGACTCTCACAGAAGGGACTTACCATTTAAAGAAGGAGATAAGGTTTTCTTGAAAGTGTCACCTACTCGTGGGACTTTGAGGTTTGGACAGAAGGGCAAATTATCTAGGAGATACATTGGACCGTATGACATTGTGAGTAGGATTGGTGATGTGGCTTACAGGTTAGCCTTACCACCCGAACTTTCCGGCGTACACAATGTTTTCCATGTGTCTATGTTGAAGAAGTACGTTCCCGACAGACTACAAATACTCCGTTATGAGCCATTAGAAATTCGAGAAGATGCTACCTATGTTGAGAAGCCTAAGCAGATCATTGACACCAAGTAACAAGAATTGAGAACTCGGACTATTCAGTGGTCAAGGTACTTTGGGAGAATCATGGACCGGAAGAAGCAACTTGGGAATTACGGGATCAGGTTCAGAAGAAGTACCCACATCTTCTACCGGAGGTGAGTTTTAATCTCCATTTGGAGGACCAAATGTCCTAAGGGGTGGAGGATGTAAGACCCCGACCCGAGAGACCTCGTTTAGAGTTGTTTGTGTTGTGTTTTAGTTTTAAGTGTGTTTAGTGGTTTTTGGATTAGTTGGGGATTAGAATAGCTTTTATAATAGCTTTGGGGAATTTGGAGAGCCTTTTTAATTGTGGGACCCTTTGGGGGTTCTTATTTCGAATTGTGTGAGATTGGGGGTTTACCGATGATTTCCAAGAATCGTGTTTTTAAACCCATTGGATTTATCTTATTAATCCCTACAGTTTCATGTTGACATCGTTTTCATTCGAGGACCTTAAACCTGATTTTTCACTAATTGAGGGCAAAATGGTCTTTTTACCCAAAATCTGGACACCGATTTCAATGTCACCAAAATGTGCAAAATATATACTTTTTGGAAACTAGAAATTTTGCCGATCAACTTTGTCTTCTTCGTCGAATTCGTTTGTAGCTCCGAAGACCATGTTTTGAGCCCGAGAAGTTCTTTAAGTTGTGGGCCCCATCCTCACTTGCTATATATAGAAAGCTTCTTCTTCTTTTTCCCATTTCTGGCAAAAACCCTAGAGGAGAAGAGAAACCCCAGCCCTAAGGGTTTTCCTTACCTTTTCTTGCTTCTTCATCTTCAATCCCCCACTAAACTAGTGCTAATAGAGAATTAGTTGTTATAATCTCCTTCCTCATCTCAAGGCCTTCATCTTGATACCAATTTTGAAGAAAACCGCCCACTCCAAGATCTACTTTGGACAACACCTTGCTTTTTGAAGAACTTCCTTGTAAGTGATTTTCCTAAAAATGTTATAATCTCGATTGTTTAGCCCTAGGGAAACTCTATTTCAGTTATTGGAGAATTTCGTCTTGTTTTATTTGGATTTTGTTGATTTAGGGTTTGGTTTTGGGGGTTTTGTGTATAGGTGTTTGATTTTGGCTTAAGAGGTGATTAGAGCTCATTTGAATTGCAATTGGACCCAAGGCAAGTGGATGAAATGATTCTCATGTGTTTTATCATGTTTTATGCAAATCTTGATTTGTCTTCATTGATGGTTTTAATGAATTATCATGTTTGATGATTTAGTCTTATTGATTTTGAACGATGATTTGATGAGATAATGAGGCAAGGAATAGCCCAATTAATTGTGAAGATATGTATGGAAGAAGGGGAAAGAAAGGAAATGGATAGGAGTTGGACAAGAGAAGGATTCAACCAAATGGGTTGAGGTTCGCTACAGGGCCGATCGATCGCCCATCAGGTCCGATCGATCGGACTGTAATTAACTGAGAGGGTTTGCAGGACCGATCGATCGCCCATCAGGTCCGATCGATCGGACTGTAATTAACTGAGAGGGTTTGCAGGACCGATCGATCGCCCATCAGGTCCGATCGATCGGACTGTAAATAACTGAGAGGGTCTTCAGGACCGATCGATCGCCCTTCAGATCCGATCGATCGGACTGAGATGAGATGAAGTATAAAATAGGAGAATTGTGGGATTATTTTCCATATTCACCCCAAGTCCACCCTCAAGTCCAATTCAGCTCTATCCCTTATCTTCTTATTTGAAGGCATTGAATCTATAAGGATGCATTTAAACCCATGAATGAATTGGGAGAATGGTGATGGGTTGTATTGGGGAGGTATTGCTGGAGCCCCATTGTTATATAAGGACTTGTAAGGCATTGCGTAAAGTCCGGAGGAAAGGGAAAGCTTATCATGAAGATTCTATGAGATTTTCTAAATTGACCAATGTGTATAAGGACCCGGAATGTCCCTAATTCTTAAAGAGTACCAAAATTTCATCATAATCGACATACGGGACCCTATTCGCACTGATTCAATTCTAGAAACCCTATTGTTAGCCTGTAAAGGTATGGAAAAAAAACTATTTGTATTTGATTTTCAACCAAACTCTTATTTTGGGATTTCAAACCAACTTGATATGACTAGACTGTTACAAGAGTACTAAAAGTGATGTGTTTAGCTTTTGCTAACTTGTATATGGCGACTTGAGATGGATGTGTATTTGTGCCTATGGCACCCCGTTTCTTACTGTGCATATGATTTGATTTATCGTATTTGACCTATGAGTCGGCACCACTGAGCTTGGACGACCTCGTCGGTTTGATCCTCCGACTTGGGGTTCCTTCCCCTCCCGATAGCCAGCTGCAGTCTGGAATGTGCAGAGTTTTTACCCGGTTCGCTACTGTGGTCCCGCAGAGTATATATATATGTATATTATAATATTTATAGTTGTTCCTCCTCACCTCGTGTGACTGAGGTCAATGATCCTGTTAGGGTATGCGCTCTCTTCACTTCGGTGAAGGGAGGATCTAGCTTGTGGGGTTGCCATCTTGACAGTTTCCAAATCCTTGTTACCTTACATGATTTATTGCATATGTACTTCTTTTGAAATGATACATTGTCTTTTATAAAGTTCATTGTTTATCCATAAGTTTTCTTAACTCTTGCATAGCATCATTGTTTTATTATTGCTATGTCTTTTCACCCACCTGCCAGACCGTCGTGTCTGATCCATTTATTTTGGTACTCAGGTCCCGAGCTCTTTGCCTTTGAGGAGGAGCCAGAGGAGGCGGTCGGTGCACCGCAACGAGTGATTGAGTGGCAAGCCGATGATGTCATGTAGACATTCGGCCTTGCCTTGAGAACGATACACTTTGGGAACTTGATATCTTTGGTTTAGATTTCATTTGGTTGTACGGTCTTTGTTGACCGTTATTTTGGGAGCTTTAATTAACTGATACTTTGTAAACATACTTGAATTTACTTTGGGGAAAGATGCTTGATCATTGCTCATCCTGATATCTTATCATGTTAACCATAAATCAGTCTTGTTTATGGATTTGAATGGTATTAATATGGTTTACTACACGCTTCCGCAATTATGAAAATGTGTTTGATATGGTTACATGTGAGATGATGTGTAAAGATAATCCTCACCGCGGAACCCTGTGGGAAATCACGTGCACGGATAAATATTCTTTTAATTCCGTGTGCGTTTTAGCCAAAGAGATGCACGTGGCGCGGCATCAACCCGACCTGTCCCGACCTCCCGGACTCGGATCCTTTTCCCCCTTTCGGTCCGGGGTCGCGACAATAATGGAGTGTTTCGGACTGAGAGCCCGTATCGGTTTCCAGTGTTTCATGCCGGTCCGAGGATGTGTCTTGGGCGGGAGATGGCTTATATTCAAATGAAGCCGATCGTGGCCTGTGTCGTGGAGAAGTTCCAGATAGATGTTCTGGGGAAGGACACGTGTCCTGAGCATATGCTGTCGTTGACTTTGAGGATGAAATATGGACTGCCAGTTCGCGTTGGGGAGAAAGGTGTGGACAAGATTGAGTGATGGGTGGGCCATGTGTGTCGAGTGAAGCATTTTTTAGATAATTGTAGGTCTTATCATGCTTCTGAGTTCATTTTCCTAGACTAATAAGGTTATGCTGTTGTTTTCTCACGTCTTGTATAATACAAGGGTATTATTATTTTTTTAATTTCATATGGAATTTCTCCCTTTGTTTTGGTTACTTTATTTATGGCGTCGAATTTTGGTTGTGGATGATTGATAAGACAGTGCTAAGAAATTTGTTGATAAAAGGAGACCTCGCTCTACAGATGATGATAAGAAATTGTATAGTTCATTGATGAACTTGGATTGATTAGATGAAGCTATTATTAGCCCAATATCCAAAGAGATTACAAAATCTAAAGATATCTCTCCTCACAATCAACTAACATGTGGGGTGAATTCATGCCAACTCTGTTCTTATCAACAGTCAAATTAAGATTCCAACTGTATTGCATCGTGTGAGTAGCTGGTTTTCCACATGTGAAAATCCTTTGTATCTTTATAAAGGATTAAAAATACACATGCCTCTAGCATACAAATGTATGTTGCAGAGTTTCTAAATACTTGTTCATTTATTTGGTATCAGAGAATCACTAAGAGCTCACACTCAATTGGTCCATGCTCTCCTTTATTTCTCTTCCGCCATGACGTCACCATCTCCGATCCATCTTCATAATCACCTCTGTAACTTCCTCTCAATAACATTGTCCATTTAGCTCCAGTCAAGCTAGACCCAAATAACTACTTGCTATGGAAAACACAACTCATCTCCATACTTTACAGTAATGAACTTGATGATGCCAAAATTATATGTTTCGGACACCACCGGTCAAGTAATAAATGCAGTAGTAAATAAGGTAAATAAATAAGAGAGAGAAAGGGGATTTATAGTGGTTCGGTCTGTGTGACCTACGTCAACTTCATAAAGGCTGGGATCGCCTGGTGATCTTTGATGAGCCTAAGAGGTTACAAACTTAGGAAACAGTGAAAAGATATTCATTAATTGCCCCTCAAGTGATGAGATGGCTCTCCTATTTGTAGTCTTCCCCTAATAGATCGGGACGACTTTAATGCAACGTCTCTTTGGAGCCTTAGAGCTGCCCTCGTGGGCCGAGGCAGGTGGAGGCAGGTGAGATCTTTCTCCGCACAAACTGGTAGAAGCGGGTAAGGAGAGGACTTCTTCCGAAGAGACGTGGTATGCTTGATGTGGCAAGGCTTCGTGAAGCAAGTCTCGGATCTCAACGGACTAAACAGATGACTGATCGAGTTACTTTGGCCTGACCCATCACCCTAGAATGGGTCACTTGGGCTTGGACCGGATCACCTGGACCTGACTCATCATCACAATTCGGGTCACTTGGGCCTGACTCGTCATTTGCCCCTCAATGCACCGTGCCCAAATAATTTTTTGAAAGGGGGGCATTGGTAGATTCCGATCTCTTCTCCCTCCAAAATCTTTTTCTCTTTTCTGGTTTTAATTCTGCTAGTTTCTGTAGATATGTATCTGGGAGAGTCCTCACGGCTTGGACTACTCTTTTTTGAAAACTCAGGCCATAAAAACTATCACTTGCTTCAACTCAAGCCCTAAAGCATTACTTTTCCCAAAGAGAAATAAAGTAGCCTCTGCAATGGAATATTCTAAAGAAGAAAAGCCAATGGGAGAGAAGAAGACGGCGACAAGCGGCGGCGGCGAAGGCTATGGCGCAAGTGGCTCCGGCCTGGGCGCCCGCCGGGCGGCGGGCGGCGGCTCTATTGGGCGAGGGCGAAACTGGCGCTACGCTGGGCGGAAACTCTGCGCCGGGCGCCCGCCAAGCTGCGGGCGCCCCTGCACTGCTGGGCGAGGGCGGCAGCTCGCTGGGCGGCGACCCTGCCCTGCGCTACTGGGCGAGGGCGGCAGTTCTGCGATGGGCGGCGATGGCGGATTTGGCTCCGCGGGAGTGGCCGCCCGCCAGGCTGCGGGCGGCGGCGTTGTCGCGGGCGACGATCTGGGAGTTGGCGCCCGCCCATCAGCGGGCGAGGCTGTCTCGACGCCCCTGCGGGCGGCGGTCTGGGCGTCGGCGCCCGCCCATCAGCGGGTGAGGCTGTCGCGGGCGGCGGTCTGGGCGCCCGGCAGGGTGCGAGCGATGGCGGCAGTGGTCTGGGCGCCTGCCATGCTGCGGGCGAGGGGCGATCTGCCTACTTGGCCGTGGGCGCCTGCCCGGCTGCGGGTGCCCATCCTGCGGGCGGCTGCGAGGGGGTCGCAACAGGCATGTTCGCATCGGGCGTCATACTGCGGGAGGAGACAGCAGACAGGGCGCTGGGCGTCGCCTTGGTTTCGGCAGCGCGGAAAAAGTCAACAGTCGCTTCAGTCTCGGCAGTGCGGGATAAGTTACGTCCTCGCCCCAAAAGGTATCAAGGGAAGGTCGTTGTTGACGACGATGGATCTAAAATGAGTACTATTTATAGCGTGCTCAACATTGATGATGACATTTTCAAGATCACAGTCTTTTATTGCATTCCTCCCACTGTTCTGTGTCAGCGGGCTGAAACGGACGAGCCGGCTTGTAATGGCTCATCTGGTGATATCGTCATCTATGAGGAGATGCTTGAAGCAGAACTGAGATTTCCTATGTCCTCCTCCCTCTGCCGCATTCTCTATTATTTTTCATTGACCTCGGGGCGGTTAGCCCCCAATGGCTGGAGAGTCCTGCTTGGCTTCCTTGAACTGTGGAGGAGGGTACGTCTCGAGGATGCTTCTCCGGCGGTGTTCCATGCCGCTTATAGCTTGACTGAATCTCCAGTTCCCAATAAGGGATGGTACTAACTTGCCCCTAGAGGAGGCAAGCTATTTATGGGATTGCGCTCCAACTGCCACAGTTGGAAATCTCGTTTCTTCTTTGCTGGTGGTGAATGGGCTTCTGAGGCAGACCGGGCTTTGGTGCCTACCCGATGGGCTACTGCTAAGAAATTAGGTACGCCCATTGATGACTATCCTCTTTATTATTTTTTATATATATACCTGTATGTGCTCACTGTTTTTGTGCAGATGCTCCAGTGCTCTCCACTGATCAGGAACTGAAATTGCAGGCGGTGAGGGTTCATCTTGATAAAGATTTAGAAACCCTCCTTCCAAAAGAGAGTGTGACTGGTGGACCTGCTCCGAGATCTTCCTCTAAGAGAAAAAGTATGCCTAAGAAAAACTGATGTACCTTTTCTCGTTAACCTGATATTCCGTCTCTAAGTACTATTTTTGCTTCTGCAATGGTGTTATGCAGGGATGTGATTGGGGCTCGCCTTTCTGGTGAGAATACCTCGCCTTCCAAGATAGCGAGGGTAGATAACACCTCAAAAGGGGATTCTTCTCCAGTAACTCTTAGGGTGAGCTCTCTTGTAACCACCCGTGGAGTGGAGCCGCGGGTGCGGCCAAATCAAGTGGCCTCTCCCGTTGTGTCTCCTTCGGTCACAACTGCTACAGCTATACCTTCTGCCCCTCGATCGTGTCCCCTACACTCGGGAACTTCAACTGGGCACCGACTCGAGCTGCCCCCACGGTTGGTAATCCGCTATCGATCCGGGAGAGTCTTGGGAGATTTGTGATTCCTGCTGAACTTACTCGGATCAATGCCTTGGGCACTGAGGGGATGATAGATAAGTTTCTAGAAGGTCTGGCTCAGGTAAAAAGCTCGTGTTCTCATTTTCTTCAGACTTCTATTTTGTGTATGTACTCTCATTTCCTTTGTCTCTTATTATTACAGGCTTCCACGGCATCCGTCTGCTTATTGTCGAAGGCCCAATTGCACAGTCATCTGAGACAGGAGAATAAGAGTATTCATAAGGAGCTCTCTATTAGTCATGGAAAGATTGTCGCTCTTGAAGCAGCTAGGAAGAATTCCGAGGCTGATCTTGTGGCAGCTCGCGAGAGAGCGACCAGGTTTGAGACTGAGCTCTCAACAGCCCATATGAGGGCAGCCAAGGCTGAGGCTGAGCTTGTGGCGACCCGCCAGAGGGCCTTGCTCAGTGAGGCTGAGCGCCAGAAGGCCCGCGAGAGGGCTTCGCTCAGTGAGGCTGAGCTTGTGAAGGCCCACGAGAGGGCTTCGCTCAGAGAGGCTGAGCTCATGAAGGCCCGCGAGAGGGCTTCGCTCAGAGAGGCTGCCGTGGAGGCAGAGATGAAGGCAGCACAGGATAGAGCTTCCCAAGCTAAGGAGAGGGTTGTCCTGACTGAGAAAGACTTAGAGGATGGCCTTGCTGAGGCTGAGCAAGACTTGCAGAATGGCCTCACCGATGCTTTTATTGCTGGCTATGAGGAACTCCGCGAGAAGATTACTACTGCCTTCCCTGATATTGATTTCTCAGGCTTCGCGGCTGATGAGGCGCCGGATGTTAGCAGCGGGAGCTCTGGTGATGATGAGGATGATGGCGAGGACGAGGGGGACAGTGATGAGAGTGATTAGGGAGCTTTGCTGTATATATATATTTTTAAAGGAAATTTATGGCCTAACTTTTTTGGAAACTGAATAAAAATGCAAGAATTTCTCTTACAATATGTTTTATTCATCTATTATCTATTGCTTTGAACAATGTCAACTAAATGAAAAAATCAACTCAAGCCCCACACCCTCACTACATTGGCTTACATAGAATATCACTGATAGTACCTCTTCAAATGTTCTGCGTTCCACGGATGGAGTAAGACCTTTTCGTCAGAATTTTGGATTCTGTAGGTGCCTGGCCTTACTACTTCTGTTAGGAGGTACGGTCCTTCCCAATTTGGTCCTAGCTTTCCTTCGCGGGAGTCTTTTGTGGCGAGGATCACCTTTTTGAGTACTAGGTCTCCTGGCTGAAAAGAACGAGGCTTCACCCTCGAGTTGTAGTACTTTGCCATGCGCCGCTTGTATTTTGCATTGCGAACCATAGCCATCTCCCTTGCCTCCTCTATCAAATCGAGGTTGAGGCGGAGTCCTTCCTCGTTGGTGACAGGGTCATGGAGATGGACCCTTAAGGAATGTACGCCTATCTCAATGGGGATGATTGCCTCGGTCCCAAAAGCGAGAGAGAAAGGAGTTTCCCCAGTAGGAGTTCTCGGCGTAGTTCGATATGCCCATAACACCCCTGGGAGCTCGTCGACCCAAAGACCCTTCGCCCTTTCGAGCCTTGTCTTTAGGTTGCGAAAGACCGTTCTGACTATGACTTCTGCCTGCCCATTCGCTTGTGGGTGTGCCGGACTGGAATGAGGCTGCTTGATTTGGAGGTCGGAGCAGAAAGTATTGAAGAGTCTGTTATCAAACTGTTTGCCATTATCACTGACAATGGCGTTAGGTATCCCAAAGCGACAGACTAGGTTTTTCCAGACAAAATTTTTCACATTTGAGTCTGTTAATTTTGCTAAGGGCTCTGCCTCCGCCCATTTTGTGAAGTAGTCAATGGCGATGTTGACACCAAAAATGTCACTTTGCCTCTTCAAGATCCAAAGAGCTACATGAAGTCGCAACCTGCCATAAATAGGCAATGCTACTTCCAAAAATTAAATCTTGTCAGAATCAAACAAAAACTGCAAGATTCTTCCAGACAGCCAAAAGAGGAGTACACAAGAAGTTTCGGGCCATTTCAAAATCATTTGGCCTAACTTCGCTTCTCCGGCAGCTGAAAAGGAGCTCTCGGCGGCCAAAGCATCGGAGACACCAAATCTTCGATCAGGGCCGATGGATGGTCTCAAAATACTTCCAAAAGGCTCCACGTCAAGTTCCGAGTCAAACCGACAACGTTTAACCCTACATCAACCCTCGAACAGCTAAATCAAGCCTCTCGGTGGCGAGAACCACCGAGGCCATTACTCATCAGATAGAGCACATGGACGGCTTCAAAATGCTTATAAAGGGCTACACGTCAAATTTCAGGTCATTTCCACAACATTTGACCATAGTTTGACGCTCGGAAGCCAAATCAGGCCTCTCGGCGGCAAAGCTCTCCGAGACCATGGTTTCCAAGACAGAGCCTATGGATCATCTTAAAATGACTCCAATAGGTTCCCTGTCAAATTTCAAGTCAATCGGACATCGGTTGACCGCATATCAAACCACGACATCTTCATCGCGATAAAAAGCAAGTCTACTGGTGATAGGACCCCAAACGGCTTCAAAACTCAAACAAAAGCCTATGGTTGGTCTTATTTATTGCTCAGGAAGCTTCACACCAAATTTCAGGTCATTCCGACATCGTTTGACCCAGTTTCAGCTTCTGACGGAAAATCGGCAGCTCTGCGCGACAAAGTCTTCGGCTTTCTCAGGAAATTGGAAACTTTGCAAAATAAAATGCAAGGATTCTCATCAGGTTTCCTACAAAGAAATCAGGCCAATAAATGGTCAAAATTTCAAGGAAAAATACAGAAGGAAAAAGAATCGAAAAACAGCAAAACCGGACACAAAACGGGACACAAAGGGGGGGAAACCCCCCCAGGGTCGCAGGCCCCTGCGACCTTGGGCCAGGGTCGCCGGCGACCTTGGAGCCCGGGGTCGCCGGGAAGGCCCCGGAAACCCCGGTTTTCGCCGTTTTTTCGCGATTCGAAGAGCCCAGCCTCTGGTACTTTCCAAAAATCATGCTTTTGAGACACCAAGTCCTCTGACATCCGTCCAAAACACGGGTCAATTATCAAGAGTATCGAAAACAATATTGATCGCCACCCGGTCAACCAAAAAAAGTGTGCTTTCTACCCGACCGATCGAGAAATCGACAGGACAGATGGCACCGACCCGCTGTTGGCAACAAACACCTGAAATTACATGGTCATCTGATGTCGATCTACATGAAGATCCATCGATGATCATCGACAGAAGAATCCCAAAAGACGTGGCACGGCCCGCGACTCTTCAGCTGCTCGGCGACCACTTAATGCGATTAATTGACTAGCTTTATTACAGTCATTAATCCATTTCTTTGGACGGCCCAATCAGAAGCAAGCATTCGGGAGTTACAAGTCAAGAGATTCATGGCATTTAACCCATGAAACTCCTCCCATCATGGCGATTAAAGGCGATTAAATGCCCTCAATCTCCTCCGGCCAATCAGAAGCCAAGAAAAAAGAGTTACAAAATAAAGAATTCAATTCTGTAACTCCTCCCTTTATGTAGCTTTATGACAATCAAAGCTCATAAACCCTCCTAAATGGCCACCTAAAAGCCTATAAATAGGAGAGCTCTCCAAGAAGAAAGACAGCACACGGATCATCAGAAAAAAGCACAAAAATTCAGAGAAGGAAAAGAGAGAAAACTCTGTGGAAGTTCTACACCGGCCACCGCAACAAGGTGACAAAAGTCCCTTGGGGGGTACCCCCCCAAGATCCTTGCCTTCTCCTTCTGCCGCCAATGGCTTAGATGTGGCTTTTCAGCCCGTCTACTCGGCTTTTCATTGGACATAGGACCTTCTTTTGGTCTTTGTCCTCTAAAAACCTGAGGTTATAGCCAAGCCAAGCGAATCAATAGCATCCTCTGTTCTCATCTGCATGGATGATGGCGAAGCCCACATATGGCTTGCGACCGTCAATCTAAACGAGTCCCCCACAATCTCCAGAGAAGTTAGATCCTCATTTTCTTGCTTTTCATTGTAGTTTTTATTTTTTCAAAAGAGACAAAAAAATCACAACTCTTGTCTTTCATTATTGATAAGGATTGTAAATCGGCTAAAAACGCCAAAATCGGCTATAAACGCCAAAAATCGGCTATAAACGCCAAAATCGGCTATAAATGCCAAAAAAATCGCCTTTCACGGCAAATCAAGAAAATGTCTCTTTTCTTAAATATATGTGCAATGGAAAACTTGAAAGAAGTTGATTTCCTTTTTACTTGCGAAGGTTGATCTCCGGATCACCACTTGCAATTCCAAGTAAAAATAGAAAATCTGGCACACCCACACAAAAAAAAAAAAGAAATGTTGATGCACGCCCCTGCCCCCTGGTTACGAAAGGGTCGGAACCAAACGGACTCCCACGTCCGCCGACCCTCGGTAGGAACCGAGCGTTGGAGCGCGGTCCATCAAGCTGGCCCACCCGGTGGGACTCGTTTATTTGAGAACACGATGCTAGAAATGAAATATTTGCATATCATATATTTTGCTCTATGCTTATATTTCTTTTCTCGATTCCTTGGCTACTTTATAATTGGTGGCCTATGTTGAATTCCGCATCTAAAAGAAATGAGATGAGATTTTTTGTTTGGAAATTTCTAATTCTTTGAATTTATTTCCACTCTTTCTCTTTTCAAAAAAAATTTTTTTTTTAAAATAACAAAAAAAAAATCAGATTTTTCATTTTGGATTCAAAATTGAGAAACTTTGATCCTCTCCCTTCTGGGCACTGGCGCTCACGGAAATCGCTGAGACCGTGTTCGGATCGGGGGTTGGGCCATTGTTTCTCTTCGATGAGTTCATTAAAGATCTAAAATATATATATATATATAAAATTTTTTTTTTAAGATTTCTCAATTTGGATTCAAAATTGAGAAACCTTGATCCGTTCCTATCGTTCATCGCGCTTGCAGAAATGTTGAGCCTGTTCGACTAAGGTTTTGGGCCATCGTTTCTCTTCGATGAGTTCATTAAAAAAAAAAATAAAAAAAAATATAATTAAAAAAAAAAAGACATAGACCACTAATGTTAAACCAACTGTGTTCTTTGATCATGGTTGATTCAAAGAAAAGCCTTGTCCAGAGTGTGGAGACAGCTTGACTGTTCTAGGCAAGGGTCCTCCAAACGGGTTCATTAAGTAATCCTACCCTTACCTGGGGGCAATTCTATCAATCAAGATTTCATAAGACCGGGTTAGGAGGCCTATGTGTACTCTCTCGTCTTTTAAATAAATTTAAAAAAAATAAATTTTTTTAAAAAAAATAAAAATTTTAAAATAAAAAAAAAAATAAAAAAAATTTTTCAAAAAAAAAATCTTAAAAATAAAAATAAAAAATAAAAAAATAATAAAAAATAAAAAAAATAAAAAAAAAAGATTTAAAAAAAAAATCTTCAAAATCTTCAAAAAAAAAAAAAAAAACAAAACTTCCGTCATTTTGGGTTTAGATTGGAGAAATCTTCGTCTTCTCCTTTCTGAGCACTGGCGCTCGCGGAAATCGCTGAGCCCGTGTTCAGATTGGAGTGCCTTTTGCTCTCTTTGATGAACCCGATATTGACTTTTCAAAAAAAAAAAACTCGTCATCTTTAGATTCAGATCCGAGAAATTATGGTTCATTTCTTTCTGAGCACTCGCTCGCGGAAATCGCTGAGCCCGTGTTTAGATCGGAATACCATCTGCTCTCTTTGATGAATCCAATCTTGACCTTTCAAAACAGAGAATCTCATCTAATGGATGCGGTCTCAAAACATTTGTGTCTAGCGGTACTAGTACGCCCTTGTAGGGTCTACTGTATTGCGACCGGCACATCTGTAACTCCAACTTTATATTCTTCTTACCTCGAGCAAGCTCTGCTTCTCGATAAGTCGAGTTTAAGTTCACAATTGCTTCTAGCAGTCACTGGGACGCCCATTCTGGGCTTACCATACCTGCGATCAGAACAATTGTACCTTCTATGGCATTTTGCCTTCCTCATATTGCTTGAGTCATCTACCTCGAGCAATTTGAAAAGACGAAACCATAGAACTTCCCATTTATGATCATTATATTCTTGTGATTACTAATGGATGTGGTCTTGCAACAAGAAATTTTCGAAAATTAACAATGGCAGCTTCACTAACCATTACTTTCGATGAAAACAAGCACCAACTCATGCTTCAACAGAAGCAAACCACGCGCACTTACAAGCGCCCAATCAGCTGCCGAAGCGTCAACTCCCTCGGCAACTCTCTGAACTCCGGGTCGACCTCGACTCCCCGGACTATCGTCTTTGGGACGCTGGGACCATTCCCACTTCCTGAGGATCAAACTGCTCCCTCCAAGAAGCAGAAACTCGCCTCTCAATGTGTCACTACCGTGACACCAAAGGCGAGCACCAGAAGGCCTGAAGCCCGTGGCAGCCCCACGAAGCCTCGACCTGCAAACAACCAGGTCTACCCTAAGACTTGGTCCCCAAGACCTTCACCAAAACAAAGAAGGTCCCAGACATCCACTAAGCCAGCATTCCTGGCCCCACTCAAGGAGAACCAGTTCTACCCTCTTGCTTACATGAAAGAGGAGAGACCCATCTCCAACCTGACTCTCAAGTCATCCCAGCATGAGCCGGCTTGTTTCTACAAGTCCAAAATCAAGTCATGCATCACAAGGCCTCTACAAGCACCTGCTAAGGCCTACAAACCTGCAGTTCGACCATTCATCTCTACAGGGGCCGAACTTCAAAAATTCAAAGCTTCGCTGCAACAGGCGAAGGACAGGGTTCGCATCCTGTCCTTGCCCAGCTACAAAGAAGACAGGCTCGGCTGCTGCGCCCGAGGGAGCACATCCTTCATCGTCAAAGCCCAGTCAGAGCTGACCGAAGCTCAAATTGCTCGTCGTATACGCCGCCGCGCGTCATACCGACAAAAGAGACTAGAGAAGCAAAGGACCCAGCCTCCCACACTTCAAGTCTCTCCCAAATGGGTCGAAAAAGAAAGACCCAACCAAGTTGCTGCCGTCCATATGGTTGGAAAAACCAGAAGGCGCCAAAAATCAGCAACAAAAATCCATGTCCGACGTCCGATGACCCGCAGCGTCTCCAGGACAAGAAGACATTCAGAAGAATCCCCTGCTCCTTCAAGCAAAGGACAGCAGAGTGATCCTTCCTCAAGCTCTTCTTCAAAAAGAATGAGCCCCAGCTCAGTCACTAGGACAGTTTTCTTCATTCGAATCACGAAGGATGAATGTCTTGGCTACAAATTCTGAGCCACCACCCCGCAATCCACCTCCAGAAGATGCGATCACCCGCATCCAGCAGTTGGAACAGGGCCAGCAGAGGATTGAAACTCTGATGGAAAACCTTCTCTTCGCCTTCCAAAATCAGGCGAACAATGAACCTCCTCCGAATCATCAAAACGACGAGGTAAATGGAGAAGAAAATGAGTCACGCGCCCTTACCAAAAAGGACGTAGACGGTATCCTCGCCAAAGCAAAAGAAGAGGATATACTCAAGGAGCATGGGATCAAGCCACCATATCCCTTATAGATGGACTCGGTCCCGTTCCCCACCAAATTCAAGCATCCTACTCTCCAAACATATACGGGGAAAGGATCAGCCAGACAGCACGTCATCCACTTCAAGATCCTGACGGGAGCTATCGCGGATCAAGATGCACTCAAGATCCGCCTCTTTGCAAGTACCCTAAAAAGTACGGCCTTCGATTGGTACTCCACTCTGCCGGAGGACTCAATCCAAAACTGGGCCATGCTAGAGACACGCTTCCTGACTCACTTCAAAGGTGAAGATCATCCCGCTACTATGGCTCAGCTGTGCAGCCTAAAACAGGGGGAGAATGAATCAACATATGACTTCATTCACAAGTGGAAAGCAATGGCATACAAATGCTCTGATGTATTGCCACAAGCGTCGCTAGTCGACATCTGCCGAAACAACATGAGAGCCAGAATCCGCTCCATGATCATCGACAACAAATCAAAAAACCTGGGAGAACTCCTAGAAGCTTCCATGGAAGCTGAAACGGTGATTAAGGACCTCAACAGTCAGAAATCATCAAGAAAAGAGCCAACCGCCATTGCAACCTCTAAACCAAAGAAAAAAGAGGTCCTCAATGTGCAGACCAAGTCAGCTCCTCAGCCACCAAAGAAAGCTGAAAACAAAGCTGTTGGTAAGAGACCTGAACTCTCTGATGCCTTCAAAGAACGAGTAGAGAAGAAATACCCGTTTGATGAAGATGTTGATGAAATCTTCGGGGCTCTTGTGGCAAACGGCAAGCTCACCTTGCCTGAACCAAAAAGACCGGGTGATGTTGGCAAAACCAACGATCCTCGGTACTGTCCATACCACCAGATGATCTCGCATCCTCTCAATCAATGCTTCGTTGTGAGAGAGAAAATAAATGAGATGTGGAAAAACGGAGTCATCACCTTTGACAAAAACTATGGGTCTGCCTCCGTCAATATGGTGACATGTGGACAAACATCAAAATCACCGAAGAAGAAGATCACTACTTCCTTCAAGGTGATAAACTCAATCCAAGCGTCCGAGGGACTGGTTCCTTACCCGACACCAGACGGACAACCGATATGGGTACATCCCGATCTCCTGGAAGATGAAAATTGGGAGGTCGTGAAAACAAAGCCTACAGCTCAACAGCGAAGGCAGGCTAGGAAACATCTCCTCAAGCTCAAACGGCAAGAGAAGACCCAGCCAAAACTAGAGGTCAAAGAAAAGGCAGAGGCTTCCTCTACCGCTTCACTGGAGGTAACAAAAGCATCCCTTCCAGAGACTTCAAAGGGGGTAAGGAAATTCACTCTCAGTGATTTCATGCCACCTCAATTCAAAGAAGCCATGCAGGAGGCATCATACTCTTGCAATTCGGTAGTTGGATTCTCCATTGATGGATACGAATCCAGCGACACCGATGATGGATTCGAATCCAACTACACAGATGAGTGGGAGGAGTCCCTTGAAACAGGAGAATATCTCTCCGATGAGGAATGGGTTCCTGAGTCTCATCTTATGCTAGTAATCTGGTATAACCCCCTACAGCCACAAGGATCCTGGTCTGATGATGAAGAAGACCAAGAAGCTGTATAAGAAAATGCTGCTGACCCAGCACCTCTCATTACTCCAGTGGAAATCAACAATGTTGAGCCACAAAGAGATGATGAAGAAGAAGATCCGGCTCCCATGCCTGATCTTGAAGAATATGCAAGGATCTTGCAGCGACTCGCTCTAGAACAAGAGCAAGAACGCGTCAACGAGCCTCCTCGCAATCCAGAGCCTGAAGTCCCTGAAGACCACCAGGTACATCCTCCCTTAACTCCTGAAAATGGAGAAAATTACTGGATAGACGATCCTCTTACATCCGAGGATGAGTCTGACTCCGATCAGGCAACGTCTCCCGTCAGAGCTTCCTGTAATGTGATAATTCGGGATTATAGCTCTTCCGAAGCATCGTCTGATGAGAGCACTTACACTCCGGCGACGCCTAGCAATATATCTTCTGGAGCCACCTCGTCTCACGTGACTTTCACTGAGATGACACCCTCTCATGTTTCTTCTCCTGAGACTGTGACTTCAAAGTTCACACCCTTCCTGACTGAAGAATTCCCAGCCATTGATGCTTGGGACGATGAATTAGTCAACGAAGAAGAAAGATTGCTGGATGCTGTTCAGGACTTGTTCCCGAAAAATGCTCCATGCAACACAATCACTGAGGATGGTAACTCTGCTGCTGATACATCCTCAGCAAATGAAAAACGACAGCCTCTTGATCCTGAAGACAATCTTCCAAACGAAGACCCTTCTCAAGAAGCTCTCGAAGTTGGTAGAGGTACCCGCTCTGGCCGGGACTACCACAAAAATTACAACCAAACTTCCTTTACATATGTAAATCCTTCAGGAAAAGATGTTGTAAGCGCCCCTAGTGGCAACAATGATGAACATGCAGGCCCTAAGGAGGCTTTCAAGTATGACTTGATTGAACACTTCAAGCACATACCTGCACGTCTGCACATCCTAGATTTGTTGCGAATGTCTCCGCACACTCGTGATAATCTCATTTCGGAATTACAAAAGCTGAATGAGGATGTCGACAAATATGCCCCGCAAGTCCTCCAAATTGAAATGGATTACCGGGTCAAAAACTCAGAAGCCTCCTCAAAGGGAGAAAAGAAGAAAACTGAGGGATCATGCATTGAATGCCTCTCGGTTAAAAAAGCAGCCAGTGCAACCATCGCCTTCACAAAGGACGACCTCCTGCTTGGAGAAACCAGGCATAATCGACCCCTGTACTTCACAGGTGTTAGGTTTTTGTTTATTGCAATTTGATGGATGCATCATTCATTTATTCATCATTTGAATTCACACACATGCATTGATTTAGAAAATCTTGAAATCTTGATTTACACATGCATTGATTTTAAATCTTGTAAATCATATGTTTCATGCATGTTTTGGTTTTAATCTTGGATGCATTCAATTTGAAAAAGAGTTTTTTAAATCAAGCAAGCCTATGGTTTTAAAACTTTCTAATCATTTTAGGCTTTTTATATTCATGATTTTAAACCTCTTAGAATGATTTAAGATCATGTTTCCATACTTGATTTAATGGCCCAAAAGAATCCCCTCAAGAATCACTTTAAAGTATGAGATAAAATGGGAATTCTGGTCCCAGGGTCGACCTGCAGTGTACCAGGTCGACCTGCCCATGGACCAGGTCGACCTGGCACACTGCAGGTCGACCGGGCAGAGGGCCGTTGGCTCTCCAACGGTCATATTTGTGACCGTTTGTATTCGGTCGACCGGGGATAGTATGGGGTCGACCGAAGACACGCTGATACTCACTTTTTGAGTATAAATATGAGTTCATTCCCATGAGAAAAGCGTCGAACATTTTGGAACTTCCAAGCCATCTTTGAGGAGTTTGGAGAGAAGATAAAGGGGATGAACTAAGAGAGACCAAGAGGGTCATTAGTAAAGCTCAAGCTTGGATTAATGAAGTTAAATCTCTAAGTAAGCTTTGCTTAAACTAATCATATGTTATATGCTTTGTTAAATCTTTGGGAAATGTTTAATAGCATGATAACTATGATGTGTTGAATCCATTCTTCTTATAATCTTTGATTTTATTGGATTCTTCACTTAGATTCAAATCAAGGTTATTTTAGAAAACTTCTTAAACATGTTTAGTCAAAATCTTTGATTTCCTTAATAACATGTTTCTATAACTTGTTTGAATCCTCTTTGTTGTTTTCAATCTATTTTAAGTTTAGTTAAACAAATTTATTTTTTAAAACAACATTGAACATGCATCACTTGTTTTAATCTTAATTAGTTTCATTCAACTTGTGACATTTTGATTTTCATAATCATTAACAAGTTTGCATTTTCTACAAGTGATTTGAATTACACTTCAATCATATGTTTTTTTGTGCATTAAACTTTTAAATGCTATTAGCATAAATTGATTGACCTTTGCATTTTTAACTTGATTGAAGTATTCACACACACACATCATGAGCATACATCTTTGCATTTCATAGAGTGTTGTGTGAGTTAGTTTTTCACTTTCACATTCGCCTATTTAGAGGCATTTTACTTTGAGCTTAATTGTAATCTCTTAGAGTGTTTTGTGAAAACACTTTCTTTAGAGAAATCATTTGATTGTAAGGTTATTGCTTAGCCATATAAAAGCATTGTGTATAGGTTGTTGTTTAGCCTAGAAAAACAACATGTAAGGTTATTGCTTATCCTTGGAAAGCATATTGTAGAGGTTATTGCTTAGCCTTTTGAAAAGCATAATAGTGGAAATCCGGTGGGGTGTTGAGTCACAAGCCGGTAGTGGATGTAGGCATTGAGGCCGAACCACTATAAATCTTTGTGTAGTGGTGATTGCTTTTGTGGTGATTGTTTTGTTTAGCTTCCGCATTATGTATGTTAATCATCACATGCGACTAGTTTGTTTTAAAGAAATTAAAATTGGTCATAATTAGTCATTAAGTGTAGCTCACCCTATTCACCCCCCCTCTAGGGTTAGGATCCAAGGACTTTCAATTGGTATCAGAGCCTCGTGCTCTTTATTAGGATCAAGTGTTTGGAACTCTTGATTAGGTGTAAAAACCTAGAGTCAAAACCCTAGTGTTGTGTTTTCATGAAAATCATTAGAATGGATTCCACTAGTTTAGACTTTGTAGATTCTTTGGTAGATTCTTCTAGACCGCTCATTCTTCCTTCTATTGGAGATTCAAATAATGAATTTAAAGAATCTCAATTTGAATTAAAAGAGGAAGAAAATGATGAAAATGATAATGACATTGAACAAGCTTATGAGGATTTGTGCACATTATCCTTAGAGCTTTCTAAGAAGAATAAAAGATTAAAAGAAGAATCTCAAAGACTAAACAAAGAATTAGTCTCTTCAAAAGATGAACTTAGAGAGAAAGATGAATTAATAAATTGTGCAGAATCTAAGTTCATGATCTCTTTGCATAATCTAATCTAATATTAAAGATGATCTAAGAGAATCAAAGATAGATTATGATAATCTTAAAAAGGAAAATTCAAAACTAAGAGATCAATTAAAAAGGCAAGATGAAAACATTAACAACCTAGAATCCAAGTTAACCATTTCTATGGAAAATTTATCTAATGCACAATTAAGATAAAAACTCTAGAACTTGATCTAATGTTATCAATGAAGTTAAATTTGAATTAAAACTTGCCCATGAAGAGCTAACAAATTTAAGGGAATTGAAAATGAACTTACAAAAGTTAAAATGAAAATTCAACCCTTAAAGAACAAGTCACTCGATCAACTTGAAACCTACAAACAAAAGTATGAGTGCAAATTTACCCAAAGTGAAGAAAGATTTGAAAAGTTATTGAAATGGGTAAATCTAAAAGAGATAGGACGGGTCTTGGATTTGATAGGAATATTTCACATGACCCTAAGTTCAACAACACTTTTGTGAAAGGTGAGTCCTCATTCTCTAGCACTCACACTTTCTTGCCCATAACCAAATGTCATTATTGTGGTAATGAAGGGCATTTCAAATTTGAGTGCAAATTAAGAAGAAGCAATGTGTCTAAATCCATATTTGAACCTAAAAAGGTAAAATCAAATACTATGATGATTAAGACACTAAAAAACCAAGGAAGACTCCAAAAAGATTAAACAAGTTAAACCGATTTAAAAGGAGTCTCCTAAAATAGATTCTAAAAAGTTTAAATAAGTTAAACCAACTTTAAAAGAATCTATAAATAAAAAGCTTCTCAATCTATCTCCCTTAAATCAAAACATGAAAGAACTTTTGAAGAAAGTTGCAAAGTTAAATCTAAAATTCAAAAGTCAAATAAAGGGAGAAAATAAGAAGAAAAGAAAAATGGCATCAATCCCCTAAGAAGAAAAGTCACCAACCTCAAAAGACTAATCACCATCCTAAGCCAAATTTAGTTAAATCTAAACATCATGGTGATAAGTCTAAATTGAAAATTTATCAAGTCAAATCTCCAATAGTTGGTAAGACTTTTAAGATGGACCTCAAAGACCAACCCTCCCAAGATCTTAGGTGGATTCCAAAAGTTATTTACATAGTCAAACCTTAAGGCCTTGGACCTCATTGACCAACCTATCCTTTATAGGTAAATCTTTTTGTGGTCATATTGCATTTGCATTTATGTTCTTTCATTAGTTACATTACTTTAAATGCAATGTTTATTTGTAATCAATTGATTTTGTTTTCATGCACCTTACTAGTTACATATCATGGTTTTCAAAATCTTTTGATTATAATTTCTCATGTTAGATTTGCTTTTGCTCTCATATAGTTATATCTTTTGTAATGCATTTCTACATGTTCAATTGATTATGATTTCAAAAGCTTTTATAGATAGAGTTTTCATAATCGATTGATGTTGCAAAATCATTTGTTTGCATGTCTTAGTAAGATTTGTTTTGAAAAACAAATGATTTGAAATAATTTAGTTTTTCCATAGATTTCTAAGTTATATTTTCATATGGAAAATTATATTTTGAAAAACCAACTTGTTATGTGCTTCAAATAAGTTATATCTTTTAAAATTATAAGTTGAAAAAGTTTTATCTTCATTTTCATACTCATTTTGTCCATTGTTGGACTTTGTTTATGATTTGAAGATTGTTTGAATGGAATTGCTTTAAAAACATCATTAGTTATATTCTTCAAAGCATGTTCCATGTTGTCATTTCCTTTTGTATTTGATTATACCATTTCAAAAGGAAATGAATGTTGTTATAGGCAATTTGCATCTTTTAGTTTCATTCTTTTTATATGCAAATGTCTATTAGGTTCTTGTATGGTTGTGATCTTATTTACATTTGTAAAAACCATACTAGAACTCAAAAACCCATCCTTTATGCTTTCTAGTTATTTGTTAATGGATGGTTATGATGTTGATTCATGTGTATTTTTCTTATTGATATCATTCTTATACATGTTTCAACTTCATAGTAGTGTTGAATCATATGAACCTCTTTGAAATCCATTCCTTGTATTTCATAGATTGTTTGATGGATTTCTTAGTTGTTGAATTCATATGATTTGACACTTTTGTAAATTGCATGCTTTACCTTGGTATATTTTTTTTAAATGCAATTTCCTCATGTTCATCACTATGCTCTTAGTTATATCATTAAAAGTGATGAATAATCATTTTATGATGCTTTTTGGAATTTTGTGTTTGTCACATCCTTACTCTTAATCATGTTTCATATTCAATTGGTAATCAATTTGTATCATTTTCATTTAGTATCATATCCAATTGATATCTTGAGAATGTGATAGACCTTGTGTACATTGGATTGAACTTGATAGTAATATGTTTATGTTCCATGTCACATCCCATTAGCATCATAATTTTTTCATGTTTGCCACCTCTCCTTGCTCATATTGGTATATCTCATGACCACCTTGTTTATGTTTCATTTTCTTGGTTGGTTTATGGTTGAGGTAGGCTTCATGGTGAACTTCATTTCATTCATCTTGTGCATGATAGTTATATTTAATGAATGTATGAAATGATTTCAAAACCTTCATAGCATATGATTTTCATAGTTATATTATTTGATGCCTATGCTTAGTAAATTCCCTTGACCTTGCTCTAGATTGGTAATTTGATCATATTGAGCTTATTAGTCATTTGGAATCTAATCCTTCACTTGAAGTTAACCCTCAATTGGTTAAACCATCTTCTTGCACCAATAGTTAAATCCTTGTCAAAAGTTTGACAAAGAAGAGTATGGATTGAGGGGGAGTAAATCTTCATAGGAAGTATTAGTTTTGATCAAATTCACCCTTATATTGGCTCTTGAACCCTTATAGCTTATTACCCATGCGGATGACCTGTTATGTACTTCATTTTCGATTTCCTTGTTAACAGGTGCTACTAAAAAGTATTTTCCTGTTTCATGTGTGTAGGTACCCCTCTTCAATTGATACCTTTGCAATTTAATGCAAAGGGGGAGAAAGTTCTCAGCTTAATGGCAAAAAGGGAAGAAAGATTTAAAGGGGAGAAAGTGCTAAGGTGGAGAGAATGCACATCGTGCCAAAAGAAGAGTGCATGGTCAAAGGGGAGAAATGAAGAGAAGAAAGCTTGGGAGCTAAAGAAGTTCCTTGGCCAAAGAAAGGAAGATGAAATGAAAGCTTGAAGAATGATCAAGCTCCAAGCATCAATGAAGAATGAAGCTAGAGCCCAAGCTAAATGAAGAAGCATCCAAAGAGATTTCAAGAATTGTCCAGCAAAGGAGGAGCTGAAGACTGGTGTGTGAAGTCTTTAGTGTTGAGCAAGGTTTGCCAACATATTGAAGGTTTGCCATCAAATTGCAAAGGGGGAGATTGTTAGGTTTTTGTTTATTGCAATTTGATGGATGCATCATTCATTTTATTCATCATTTGAATTCACACACATGCATTGATTTAGAAAATCTTGAAATCTTGATTTACACATGCATTGATTTTAAATTGTAATCATATGTTTCATGCATGTTTTGGTTTTAATCTTGGATGCATTCAATTTGAAAAAGAGTTTTTAAATCAAGCAAGCCTATGGTTTTAAAACTTTCATCATTTTAGGCTTTTTATATTTCATGATTTTAAACCTCTTAGAATGATTTAAGTCATGTTTCCATGCTTGATTTAATGGCCCAAAAGAATCCCCTAAGAATCACTTAAAGTATGAGAAAAATGGGAATTCTGGTCCCAGGGTCGACCTGCAGTGTACCAGGTCGACTGCCCATGGACCAGGTCGACCTGGCACACTGCAGGTCGACCGGCAGAGGGCCGTTGGCTCTCCAACGGTCATATTTGTGACCGTTTGTATTCGGTCGACCGGGGATGGTATGGGGTCGACCGAAGACACGCTGATACTCACTTTTTGATATAAATATGAGTCATTCCCAGAAGAAAGGGTTGAACATTTTGGAACTTCCAAGCCATCTTTGA
>WHSA01000547.1:0-91031 GCA_012931725.1 Litsea cubeba
AGGGCAAAGAAATTTCGAGAAAACTCACACAGAACTTGATTTCTTTTATTAACCATCATTCATTGCTAAAGCCAAGAGGCTGAAAGAATAACCTAGAAATAATTTGGACCATCCAAACAATTAAAACATCTTACTTAAAAGAATTATAAATCATTTAACATACACAACTCTAAATAAGATAATGATACGTGGGCTGGGCCCAAAGGTGGGTCGACCAATGAAAAACTAGGAGTCTGTCCTGCATCGTAAGTACTTTAATGAGAGCTTTGAAATTTTTTAAAATTGGATAATGTGGTGGGTAGAATGACCAATTAAAAGTCCTGCAGAAATAGGATAGGTGTGCCAAATTTAATCGCTTCTAACTCAAAGGATAATAAGGGTAATAAGTCCTTGTTATAGCTTATTTTCTAGCTTTCCCATCATCACATAAACATTTGATTAATCCAAATAAATCCTGCAACCGGTTAAATCTATCATTTGGATCAAGTTAATTTTCAAATTCAAAAGTAAAGAACAAAACAACCGGTTGGATCCATCATTTGGATTAAGTTAATTTTCAAATTCAAAGTGAAGAACACTGGAACCTGTGGTCATGCATGACCTCTCAACCAGTCCAACATGTTACTGAAAAAAGAAAATCTGAAATTGGAATGATCAAAGAAAGGATCTCGTGGGCAAAGACATGAACAACAACCAACAAAATCTACTCTTTTTTTTTTTGTTTTATGAAAACTCATTTAAGTGAGTTGGTGATGAACTTTTCATAATAAACACAAAGCAATATCAGAATGATTAATGATCCCCTTTGGGTGAGGAAGGTTGGGGAAGAGAGAAAGATGATGATAAGTTTAAGGAAGATTTCCATATTTCTTATAGGAAAAGGAGAAAGGATTAGATTTTTTTTTAATCCTCAGTTGGGGATTTTCTTTGGGCGACAAAATTTTGAAAAATTATTCAATCAACAGCCAAAAGCAATAACCAAGAGGGAACAAATATCAAAGACTTTTTAAGAGTGCCGGGGACTATTTAAACAAGGAACTTTTCACATTAATGTAAATTTTCTATAAATTGATATTTTACTACAATTAAATGTTTACCATTATGGATTTTTTTTATTAATTTGGAATATATTCCTCGTTTGCCATATTAATGTAAAGAAAGTCTAACAAAAGAATGATTTTGCTTTTTTAATTGACCGTTGTGCGCCCACGTGAAGAAGAATTTTGGGTCTGCCACCGCATGTGGCATCAAGTTTTCAAACGATCTAAAAACTTTCGGTTTGTTCCATTCAAATCAGAGAGACATTAGTCACATCACTCACATTAAATATATAAAAACGTACATTACATAATAAAATATCACTGTTCCTTACGCTGACTTCCAATACAAGTAGTACGCACAAGCACTCAAAAGCAAATTACATAAAAAGCACAGAGGAATGAGCAAAACAACTCTATTATCTCACATTTCCTTGGAGTGATTTTGCCTTCAAGGGATTCTTCATTATTATAGTAAATCCCTCCTTTTCAGTCAAATCCACCTCTTCTCCATCCACAATCTTCCATTCAAACTCTTTCACAAGATTCGCCACAAAGTATTCAAGATGAAGCATTGCAAGATTAAGCCCTGGGCATATCCGTCTCCCTACCCCAAAAGGCATCATTTTGATCTCCCTACTCCCTGTTATGTCCACCTTCTCACCACCATCTAAGAACCTCTCTGGCCTAAACGCCATGGGCTCATCCCACACTTTCTCATCCATCCCCATGTCTGCTATCAAAAAATTGATGGTAGCATCCTTTGGTATAACATACCCTTCAAACGTCACCTCCTCCGACACTGCGTGTGGCAACACAAAGTGGCTTGGTGGGTGCCTTCTTAGCCCTTCCATGACCACTGCCTTCAAATATGGCATCGCGTTTAAGTCCTCCTCCCTTACAATCTCTGCCTCCTTCCCCACAACTCTCTCTATTTCATCCACCAGCTTCTGTTGTATCCCTGGATTCTTAACCAAATTAGCCATGATCCACTGTAGGGATGTTGATGTGGTGTCAGTTCCCGCACTCAGAAATTCTGAGCACAGGCTAACAATCTCACCTTCGGTGAACTTTCTACCCCCTTCGTCTGGAAGCTCCACATCAAGAAGCGAATCAACATAGCTAAAGAGAAAGGTATTGTCGTCTTGATGGTTTTGGTTCTTATCCTTGCGTGCTCTTATCAATGGAAGAAGCAGCTCTTCTTGGTCACGGCGAATTTCGATAAGCTTATTCAATTTCCCACGAAATAGTATCTTTCCAATATTGGAAAAGAAGAGTAAGGAGTTGAAGATAGGGGATCTCGCAAGCAATGATTGTTGAATGTCTTTGATCTTTTTTACAGTACTTTCGTCGAGTTTCTGTCCAAAACTCATGAACAGGAGCAAGCAGAACATGGCGTACTGGAAGCTTTCAGCAACAAAGACGGGCTCACCTGAATAAGCATTACGCCTAACCTCTTCAATCAACATCTTGAGCACCCACTCACGGCCTTGGGCGAAGATCTTGACCTTGGATGGGTGGAGGATCTCAGACATGAGGTTCCGGCGAAGGAGGCGCCACAGTGGACCATACCTATGACAAAAGTGAAAATGAAAATCATCAATATTTTTACAACTCTGCTAGAATCTCTTGGATATAATAAACACATACAATTGGATATCCATTCTAATATACATATACACATTTCTTTGTTTCATGAGGAATATTATTATTACATAAAAACATTGGGGCCGGATTCCATTTAAAAAAAAAAAAACATTGGGGATTGTATTTTAACAAATAAAATGTACTGTTATCTTTTTTTCACTTGGCTAAACTACAAGAGATATTATTAAACTAATCAGATCTTAAATTTAAATCCTAATTGATAAGCAAGACCACAAGTTCCACACTTGCAGTCCCAGTCTCTCAAAGCAACCAGCCCCACTGTTTCTGCAGGATCTACAAGATCGGTCAACATAGAATCAAAGTTACTATAGAGGCAGCTACATTGCCATCATAGTCAACATTTGAAATGTCTTAACACAAAATCACAATGGAGATGTCAGATTTGGTACAGTCATTCAACTATCTACGTACAATCATCGTAAAATAGAAAGGTGATTTATGACATCCGTATGGAGATTTGACATATATATATATGTGTGGATTGCACTCGATCCTATGTATTATCAAGTTTTTTATTTTATATTCTTGTAAAATACAGTAGTGCTACATGGAAAAACTTTTTTACCATAATTTTGGATAACCCCTGTGATATCCCTTGAATATTCAAAGGATATCATAGGGGTAGTCCAAAATTCTAGCAAAAAAGTTTGTTCATGTAGACTTTTTGTTTAAAATATGAGATATACTTCTACAAGAGTTACTCTTACGTTAGTATGAGAGTAATGGTGGAGCCCTTACATCTACATATATCAAATGCTAACAGCCTAAATACGAGTGCCTCACTCTTACTCTGACAGTACCGTAAGAGTAACTCTCCCAAGAGTAACTGCCTTTAAACATTATATAGACTCTAGGATATAGATTTCTATTGAGAAAGATATGTCCAATGAAGAGAAACTCAATATAAATCTTGTATTTTATATTCTTTTAAATATTATGTAGACTCTAGTATATAGATTCGTATTGAGGAAGATGTGTACAATGAAGAGACACTCAATATAAATAGGG
The DNA here is from genome assembly GCA_012931725.1 of Litsea cubeba. NCBI lineage: Eukaryota > Viridiplantae > Streptophyta > Magnoliopsida > Laurales > Lauraceae > Litsea > Litsea cubeba. The sequence continues at coordinate 3,714 of WHSA01000547.1, forward strand.
ACAATTACCGTACAACAGGTCTAAAACCCGAAAATCCCTACAGAACTATCGAAAAAAGTGTAATTAGAGCAGAATTGCTTGTCTGTAGGATATCCCACATTGCGATATCATAGGGATGTTGGATATCGCACTATCTTAAGCGGGAAGACTTGCGGAGCTACAGTGCCGTAGACGGTAATGCTTCCCTCAATGCAATCTTATTATTACATTTTCCTATATATTATTACATATGTTGTAGGGTAATTGTCCCGTATAAATACAAAATAAGAGGTACATGGCACTGTATGTGAATAGTGAAGCCCATTCCTCTTTTTCAAACTTTGTCTCCTTTCTTTGTTTTCTATTCTTCTTTATTAATAACATTGTAAATCTAATTTAAGGTCTCTGAGAAACAGGAAAGAAAAACTTAGTTGAAATCTTTGAAATTAAGAACTTTGAAAGAACCAATTCATTATACGCTACCCCGCATGGCTGATGTTGTGCTGGTTGCTGGTGAGTTTTTGGGTTGCCTCCGAGGCATGCGGTCGGTCGGAGAATGTCGATCCCTTCTCGACGAGTGCCTTGTGGGCAAGGGAATGATCGGAGATGTAAATGTGAGTGCGAGGTCCTTGAAGGATGGTGAAAATGGGCCCGTACTTGGAGCTGAGCCGGCGGAGGATGGGCTCGAGCTCGAACATGGACTTTGTTAGCCATTCAAGGTTGTAGAGCAAGGGAGGGCCTGGTGGGAGCTTCCTTTTCTTGTGGGGTTTGGTGAAGAGGGTGGTCACAAGAGTCACACTCACACAAAGGGAGAGAGATGAGGACGATCGACAGAGAATCCATGGAAATAACAGATGCTCGTCTTCTCCTAAAGTTTCTCTTTGGTGTTGGCTTCTTGTTGTGGTGTGTTTGTGTTTGTAGGTTCATGCTTTTGGGCATGTGGAATTTTATAGTGTGTTGGGGGCACCTGTTGGGGGCACCTGGTGGGGTAGGGGTTGTTGAATTGAAAACCTCTCTAATTGCGCAAGTGGATACAAGAAAGCGACCGAGCGTGAAAGAGGGAGAGGCGGTCACATGAGTCATGACCATGGGACACTTTATAACCCACGAGCTTGTTGAATATTTTGGATAGTCTGGATCGGATAAGAAAAATGGGGGTATTTTATTGTTTTTATTCAAAAGAAAATCATAGCTGAGGCGACGCACAGGATTCGTCCAAACAGACTCGGGATCCAAATTCCTTTTGATGGGCGACTCTAGAGAGTAGATAGATGATGTTGATGTCTCATTCATCAAGTCCAAAATGGCGTGCCAATATATGAAGTCATCATGGCAAAAAATTCATGATCAGTGGAGTAAGCTAGTGCAATTTGAAATTAACAGTGGATCAAGTTGAGGGGGTCAAAGTCATGCGGTCGTTATTATTAAATATAGAGAAGTATAAAATAAGGATTTAAGTTTTTGCCATATTTGAAAAAAAAAGAGATATAAATTTTAAATTAGTATATGAGCTTTTCAATAAGTTTTTAATTATGGGCATGGAGACATTTAAAAGTAACTTTTGGTGATTTCTTTTCTTAAATTTTTTTTTTAGATACCCTTTATTTAAAGACATGGCATGGTTTTGGCAGTCACTAAATGTAGCGGATTGCCATGGGGATACTAGTTGTTAAAGAAATGAAAAGAATATAAATAAAGTAAAGGGGTTTTTTTTTTTTCAATAAAGGGTGATTTGGATATTTTTTTTTTAACATGAGGAAAATAATTATAAAAAAATAATTTTAAATATACAAATGACCTTAATTGAAAACTTTTGGATAACTCATAGACTATTTTAAAAGATTTTGAGACTTGTGTCCTTTTGTTGAAATAAGGAAAAAAATTTAAGACTTTTTTTTTAAAATTTCTCCTCCAATTATATGGAGAGTCAAGTGTGTTCTGCGTATGGGGTTGGGAGTATGTAAAGCTTGACCACCCTTCCTCTAGAGTGAAGTTTAGTTCATTGAATGGGGGATGTAATTCCTGAGGTGTTGGATTTAGTAAGTGGGTCCCACTCGCCAGTCAATGATTTCAAGTTTGCTGACAAGAGTACTGAGGAAAAATTCAAGAAGCGTCTGCACTGCCTGTGAAAACCACTGCCTGCAGTGAAAGTGAAACCAATAGAAGCTCAAAAGATAGGAAATGGGTTTCCACGAAAGCCAGTCCGGAAAGCAACGCGTTAATTTGGGGGCATCCTAGTTGTTTTTTGTCACTTGAAAGTTTGTCCTTGAGTTGAATATTTGTGCATATTTTCTTGCATTGAGCCATACTTACAATTGAATATTCTTGCTCTTTGAATTGAAGATTCCCTTGGCACCTAGCTTTGTTTTTGGAAAAATACTGTGCAAATGCTTACTTTGGGTGAGTTTTAAAATTTTAATATAAGAACAGAAATATGAGGGTAAGGATTACTGAGGAATTGTGCCCGTTTGGCGTAGGCATGTCAAACGGGCCGGCCCGACTCGCCCCAGCTAGCGGGCACGGCCCAGCCCACCAGTGAAATACCCTGGCGCGACATGGCCCGCTGGCACGGGCTGGAGCGGGCCGGGCCGTGCCAGGCCGGCGTGCCAGGCGGGCCTCCTTCATATTTTTTTCTTTTTTTTTCCTTATAAAAAAGAGACTTAATCCTAATCTAGTAATATAATCTTTAGAGTCTCTCCCTTCTTTTGTAAACTCATTAGCTCTTCTTCCCTTGAACGTGAATCCATCAATATTGGATCTACCACAATCCTGATCTGTTTGGATTAACAAATTCTTATACCACAATGATTAGCCACTAGATATATGATGCAAAGTCATTCAGAAAAAAATGAATGAGCATTTTCAAGCCCTATTTTCAAAATGATTCATGAAGTTCAACATATGAAAAATATAGTAATTTATTCAGAAATTGTTCCACATAATTTATGAATCTTAGCCAACACTTATATGAGTGATAATGTAGGAATTGTGCTAATTGTAGTTCTATCCCCTTCCCACGAGCATATTTTTTCTATAAACACCCATAATTAAATGAACTGAAAAGCTAATGAAACTTTGTCAATAAGAGAACACATTTGTGGAGGATCAGCTACTACTTTGCTAAAATTGCTTATTTGCCAGCATATGATTTATTTTTAACAAAACCATGTTTAATGGACAAACCTCACTCACACTTCTGTTGCATTTGACCTATGATTATTTCTTTAATATTCATATTAGGATGAGATACTAAAGAAATTATTACACTATAGACAGAGATAATGGCCAATTTAATTATCCCTTTTTTTCAACTAATTTGAGGAGCATTCCACTTCACATAAATCACTGAGACAACAAAGATTTACTCAACAAAGTTGTGTTCAATGGACAAACCATCCACACAAAAAAGCTGGACAACAAACCACTGGCATTTTCATAACCTCATAACTAAAATGTTGAATCCTTATAACACAGTATAATGATATGTTACGTAAACTAAGAAGATGTAAAGTGCAAACATCAAATGATAGTTATTATGATTATGTTTTAATGGGATAATATAATCATAATAAAAGTAAAAGTAACATTATATATATATATTTTGGATTACTATTATAAGTTTATAACTATTGACCGGGCCAGAGAAGAATATTAGAAAGGGATGAAATTTGGGTCAATAAATTTAGATTTGGTTTCAATTAGACCCAAGTTCCCAATCAATTTTCCAAGCTTACTTGGCCAAACAAAGCCATCTAGTGATGTTTGGTAGGTGCCAAAATAAAACTGCACAGAAGAAGTTTGTTATATTTGGGCACAATTTCTACAGTGATTTTGTCATAATGGGCCCACGCCCATTTGACATGACTAGGCCCACCTGTTATATAATGATTGACATCCTTTGTATTTTTTTTTGTAAATAAAACTTTGATTAAAGAAAAAGCATGGGAGGGTTAGAGTATTTATAGACTTTGTAAAACTGAAAACGACACAAAATACCCCTTATATGACCGTTTTATGGCTGTTTGGGGGGTAAAATGGATAATTTTTTAAAAGCATATTCATTTTTGGACAGGCCAGGCGGGCCAGGCCTGTCGTGCCTGGCGGGCCGGGCCAAAATCATTCATATGTGCTTATAATCTGTCTATTCTGAAAATGGGTTGTCCTGAGAATATTCCCCAAAGAGTGAGAATGGGCTAAGGTTTTCTTGTTTGGCAATGTCATTTTAGATCTATTCTAAAAAATCAAACCAGCATAATTATGTTTGAAAATCCCAAAAATGTCTTGTAATGTAAAGGATATATACCAGTATCCAGGTAATGTTGTATCAGCATAATCATGTTTGAAAATCACAAAAATTATGTTTCTACTTTTTGTATATGTTTTGGCATGATAGATTCCATGATCTCCCTAAAATCAAAGCAAGGAAAGTTTTAAACAGTACAATTGGCATAGAAAGGGAGGGATTGAAACAAGGAGGGTTTGAAATCTAGAGAGAGAACCTGCTGGCAAGGGCAGAGGCAAATACAGAAAATACAGAAAACAAGGAGGGTTTTGTTGGGCGGGGCTGATCAGGGCACGAGAGAGAGGCTGCTGCAGGGGCGGCCTACACGTAGGCCCCTCTCAAATCACTAACCCCTATATAATATGATTTAATTAGTTTATATTAATTTTATAACAAGTGGCCCCTCAATTGTTTGCACAAAGTGGAAAAAAGAAGAAGACCAAATCGGCGCTTCATCCATCTCCTCGTCTGACGTCTCCCAAGTCTCAAAGCCAGAAAAGGGAAGCCCAGAAGGCCAGAACCCTAAGTCCCTACTCCCTAACATTCTAATAGGAAGAACTGAAGAAGAACGCTGCGCAGACCATCTCCTCGTCTGATGTCGAGTTCCATTTTGATGGATTATGAAAGTTGGAATGTACTAAAATACAATTATTTGTGTCAGCTAGATCTTGATTTTTCTTTTAATGCGAAATTTAGTATTTGATTTTAATATATTTATCATGCTTGAACTGGGAGATATGTCTAGAAAAAATAAAAAAGATATTAGCTAAATTGATTTGTTAAAATATATTTATTTAAGTTGACAACCAACAAGATGAAATCCTGGGTCCGCCCCTATGCTGCTGGGTTTGGGGGAAAAGACGAAACCCAGAGTAACAGAGGTTGTTGGGTTTTGAAGCGGAAGAGGGAGGTGAGTGAAAGACTATCTGAGAGGTTTGGAGGTACGTTTCAGTAGGGAAGGCAATTCCGTCCGGTCCGATTCGATCCGTTTGGATATGGATTTCGAAATTTTTTTGGAGATCGGGTCGGATTCGGATATGGATTTTGAAAAAAATTCGGAGCTCAGATCGGAGGCGGATATGGAGATAGCCGATCCGAATATCTGTTTGGATATCCGACCCGTATCCGACCCGTTTGGATATCCGTTTAACCCTTAATTGCAGTTTTCCCCCTTATCTTATATAATATTATATATATTACACCATATATATATATCAATATATTACAGAGAACACTTCAATAATTGGGATTTGTATGACTTGTGTAAGTGTGTTGAAACTTGAATGACTTTATTTTGGAAGTTTATTTTTGGATATATTTTGAATTGTATCGTCTTTTTAATGTTTTTAATGCTTAAATTATATTTTGAATTGTATTGTCTTTTTAATATTTTTTAATGATTTGGATATCCGATTCTCCGTTTGGAGGCGGGGATGGAGGATAGAATGGATATCCGTTTGGAGATCGGAGAGAAAATATGGAGAAGGAGAATTGGATTTGGATATGGAGGCGGATATGGATTTGAATTGGATATGACAATATCCGCCTCCGATCCGACCCGTTGCCATCCCTACGTTTCAGTGATGGAGGAATTTTATGAGAAGTGGGGATTGAGGCGTTTCATATTTTTTGGACTCTCCCGACATTCTCGATGAAAAAATGAATTTTGATTGTTCCGAGTTTTCTGTGTCGTGGAAATTGTTTTCCATGGGCACATTAGAAGGGAACGCTTATTTGTCTGGACCAAACACGTTCTTAAGATTTTCATATGGGAATGCCAAACAGGCCCGGACTCATCATTTCATCTCTAACTATGGAGTATATTACTTCATCCTCCTCTGAGAGGATATGCTAAAAATGAGCATTTTAATTGGACAGCTACACTTTGCATCTTCATACAACTTGACGTAAGCCTCTATTATCCGGAAGAAAACTCAACGAAATGTGTTTAATATATGTATATATATATATATATATATATATGAGAAACAATCCATGTGTGGCATTCATTCCACTGTAACGGGAGTTTCTTAACTTTCATTTGAGTTGTACCATATATTCTAAATTTTAAGTATCACTATCATAAGCCACATTATTACCATTATCTACAAATCAGTACAAACCCATTGGTCTTGGGGGAGAGAGTAGGAGGACGAAGAAGATAAGCGAAAAACTATGGTTTTTTGCATTTTAAAGGACCTACCGGATGGCCCATATCGACCCTCCCTTAGACCACTTCCATGCAAGGGAAGCTAAGAGGGCCATTTTGGTGTAGTTCGCATCTTAGGTGATTTTTTTGTAAATCTTTTTTTAAATAAAAATTAGTACGTTTTCATTTGACCTTTTCTCTCTTTTTTTTTTCTCTCTTGAGTTGACATTTCATCTCACTTCTCTAACAATGTAAAGCTACCAAACTTAGAAATTTGATTTTGTTTTGAAACAATGGAAACTCTTCTAAATGGACTCCAGCTGATGGGTTTGGGGTCAGAAAACCCAGAACATTAGAGAGTTGATACCATTTGCTTGCGATGTCAATAGGCCTCCAAAGCGCTGCCTTGGGGTTCCAATCCAAAATATTCTGGTATGGACCGTCTTTAATGCAAACTATTGATAATTTGTTTTCCTCATTTTTGGTAGAATACTAATAATTGGGTTGAGTATGGGTTTTTTTCTTTTATTTTTTTAATGCAATAGCATGGTAACGATATGGTAGAACCCTATCTTTATGACTTAGGACTAGGGCTATCAATTCGGCCCTTTTGACTTGGGAGCCCGGCCTGTCTCAACCCTCAAAAGGCCACAAAGCGAGGGGTTTTTTTCTTTTTGTCTTAAAGCCCGGGTAGGGTAGGGCCCAATTTTGAAAAATCGCAGCCTTGAGGGCCAAGCTAAGGCTTCCCTTAGATAGATTGAGAGGGCCCTGGCCAGTCCTTTGTCTATTAATATATAAATAAATAATATGTATAATATAATAGATATATAGGGATTTTTACTAAATTGTTATAGAAAAACTCCTCTAATTAGCAATTAATGGCAGAGCCTTAATTTCTTGTCAAAAAATAATAACCAATCTTAGGTGAAATATTTTTTTATGGATATCCCCGTAGATCCTCATATTTCCATTTATGTTTGATTCTACATTTTCCCAACACTTCAATGAAAAGGAAATTTAAGTTGTCATTAATTAGACTGATTTTTACTATTAATGTAAACAATGATGCTTAAGACTTTAGATGGATGGCCATCAACATCATCACTGTGTGAGTTTGAGCTTTAGCCTCTAGCGATTGGTTGATGCCAATTTCTTCCTATCTCATTAATTCTATGATTATTGTTTCATTCAAGTGGATGCCATATATGGATTTCAAGTTTGTGACATTGACCCGTGTGCAGATGCATCAAATCATCTATCAATCATCATAGGTAGTAAAAGTTTAATTAATTGCTTTGTTATAAAATCTAATGGTGATATTGCAAAGAATTACAAGTTAGGGTAAATGCTAATTCAAAAGTGGCCTGATGTCTATTTGAACCACAAATACTAAATAATCTATTTAGAAAAGTTCTAATGGATTTTTAATAACTAAATCTAATTGAATCAGATGAGACTTATCAAACAGGCTTTGATGGTCTATATTATCGCTTTATAGAAAAGACGTAATGCATAAACTGGTAAAAAAGACTATAATTAGCTGAACTTCAATTGCAATAATCTTATCAATAGCCTGACAACAAACAAAATTAGGCATATTACTTAAACTATGTAACTACGGTTAGTGTGATAAAGTTTTTAATGGTGTCGTCCATTTCCTAATTTCATGTCACAATACTATCAAATTATTAATCCTAAATAATATTTTGATATGATGATAAACTAAATTGCAAGTGTTCTTTGCTCGAATAAAGGAGGGCTAGCATCATAGTATAAAGAGATTATTATAAATAATAATATAAAAAATTATTTTTTTCAACCTTCGCCTGGCCCTAGCCCTTAAGGCTAGGTAGTGTAAGACCCTGACCCCTAATTTTCGAAATTAGTGCTAATTAAGTTGTGGGTTAGCTCTCTAAGTAGGATTATAGATTATTTGGCTAAGTTTGTGAGTTAGAATAGATTTTCCTTAACTTTTGGGAGTTTTGAGAGCCAGTGAACCTAGTTTGTGATCGTAGTATTGTGGAGAGGTTCTTTGTGATTCCTAAAAACCATTTTCGATTCGTTTAATCTCGTTGTTCCCTACGACTTTCGTGTTCACTCCGTGACAATTCCAAGCTCTGAAAACCAATTTTTCTAGCGCCGGGGGGCAAAACAATCTTTCCGCATTGGCCTAGGCCTAAATTTTGAGATCTCAGAACAATGTCAAATTTGTACTTTTTGGAAACTAGATTTTTCGAGGATCATTTTTCCCTTCTTCGTTGAATCCATCCGAGGCCCAGAAATCGATATTTTAACTTCGACAAGTTTAAGTTGTGGTGGGGCCCACTCCCACCTTGTTTAGGGAGCAAGATGAAGTTCGGTTTTCTGTTTCTTTCTTTTTCATTAAGTGTGCTTGGTTGTTCATGCTACTGTTTTACTGATTAATTGGCTTGTCTTCATACTAGCCGTGCCTTCCATGCTTAGTTCTTATATTGAAATATGTCTTTGATCATTAATGCTTACGTTTGATAGGCCATGCTTAGGATTGTGTTTCTTTGATGGGTTATGCTTATGTTTGATGGGTGATGCTTAGATAGTTTTAATACTTTGATGAAGGGAAAAAGATCTTGGCTTTTTGCATATTTGTTAGAAAAGAAAATATAGATCTATTTAAGAAGAGAGTAGATTTTCAATGCTAAATTATCGAGATCTTGATGCATTGATTTGGTCTTGACCTGAAGCAAATGATTGAACAAGTTGAGTGTTTTTAATAAAAACAAGATTTTTGAATACTTAGTGAATTCCTATTTGATCAGTTTTATCACTCTGGTAGTTAATTTTATTATTATTTTTCTACTTTTGTTATTAATTTTATGCTCTCACGTTCACTATCTATATCATGAGTTTTCTTAAATTAGAAAGTTTCTCTTGATTCGCTCCATGTGGGTTCGGCCCATATTTGCCATTGTCTCGAAAAATGGCAGTCGTACACTTGCAACATATTATTGATCATATTAAGCATTCAACAACATTTGAGACACAAAGTTTAGAGAGAGAGAGATGGGAGATTCATACTTTTTAGTGCATGCTTTTACTATTGCGCAATTAAAGAGTTAAATAGATGATATTTTATAGTTAAAAAAGGAACATTTAAACTTGGGTAAATTAGGCAAAAGTCCCTGAGCACGGTCTTCTAAGGCATCAAGGACAGCAACTTTTTCCCTAATGTCTCTAGTCCAGACAGCTGGAGATATTTTGGTGAGAGGTCCCTAATATGCCACATCATATATTTTTATGACTAATTTGCCCATTTCAACAGTTTCAGCATAACACCTTCCGTCTTCTCTGTTGTTCTGGAGATCCCCTTCAATCTTCTTCTCTAGGAACGAGAATTTCACCAGAGAGCTCTGCAAATCGAGGGATATAGTTTTTATGAGACAACATTTTCATTCAAGGATGCTGCCCTGGATCCTTCTCAGGATTTTTCTTTAAATTCAGTACTTCCATTGGCCCTTTCAGACATCCATGTTTCATCCACCTCAAGTCCGAAATCAGCCTCTCTGCTCCAAACAGAACCATTAACTATTCCTACTCACTCACCTTCTTTGGACATGTCCCATCCACCTACATCAAAACCTGGTCCCATTCCACCTCTAACCCAACATCCATTACCACCGCTTACTATTCATGATCCAATACATGGGCCCACCATTCCAACGCCTGCACCCAATACTTCCACACCTAATCTCTCCATTTCAACACATGACCTTCCTGTTGCCATCAATCCATCACATGGCCCTGACAAAGATAAGTTTGCAAAACTCTGAAAGATAAATTTACAAAACTCAGATAATTTATCTGAGTTTTTGGCAAATTTATCTGAGTTTTTGAAAAATTTGCCCAAAACTTAGATAAATTTATCTAAGTTTTGGCAAATTTATCTGAGTTTCTAGCAAAACTCAGACAAATTTATCTGAGTTTCTAGCAAAACTCAGACAAATTTATCTGACTTTTGACAACTTTTCTGATTTTTGAACAAATAGCTATGTGATGTGGTGCCATCCGACGACCCACATTCACCAAATTCAATCCCTAAATTATAGGTAATTCAAAACGGATTGGCAAAAATCTCAAAAATTATGCCCAATTTGTGAGGTATTTTTCTATGATATAACGGCGGAATCTTGACTTGGTCTCTTCATGAAAGTTGTATCCCTAGATGTGTAGATGATTCTAGGGTTTTGAATCACCCAATTTGGACTTAGGAAACTCAAGTTATGGCCTATTGAAGTTTACTGGTAAAGACATGAATCTCGGATCAGTTTTTCAGGCCTGAATTTGAAGCAACGTTTGGAGGCCCAAACGAACTCGGATTTTTGTGAACCAGACCTTTCTGAAAAGCTTAAGACGTCCTCTAAAAACTTCATGAAGACACTTTGTCGTTCTAAACTAACGCCATCCAACCTCAATGGAAGAAGAGAAGTTCATTTAAATTATTGCTGAGTTTTGCCAAAATTAAGATAAATTGTCTGAATTCTGCTTTTGCTGACATATACAAGGGCGTTTTTATCTTTTTCAGTGAGTTACTTTTACAAGAGGACTGCTATCAGTATGAAAAAAATTGTGGACCGTTTGCAATAAAAGCCATAGTTGAGGGACCTTCGCCCAAATGCCCCTTTAAACTTATTGGATTGTAAGGTTAAAACTATAAATGCTGCCCTATAATCTGTCCATATCGATTTGTCCTCCTTTCGTTGTCCCAAATATGTGAAGCATATTGATAAATGTGATAATCTTATTAAAAATGCGTATGTGATAACCTACACAGAAGATATTATCATATTCAAAATGTCACTTGGATTAAATGAAAAAAGCTATAACAATAGCATATAACGCGGCTCAAAATGACGGCCAAACACCGTGGCAAAAAATTAAATAAAATCCACATCTAAAAACTATACTTTTTATTCAGTTTTTTTTTTTTAAAAAATTCATTTTTCTTTCATTACATGTTGCAATCTAAAATAGAAGATAAATGTTTAAAGAGTGGAATAAGGTTAATATTTATGGTTAAAAAAAGGAAAAACAAAAGGACAAAAGGTAAATAGGTGCAGCTTTGCAAATTACTTTTAGGGCCCGTAGGATGGTTATGAATTATAATGAGTCAAACACCACATATAAAAATGAAGTTTATGGCACGTGAGATTTTCCAATGCAAATGTAAATTGATTGGCAGAAACAACTAGGGGGGTAACGGCTCGATTAATCGTGGTTTTTGGAAAAACCATTAATTGAATTGTGTTTTACGGTTTTTAAAAACCGTAACCGTAATCGAATCGTGAAAAACAGCTAAAAACAAACTGCGGTTAACGGTTTAGTTACAGTTAATTATCACTTAAAAAATTATGAAGATTTTGCGATTTACCAAGCAAACTTACTATAAAAAAAGCCATAGTCGGAGATTGGCATAATATGTTACTATAAAAAAAAGTAATTTTCATTTAGGCCCTTATGTTTTTTTTCTTATTAGCGAAACGGTTCGGTTTAACTGTGTGTTTTTGGGAACACGGTTAACCGAACCGCGATTAACGGTTTGGTTCGGTTAATAACCGTGAGTCGAGGCAAAAATCATAATCCGAAACCGTGAAGCACAGTTTTTCGATTTCAATAACCATAACCGAACCGAGAAACACGATTATTAACCGCGGTTCGGTTAGGTTCGGCTTGGTTAGACAATTTTTCGAATTTCTTTTACACCCCTAGAAACAACATCTCACTAAGATGAATTTTGGTCACGTATGTTAGAATTATTGGGCTTAAGTGTGGCCCAATGACCACACGCCTATGTGGGTCCCCACTTTAGAAAACCACTCGCATAAAAACTCCAATATTTGTAAGTCCTCCTCAATAGAGATGTCTTTGGTATTTATGGAAAGTTGCTAACCTAATAGAATTTCATATGCTAAAAGGAGTTTAAGGCAATCACATTTTTTAGGGACTCCTCTACCCAATAAGCTTCCTTGACCACATCATCATAATTGGTCAGTCTACTGCGCTGAACTTTGCATCTTGATATCTGCTCGCGGTCCTCTGATGAACCTCTGAACCCTCTCTGATTCGGGCTGAATCAGTGCCTCTGCAAATCTGGAACAAATGAGTGAAGGAGATCTCATACTCCTGCACTGGTAGGTCACCCTGTACCAAGCATTCGAACTCCTCCATCTTCTGATCTCTGTAATGCTCTGGGATGAATTTCTTTTGGAACTGCTCAGTAAAAGTCTTCCAAGCTACATCCTTTGCAACAGTCTCATATGGGTTCTTGACAGTCTTCCACTACCTCTCTGTTGTCCCACGAAACATGTGGACTACTTGCTACACCTGCTGAATGCCTGTGCACTGGAATACCTCATAAATCTTCTCCATTTGAACTACCCACTCATCCGCTACAACGGGGTCCTTTATGCCATGGAACTCTGGTGGAAACCTCTTCCTGAATTTCTCAACTACACTCGTTGAGATCATGCTTTTTTACCTGTGGCTGGCCCACTTTCTGTACCACTTTAAGCATCTGAGCCTGGAACACAGTCTGACTCTCATTCTGCCTTGTACTATGTTTTGCCAAGTCCTTTTGGGACTGAATGAATGCGGCCATGAACTGATGAAATTGATTCTCAACGCCATTCTGAGAAGAACTACTCTCGGCTCGGGTATGTCCTCCAGCCATAATCCTGTAAAATATTCAAAATTAGTTCCAATATGCCTCAAGCTAACAAACAATGCTAGAAACAAGACTAAGAGATCAACCTACTAATTAACGGAATCCTCACACGCGTCCTATAGTTTTTACAATTTTTACACTGAGAAACCATCCACTACTCTGATACCATTATGTTACGTCCCCCGAACCCAATTAAAGAATAAACCGAATCCGAGGAGTGAGATTTAAGACTAATTAAAATTTTATCCTTTAGGCCCAAAGGACCGTAAGTCCGCTGTGAGGATATTATATTTCAAGCCTCAAGTCATACAATAATTGCGGAATTCATACAACTCTAGGCATATGGAATATGAAACAATGAATAATAACTTCATTTAATATTTAAAGTTGCACAAAAGGATATAAACAAAACTAAACAATTAAGTTAATTTATTACAATGGTCACCCAATAATCAAGGCCATTTAAAAAAAACTACAAGTCATAGAATGAAAGGTCCAACGAATGAATAATTATAAGTCTAATGAAATCCCGATGAGGCTCTCTAGTGCCAGGTGCAATGACGCTACTCTATGTCATTGGCACGCCACTTTCGTTCCTCCTCAGCTGGTTGGAGGTCCTCTGGGATCTCCTCACCGGCCTGCTCCTCATAAAAGTAATCACCTGAGGTGTTTGCATACCAAGGAACATAGTCAACGATATGTTGAGCAATAGATAAGCAAAATATATTAAATATGACATGCATCAAGAATGTGAATAATGACGAGTATATATAATCAAGTGAGTACAAAGAAAGCGAAGCTATGGATAAAGCAAGAGTAATAATATTCAAAAGCAACAACAGGAATCCTAGTAATAATCTAGCAATAACCACTATCAATGCAATGTAATACAAGAATCAAGAGGGAGACTTTGAGGATGTCCTAGCCACTTCCTAGGGTACCAGTAACAATCCAATCAGACTACTGATACCAAAGTCCGGCTCCAGTGGGATTTTAGCTCCCGGTCCTGGGATAGCAGCACGATCCTAGCCCACTCCTAGCTATTCAACGCCATGTATGCCGTCCTACGCCGACTGCCCACCCCGACGACCGAGTAACCGGTTCGTCAATAGAACCCCAAACTACTGCAGTTGGCCATGATATGCTAATAGTGACATAGCGGTGTTGACACAAGGGGAAAACCAAGATAAGAAAGTCTAGCTAGCCAATACACAAGACACGCTCGTAGGCGGTGGCGGTTCTTGGAATTCGAGTCAGTGATAACAAAGACTTATCCTCCGCAAATCGAATAAATTTGTTTTCCCCTTTATCAACACTTTTCATCTACTTTCGGTAATTCGACAAGTATAGTATAAAATTCTCAAATTATTTATTTTTGATAATCTGACAAAGATATATTGAATTCTAAAAATTACAAAAAAATATATTATTTTAATTCAGTGTTACTAATAGTTCTTAATCTAAAAGTAAAATCCAAATACATAAACTCTTACTGCTGCCCTCAACAAGTTTTCAGTATAATATACTCATTATCAACACTAGAAACAACATCTTTTTCAATAGATGTAACCAAACAGTCATTCATCCATTGTATCTCCTATTCGGTTACACAACCTATTATTTACGTACGTCATTGCTGAAAAAGCTCTTTTCTACCATTGCAAGTCGTTGCTGGTATAATTAACGCCAATTTTAAAAGCAAATAAACCAATTGGTATACGAAATCCTTCTTTGTCTCCACTAATTCTCTAGCAATGTCACCAATTCCTTTAAGTTCTAAAAACTCGTTGCTAAAGCACATATCAGTAATGTGGGCCCATTAATTTTATTTAATTTTGGTAGATAGTTAGCCCATTAATTTAGGCAATGAGTATTTTAAGGTGACTTTTGTTCACTACCACAGCAACAAAGAAAAAGTATAAAGTTAGCTAATGTGGGGGTGAACTCTTAAATTGAGTGGGGTCAAAAGCTTCCCATAAATTTAATTCATGAAATAAAAATTTTTATTTTTAAATATTTTTCAGATCTCTGTGGGGTCAATTGACCCCACTGAGGTCAATGTGTAGCCGTCTATGCTCGTAGGGATTATCTCATTCAAGACAATATAAGGCAATCATCCACGTGATAATCCCTTAGATGCTAGCCAGTCATGTTTGTCAATTACACGACAAAGGTTCCTAAGGTATACTATAAGTCAAGTTCAATTCCTAATTCTACAGAGATTATGTTTCATAATAAATTCGGTGTGTTATGCCAATAGAGTGTACAAGGAATGATATCAACGGATACAAGTTACAAGTCAAGAAGGAATTACAATCCAAACCTAGGCAAACAGTGTCATCCCTGTACCCCACATGTTCTAACGGAGTACGTGTGGAAATTGGATCAACGATGATTCTAGGGAAATCCCTTGGTGTACAATCATGTTAAGCATCTGTTGGTTCAGTTCCATACGCATTAGGTTATACCATGTCACGACCCCCAAACCCGGTGCCGTGAAAAATTGGGAGCTAAGTAATGATTTTTTTTTGTTTCTCTCAAGATCCGCGTGTATGAGGATAATACGTTCCAACACATCCTGAATATTTTTGCAGAAGCGTTCGTGGCGTTGCGACCCGAGACCGTGGCCATTGGATTCCATGTCAAACTCAACTACTATCATAATTGCCATCATATCAATGAACATATCAGACTGGAACAACCATTATAACAATATATAGGAGCTGACAGTATTTGGATATTACTTCCCATATATGTTCAAGTTACAAATAACAATGTATATTAATTACAATCCCGAGAAAATGGCTAATAAAACCATACAAAAGCAAGCTAATAATCACTACCCCATATGTGACGTAGCTCCGATGTCAAGCTCAATGTCTACATGACATAGCCGACAAAACAACCTGCAAGCTCATGGCTCCATAGCCAAAACGTGCACTCGACTATTCGGGCATGAAATCTGAATCTAAGTACCAAAGTAGTGGGTCAGACACGACGGTCTGGCAGGTGGGTGAAAGGATATAAATAATATATTGAAGAATAAAACATATGATAAATCATGCTATTTGATCAAAAGCTGTACATAATTAAGATGTATAGAAATTCGTGAAGATTTGCCAAGATCCTGTGTTCATATAAAATGGGTATAAAACAAGAATATTTGACATGACATTATTCCTTTAAAGCATGTATAAAACATGAATATCTAGCAAAACATGTATTCATTTGAAACGTGTGTAGAACATGGATATTTGACAAATCGATAATTCATTTAAAACATGTACAAAGCATGAACATTTACAAATCGGGGATTCATTTAAAACATGTGCAAAGCATGAACATTTACAAATCGGGGATTCATTTAAAACATGTGCAAAGCATGAACATTTACAAATCGGGGATTATTTAAAAACATGTACAAAGCAATGAACATTTAACAAATTGGGGATTCATTTAAAGCATGTATGAAGCATGTATATTTCAAATAGTAAGGGTATCAAGGATCGGGAACTGTCAAGATGGAAACCACACAAGCTAAATCCTCTCTCACAAAACTGATGAGAGCACATCGGGACATTGACCTCAGTCGCACGAGGTGAGGAGAGGCAACGACGTTGACCTCAGTCACACGAGGTGAAAAAGAGTCAACGATTTTATACAATAAATACATATAATACTCTACGGGACAACGGTAGCGAACCGGGTATATCGGAGAGGGGCGGGAACCATGCTGGAGCTGGTATAATGGAAGGGGATCTCTAATCGGTGGATCAAACCGATAAGGCCATCCAAGTTTAGTGGTACCAACTCAGAGGTCACATGCGATAATCAAAGACAACGAATACTATAATGGGACGGGGTGCCCATAGGCACAAAAGCACATTAATATCGGGACTGACATATACGGGCTAGCAATATGCTAAAACATAAATTTCAATACCTTCGGAGCAAGTCTTGTCATAAAATATGAGATTTAAAGTGTACAATTGACATTCGGGTCAAAATATAACATGAAGGGATTTATATAAATTTCTGGGCCAAGTGTTGAAGGTCCAAGATTTAAATCAATGTGTATAGGGTTCCGTATGTTAGGTTGATAAACATTTGATACTCTTTAAGAATTAAAAACATTTCGGGACCTTACATACATTGACAAATCTAAGGATCCTAACAAAATCATGATAAATGGATTTCTTCTTCAATATAGTTCCACATTCTTCTCCCATATAGTTCCTCAAGTTCTTCAAAAATAAATCCATCAGGATTGAAATTTCAGTCAACCCTCGGTTGGCTTGTCGGTTAACCGACAGGGCATGTCGGTCGACCGACAAGCTGACCGACGGCTAGCCGAGTCCAGAAATGGGGAAGAAAACAACTCTCGGGAATTGGAACCGAGAGGCTGTCATTTCACTGTCGGCTGATCGACACTTCGGCATCAGAAATTGCAGAAAATTACAGCTCTCTGGAACTGGAACCGAGGGCTATCGGCTAGCTGTCGATTGGATGTCGTCAGCCGACAAGCTGACCGACAGCTGCGGACACAACATTTCTTAAGCCGTTTTCAGTCATTTCTTTCTCCAAACTCTCCACATTTTCAAGGGTCAGATCCCTGTAATAAAATTGGCTAAATGCTCCTCCATCTCCTTAATCAAAACTTCCAATCCATCACTACAATTATCACCATTCCACCTCATCCACACTTCCATCAAATCATCCATAAAAATGGATCCAACCTCTCATCCCAGTCACATTTAACCAAAAAAATCCATTACTTGAAACGAGTCAAAACTTAATACAATCAAGATATCATTTTCAAGAAAGTATTATACTAGAAAGATGCACTAACGAGTGTATTTCAAATCTCAATAAAAGCATGTCATGAAGTAAAGCTTAAGTAATGAAATCATTAATGCAAGCTAAACATTTGTATAAAACATGATCAATGAAAATGAATCATTTCATCCACTTGCCTTGGGTCCAAGCTAATGCAAATCAACCTCTAATCACACTCCAAGCAAGAAATCACAACCTATTCAAAAACCCCCAAAAACAAGCCTTAAAATGTCAAAACTAAGAAATATAAAGATAAACTTCCAATAAGAAAATGGAGAGTCTAAAGGGCTAAACAAACACAAATCTAAAAGATTAGGAGGAGTGTTTACTTGGAAGTCCTTCAAAAAGGCAAGGCTAGCTCAATGGAAAACTTGAAAAGCTTGGTTTTCTTCAAAAATGGAGTCAAACAAGAGAGGAGATGAAAGGGGAGAAGTTGCCGGAGTTCCCTCGTCGGATTGGTGGCTTAGAGGCTCCATTTGAGCAAGAGAAACGAAAGAAAAAAAAAAGAACAGCCGCTGGTACTGTAGCTGAGAGTTGCAGTCGATGGAGAGTGGGAAATGAGGGAGAAGGATAAGCTTGTGCTTTTTATAATGGGTGGGTGTGGGGTCCACACTTAAGTAAAACTTGCAATGGAGATTAGAGGGCTTTCTAGACATCGGATCAAGAAACTTAAAACATGAAAAGTGTCCGGCACAAAATTATCTTTTCAACAATGTTAATATTGACATACTTTCGGGGTCCACAGAAAAAGTCAACTGTTTGGTCAAATGGAACAAAATAATGAAAATTTTGAGATTTCAAGGGTTAAAACATCGATTTCTGGGACTCGGATGCGATCGACAAAGAAGAGAGAAATGTTCCTCATAAAATCTAGTTTTCAAAAAGTATATATTTGGCAAGGTTCTGAGATCTCAAAATTTGGGTCTAGATTTTGTGTAAAAAGACCGATTTTCCCCCAAGGCTGGAAAAACTGTTTTTCGGAATTTCAAATGGGTACGGAGTGAACACGAAAGTTGTAGGGAATGGAGAGATTAGTCAAACAAAGTTGAAATGGGAGTTTTTAGAAATCAAGAGAATCTCTCCATAATGACCACACAAAACAAATAGGACCCTACGGTCACTGTCTATGTTCACTGGCTCTCAAAACCAAAGAAAATATAATCAAACTCAGAAATTCGTTCAAACAACCGGTAAAACCACTGAGAATATAAATTCACGATTAAAACCACGCTAAACCAGGAAATCTGGGTCGGGTTCTCACATCCTCCCCCACTTAGAATATTTGGTCCTCCAAATGAACTAAATAAATCCGAAAGCAAGTGGGGACATTTTTCCTGCACCTAAAAAATAAAACCACAAATCAAAACTCCAAAACGGTCCTCTCGAAAATATCTGAACTCGCTGGGTCATCCTCGCTATGGAACTCTTCGGTCAACTATCAACAGTCGTCAAACATTCTTCCAGTGGCTCGAATCTGTCACTGCCCTGCCAATCTGACTACTCAAGAAATTGGCCAACTCTGACTCCTTCTAAATTCAACAAAGTCTCTTGCTTCTAGCTAGCTTGGTAAAGAAAATTCTTGGAACAATTCTGTCGGCTTCATCGTAACTGTCGAAGCTGGGATCTCATATCCACTGCACAATCTTCATGGTGAACTCTTGCTAGCTCTAACTCTTTCTGCTCGTTGCTCTTCATCCTCTGTACCATAGTCGGTCTCTCACACTAACATGCTTGTCTCTTTACCATTCTTCATTATTTGAAGCTCTGCACTCACTCTTGCAACTGTTCTGCCAAGTCTTCTTTTCCCAACAAAAACCAAATAACTGACTTCATGTTCTGCTGTCCATTGAAGTCCGATGTTCCTCATGTCAATAAAATCTGTAAAATCTTCGTTATCAGGCGATCAAGTAGAAGTCCTTTCTGTAGTCAACTCCTTCATTAGTTGTTGAGATCTGACTCCAAATGCTCCTAACTACACAAATGACATATCTTGCTGGGTCTACTCCTCCACATGGCTGCACTTGTTGAAAATCCCCAATTAATTCTCTGACAAAACTCATCAAATTCAAGAAATCTCAAACTCTGAATGTCTCCTTGGAGTTACCAACTGAAAATTATCTCTAAACATTGATGATCTCTAACTCAATTTCTTATCAATTCGTCGAACTCTAGTCTTCCGGTCTTCTACTCAGGCATACATGGCTAACCTTGCGAGTTTGATTCGTGTCCACAATCTTAGAATAAAGTCTTTCTTCAACTACCCAAAAGTTCTTATTACTCTGACTCTTTCTTCCCAATTGCCATCGGTCCTCTACACGATGATCGATTCCTGACCGAACATGTTTGTTCTCTTAACATCCCACCTCAAACGGTTACAACTCTATATTCAAATCCCGAAATTACTCCAATCAAACCTTGGTTGCTCAATCTTCTGCCTTTGTTCAGGTTCACTATCATTAAGCCTTGCACATGTGCCATTCTTTTCTGGATCTTTCAACTGCCCTTGTCCATAGGTTATGATTCTTCACCTCATATCTGTACTCTGCCCAAACTGATGCTCTACAAGTCGATGGAATCCATAAAATCTACTCTATCATGTGACCAGGTAACAATCAATTCTGCATACAACTCTCTCCATTGCTGTCGAAAACTGAATTCCTATGCTTTTAACCACGTACTGATGCATCCTGCTGAGTCGACTTCACCACCATAGCCACAATTGCTGAACCTCTCCTCAAACAATTCTCCGTCACAAGTTCACCAATACGCGAGGAATCTCTAACTTTTGGCATCCACTTGAAGCTCTATCAACTGAAAGTCACCTCAACCTTCCTGAAATCCACCATTTGTCTGGTATCTGGAGTCTCTTAACTTAGGAAAACGGCTAAAGTTCAACCCAAACATCTGTACTTACTTGTTTTGGCTTGCCACATGATGGTTCTCAATCAGCTGCAAACAGTCTTGAAGTGCTGCTCATGCCTCTTGTTGACTAACAATGTACAATTCTTCTCTTGCTGCTAATATCTGTGACGTCGAAAGAGCTAAACTTTGCCAAATCCTTCGAGAACCACATGCTAAGACCACAAAACTCTGACTCTCTGGCGTAAAAACAAGGAAAAGGGACGGAATGTGGGTGCGGAGACATTAAATCCTCCCCCACTAGAAAAGAATTTGGTCCCCAAATTCACTAGCAAGCACAAAAGGGAAGAGACAAGGAGAGTCTCCCCCACTAGAAGAAAAACAAGTCTGAATCCGACAAAACGAAAATAAATCTAAAATCGACAGAACGACATCTAGTCAAATCAAGATAACAAATCTAACGATTCCTCACCACATGTCTTAAAGTTTCTAGAGTGTTTTATTTCCTAGAAACCTGCTCGCTCTGATACCAGTCTGTCACGACCCCAAACTCGGGGGCCGTGAAAAATTGGGAGCTAAGTAATGAGGATATACATTCCAACACATCCTGAATATTTTTGCAGAAGCTTTCATGGCGTTGCGACCCAAAGTCCGTGGCCATTGGATTCCGTGTCACACTCAACCACTAACATATTGCCATCATATCAATGAACATATCAGACTGGAACAAACCATTATAACAATATACATAGTTGACAGTATCTGGATATTACATTCCCATATATGTTCAAGTTACAAATAACATGTATATTAATTACAATCCCGAGAAAATGGCTAATAAAAGTCATACAAAAGCAAGCTAATAATCACTACCCCATATGTGATGTAGCTTCGATGTCACGCTCAATGTCTATACGACATAGCCGACAAAACAACATGCAAGCTCATGGCTCCATAGCCAAAACGTGCACTCGACTATTTGGGCATAAAATCTGAACCTGAGTACCAAAGTAGTGGGTCAGACATGACGGTCTGGCAGGCGGGTGAAAGGATATAAACAGCATATTGAAGAATAAAGCATATGATAAATCACGCTATTTGATCAAAAGCTGTACATAATTAAGATGTATAGAAATTTGTGAACATCTGCCAAGATCCTGTTTTCATATAAAACGGGTATAAAACATGAATATTTGACATGACATGTATTTCTTTAAAGCATGCACTACAAGAAATTTCACTTTTGCCGGGGTAAAAAAGAGCCGGCAAAGGTCACTAAAATCGCCGGGAAAAATCTTTCCCGGTGATTTATCTGTGCCGGCAATTCGCCGGGAAAACTACTCCAGCAAAACGTTTCCCGGCAAAAAAAGGGTAGCACCGGGAAAAAGCTATGAATTGCCGGCCGTTTTATTTCGCCATGGAAAGATTTTATTTCGCAGGGAAAAGTATTTTTTTTCAAAAATAAATTTTAGAAAAAAACTTTTGCCGGCATTTTTTTGCGCCGGAAAAAGTTTATTTTTTAAAAAAAAATAAATTTTAGAAACCTTTGCCGGCATTTTTTTGCGCCTGGAAAAGTTATTTTTTTTTAAAAAAAAATTTAGAAACCTTTTGCCGGCATTTTTTTGCGCCGGGAAAAGTTATTTTTAAAAAAAAAAATTTAGAAACCTTTTGCCGACGTTTTTTTGCGCCGAGAAAAGTAGTTTGTTTTCAAAAATAAATTTTATAAAACTTTTGCCGGCATTTTTTTTTGTGCCGGCAAAACATTTATATTTTTTTAAAAAATAATTTTTTAATTTTTTTCCTGTATCCCAATCCAATCCAATATATATATAGAGAGAGAGATATCCAAAATGAAAGGCAATATGAACAACTAGAGCTACCATGGTACTAAAAAAAACATGGATGAAGCAAGAACAGAAGTGACAGAAATAAATAAAGAAATGATATAGTTATAAACCACATACTCCCAACTAAGTGAATGTAGACTTGGCATATGTACAAGAGACATCTAGCAAGTAGATGGAGCTACACACACATGCATCCAGACAAAAATGAAGATAGGATCCCAATGTACACATGCAGACAGAAGGGAATAGTTTCCAATGGGTGCATATGAAAAGGCCAGCAATTGACCACACTTCTGAGAGATCCATCACTCCTCTCTACCCTTTCAATAAAAAAAAACTACAAATCACTGTCTCCAATACATGCAAAAGAACTTAATTCCAATTTCTAACATGTGCAAAAACAACATGAAATGCTCATCAATTTCCCACACTTCTGGGAAATACCTATTACATCTAGAAGATTCCCAGCAACTCATCAACACAGCTGAAAGATTTCAAAATATGGGAATAGATTCATAAACAACTTATGTATGGCATAGATCACTAAGCCTTAGAGCATTAATTGCTTGCATAAATTATAGGAATTACGGTATAAATACAGAGTAGTGCCTCAACCAATTTCTAAGTTAGCGGAAAAAAATGACCTCAAAGGTGTCAGTCTAACCCAGTATCTATTAATCTAAAAAATGTATGATGTCTGCTTCAAAAACACTCAACAGAAACCCAATCGCAAGTATATACTTCAGATAAGTTTATACAGGACCGGGCTATCCCCTTAGTGATGCAGTATGGATCAAAACAAGGCCCAGTTGACTTGGGACTGGTCTTGATCTGTATTGCATCAATTGGTCGTCCCAAACATCCCTATTAATTATTGGACATGAAAGCTCAGGCAAAGGTTGAGGGTCTTCAGATAGAACAGTTATGCCTTGGGATAGCTCACTGGTGTAAAAGAGCTCTGCATTGGGAACGTGTATAAGAGGGATGAATTAAATTGAACAATCCCACCCATCATTTTGCTCAGCAGGTGTTTGTTAGTCTCCTAGTTTAAGACACCGGCTGCTCATAGCATCTCACTTGAGCATGAGCTATCTTAGAGTCATGAGCTCAATCGATTTGATCAATTGACTCATGGTTCAATTATGTTGATCACAAAAGCTGCCATAAGCACTTGACATCATAGTCGCTCCTATTTACACACCACCTAATGAGCACAAATGAACACAATGATGTGTAACAATTACTGATGTGAATCATTTACATACGTAAATCATTGCAAACAAACGACTCCTAAAATCTGAGTTATATTCAGGCCAAGCACCATTCACAAAGGAAGGTCTTGATCCTACACTTCCATCATCATTGACTCAAAATCATGACATGAATATTCACATCTCTCCACAACACTTAGAAAAGAAAAGAAAAGGGGAAAACGGACAAAACAAAAATCTTCTATTTCTTGTAGATTCGCTTGGTTACTATGTTCTTGGATTCATCATTAATACAATTTTTGAGACTTGAAACTCTTACGCCCACATGAGCTTAATGGGGATGTATTTAAAAAAAGATGGCTGCCTGCTCTTTCCTACATGCATTTGGACCCACATTAGGCGGGACTTGAAAGAAAAAATCTTTTTTCAAGTCATTTCGACCTTGATTATTAGAAAACAATTGAAGACATAGATTTGGAGAGGAAATCCATTATCACCCCAAAAGTGATTTCTTTCGATTGTGATTCTTGGATTATATCCAAGTTATCCCTACATTTTGTCAACCAAGTTGAAAAGATACCTTTGACAACACATGAGTCCCAAGGTTGTATAATGCCGGTATTGGGCCTCATGAAGTACTTCTTAGGAGATGTGGTTTTGACCTAATCAAACAAAGAAAAACACAAATTCTAAGTCGATCTGTTACAATTCAATAACTTACGACTAATAATAAAAACATAGTCTTGGAAGACAAAATAGATGCAAGATTTGGAATAGAAAGCAGTAGTATCTACTTTAAAGCACTACACATTTCAGGGCTTTTATAGCGTGCAATGCGCGCCATAAAAGTAAGTTTACGGCTCACGGGGTCGTGCCGTAAAAGCTCCTGTCGTAAAAGGTTCCATGTAATTACAGCGTGCATATACAGGCCGTAAGTAGGATCAATGCACGCTGAAAATGATGCTCTTAGGACTTTTTGGACCAGATTTATGGCCTACTAAGCAGGCCGTAAATAGTAAACTTTTACAACGCAAGCTGAGTGCCGTTAAAGCATTGGTGTGCTTAAGTTTATGGCACACGTAGTAAGCCGTGAATACTTAAAACGAAAAATATTTTATACAGCTTGCATTTGTGGGCTGTAAATGGGTTGTGTACAATCTGATTAACAGCTCCAAATGCAAGCCGTAATTAAGTATATGTTTTTACAACTTGCAATTGCAGGCCATTAAAGAATTGGCGAGTTTTAATTTACGGCTAGCAAGATGCGCCTTAATTTTTTTTTTTTTTATAAAAAAAATTAATTATTTTTTTATTAAAAAAATTAAATCCATATTTTTTTATTGCTACAAATACAAATTAATAAACTAAAATAAAAAATGTAAACAGAACCTGCAAATAAACACTTGACCTGCAGTTAAAAACAAAAACACTCAACTTGCAGTCTATACAAGCTAGATAGGCCATGAGAAAAAAAATACATGAAAATGATTATCCATCAAATCAATACCAAAACAATGAGGGAATTCTTGTTTGTTCATTTACAAGATTCACACACTTTTCGTCTTCTTCCATTAGGATTTATTCGCGAAGGTACCTACCACATATATTACTTATCAAAACAACCTCTTCTTTGTTCCCTTCCACATATATTAATTATCAAATATAAAAGAGCAAGAAAAGATAAATCAAGCTTGAAGAACATTCATATGTTGCCTTCCTAAAAATATGACATGGTATATTGCTTATTTGAAGTATTCAAACATCATAGCGTCCACTACTGTCGAAAAAATTTGGGATATATCAAGGAGCCAGTTCGAAATTTGCTTCCAATAATGAATACACTTCTCCAAGTGAAGAGACCTTGAAATCTGGTTTTACACCAGATATGGAAGCATCAGGGGAGTCATCTTCCCATTTCATCAAGCAAGCATGTAAAGGCTCCCGCGCGTTTCCCACAAACCACCTGTAAAGTATCGAAAGTTCAGTTATTAGTTGAGCACTCCACCTGTAAAGAATCCTAATGATATGAAAAGAGAAATAATTTCTTAAAACAGTAAAAAATCAAGAAATTGGAAAGAAAATACTAGATTGCTACTCACATTGTCAAAGATTGAGCTGCTATGCATCTGTCAATCAAAACAAATAAGAGACATGACCTCAAAACTATCATCTAGAGCATGAATTCCATTAAATAAATGAAGACTCGTCCTTAAATCCATGGAAAAAAATAAATGAATTCCATTAAATAAATGAGCACCACCTGTGAGGATTGCAATTTCACTCAAAATACTTAATTTATATACTACTTCTATTAGTGTCACCTGATACACATACTACAAAATCATCATTTCATGTTCCTGATCCACTGCCTTTTGCTTGGAGTATATGTGCACATCACAGGTAAGATAATACAAAAAGCGTTCTTAATTAATTTTCTCACCAATTTTCTTAATCACCATAATGTTCCTTGCATTTGCATGCACTGCCAAGACTAGTATACCAAGAAAGAAAGATAACATTTGGCATCAGGCCCAATTGTAATTACAAACGCATGCCAAAGTGTATCCATTGACCAACCCACCTATAAAATTTGGCATCAAGCTCAATTTTACACTCATTAAACCATCACTCACCATCGGATTGAATCATAAAAAAAGGCCATTATTAAGCTTTAATACTATTAAATCATCTCTCTTTCATTTTTTTTCCTTTTTTGTTTCTTCTTCTCTGTTGTATATGAATGTTGGGAAAATCAGAGTGCAAACTGCAACTCTGCTAAGAAACAACCCCTACAGATCAAGACAAATAAAGTTTTTAGAAAATTCTCTTCTATGAACCCTCGAGTGCAAAAAATTTCACTTCTCCACTGGTAGTAGGAACTCTTCAATAAACAGTCAAGAATAATTTTCTCATTTTTCACATTCAATCCAACACAGTTTACATAATTTAGATAACCATAAAATCTGGGCTGGGTCAAATCAGGTGTGTGTGTGTGGGGGGGGGGGGGTGCTGATTTTTTTTTAACCCCCCTTGTCCATCAGAAGACCTTTTCATCTGTGTGCCCTTCTTTTAATGATATAAGTACACATTCAAAATTGTGCCCAAGAGTTGTATGCTTCAAAAGCATGTGTTTGTAGAATCACCTTGACTTATACTTGCTATAAGTTACCATTCAAAATCTATTTTACTTTCACAGTGACCACAAATATCCTCCCATAAGATGGCACATGAATCATCTAACAAACGACGGAAAAAAGATAAGAATGGATGCATTAAATAAAGTAAAAGATACATTAAAACATTTGAGTTCTAAGCCTAAACCAAACCAAAACAAAACATTAGAGAGTACTTCTGACTTCTTAACCTAAACCAAACTAAAACATTAGAGAGTTGTGACCCTAAACATAACCATCTTTTATTTTGCCAACTCCATGAATTCCCTTGAAAAAAAAAAAAACAAACAGGTTCTATAAGAACCAACAATATTAGGGACCCAAAGAAAAAACTTCTCAGGTGAGTTTGGATGTACACCAAAGCACCTACTTGTGTCAATGAACAACTTGGGTAATTTGATCAATGGATAGTGGGGTCCCAAAATGTTAAGAACTTTCTTCTCTAGTTTCTGATGCTTTTTAATAACATTTTCCTAAACTTGATTGATTAGTATCTAGTCAATGGTAACTTACGTTGTGTTTCGACATTTCTTTACCACAACCAAAGAATAATGATGGCAGATTTATTTCATTTTAACAACCAATTATTCTTAGCTGAAACATTTAAACTCCCATAAGATCATAGCCATTGAAAGCAACATCCACATCATAAGTACCATCCAGATTGCAGAATCATACCCGAGACTTTGTCTCCACAGAAAGATCTGAATTGCCAAAATCTGATCCATTAGAGTTTTTGATAACTGCATTAAAGTCAGCACCTTTATCAGATTGAGTATCTTGGTAAGATTCTAAGACTGTCTCTGTAACTGCCTTTTCAGTGTCAGCACCTTCATCTTCCCTTGGCGGGTAATTTGCATCGAGCGATGGGTTTTAGCGAGGAACTTTCTTCACTTGTTGCCTCCTATAATGGGAACTGTAGAAAACAGAGTCAGTGGAAACAAACTAATCCAGGAACTGGATAAACAGTTATAGCATATTAAGTCAATGCCAAAAGAGACAAATAGATATTTCTAAAATATATACATGGATATTTCTAAAAGATTAGGGTCTTTTAAAATAAATTTGCAACTTAAACCACCCATGGGCCATGGCTTTGGGTCAATTGGTTGAGACATGGGCTAATGTAAGTCCCATGTCTGCGGGTTATATCATGGTTTGAGCATGTCGGAATAAGGGTACATTTGTAAGAAAGCCATACTAAAATGGTTTATATTTATTTCCTACTAATGTCCAATGATGTGAAAGCTATCAAGAAAATGTGCATAAACTAAGGTTAAGTAGACTGCAAGTGCCCTCATCCAGAAACAACAAATTAAAAAGAATGTCTTGATATAATAGAAACTGATTTGGGTGTCGCTCCTATGATAACAATTTCCAAAAGAAAGAGCTTAAAACAATGGACATTGTCTCCTAAAATCAATGGCATATTATTTGATACCATGGTTCAAATTTCCAATCTATTGATCATTTCACTTTTCAAACTACAATGCAACATTTTGGCCATTTTCATTGCCATGCCCCATTCACATTCACACAGAGAACTAAATAAACATGGAACTTGTTTAGATAAAAGCTCAAAGAAAGACAGTAGGGCATTGCACACCATCATGGGAGTCCACCTGAAAGGAGAAGCAGTGTCCATATCATAGTCCCTAGGTACTAGCTCAAGTCCAACCTGGTAGTGACAAGGATAATGAGATTCTTTAAAGAGAAACATATAAATGAAGGAACAAAAAATATGCAGTTTAAGGGAAAAAGGGTACAACTACATTAGCATAAAAAGAATAGATAGATGCATATGACATGAAAAAGCACACAAATATCATATAACAGAAGCACATCATACATCATTTAATAAACCAGCCAAATGGTTTGAATCTTAATAGCTTTTCCTCTCCAACATAAGATATACAACCAGCATAAAACTACTTGCATTTCTAAAAGTTGTTAAAAGCCAAGGAATAAAAGTGAATATGCTAAAAAAAACATCAAATAACCACTCATTTAATTGAAATTGAATCAAGAGTAAACTTGAAATGAATACACTTTGTGTCAATCTTCGCAAACATGAGTCCAACTGTTAATTTTTCTAACACTGGAATAGTATTATGAAAGAACCCAAGACCACCCAATAAGAGAAATACACTGAAACTTCAAGGAAAACAAACTCAAAGACAATATTTGAAGCAATACCTTAACTTCATTAGGTTCCAATCAATTCAAGAGCAGTTCCTAGAAAGACCCATCACTGAACTAAAGTTTTTTGGAATATATTAAAAAGAAAAGAGAAAGGAAAACACTTACATGAACTTGGTCCCAAAACATTTATGCAGTTTCTCAAGGGTTGCCATGAAAAGCTCTAGACCGGCAGCAAACTTCCTCATATGTGTTTCTCAAGGGTTGCCATGGATTGGGTGTTTTTTTTTTTAATAAAGCATCCAAGAAAATCAGAAACCATATACTAGAAAATAAAGCCCAAAAAGTTTGATGCCCTTAAATAACCCATAAACACAATTAGAATAACCGAATGTCACTAGCATGGCATGAAAGGGAAACATTGGCAAATGTACTGAAACCTTAACCCTACATTCAATATCACTTAAAAATAAGGAAATGGCCACAAACACCACATAGGAAATCCCCTAAGATAAAAAATAAAATAACCCCAAATGGGTACTTTAATTTGGGCACCAGTAACCAAGGAACAAGCAATTGTATAGTAAACTGCACAACAATGCCCCAAAACAAAACAAAAAAAACATGCAAAAAGTATAATATCGCCAATGCCAACATGATGCTTGAATAATTTAAATCCACCCATCATCAAAGGAACCACCTTAGAAGGGGATGATTCTGAGCAAATAGCAACCGGCAGTGTGAGATCACAAATCCCAAATCACTAAAATTGCAGAAAGATACAAGAATTACAAGTCAATAGATGAAATCACTACAACAAATCACAGAAACAAGCAAATGAAAAATGCAGGAAAGTGAAAAAGGAGCAGAAATTAATTGAAACCCTTGGGGCTGGTTTGCATTTACAAACCTCAAGCGCAAGTAGCTTTAGTTACATGTGAGCCTACAGATCTTGTGTTGGGATGGGCTAGTGACACAATGGCAGCATTTGCAAAAGAGTTTTTTCTTGGTTCTATCAAAGAGGATGGGACTTTAATGGAGATTTGTCCATCCGATATGGTAGAGGGAGTATATTGTAAGGGGGATAGGGGTTTTGAAGCCTGGAAAAGGTCTAACCAATTTCTATGACTAGGAGGAGACTGACTGGGGAGGAGAGGGACTCGCTGCCAGATATGGTCCATTTGCTCCGGAGAGAAAGAGTATAGCTGGTTGGCTAGAAGAGGGAGGTCTGGAGGCTTGAGGGGAGGTAGTGGGGGTGGTACAGGGGCAAAGGGGGTAGAGGTTGAGGAGGGACCAGGGGCAGGGAGGTTGGGAATGATTTGAAAAGGATTGTAAAGAGGGAAGGATGCTGGTGGGGGAGAAACCTGAGCACTTGCTCGATGCAGGGTTAGAAGGCCAGCTAGATGATTATACAGAATCTCTAATTGGGCATGGTCCCAAATAGGTGATTGGATAGAGGATTGGTTGGGGGAGGGGGAATGGAGGGCGGACGTTACCAGATCCGACACAGCCTCAGGGCGCAGCTCCGAAGGTTGTCGCCGAGCCGAGGTAGCCAAGGTTCCACCATTACTCCGAGGAAGGGATTGCCTGCAAAGAGGAGGGAAATCACTGAGCTGGAGAGAGGTTGGGGCAGGGGGAGTGGGGGTGAGAGTGAGGGCAACAGGATCTTGAGGTTGGGGTGGAAGGGAGAGAGCAGCAGATGCGGGTGCTAGGATTTGGGGGGAACTAGGGATTGGAGCAGGAGTCAAGAGCGGGCTCTGGGATTTAGGTGGCACTAGGATTTGGGGGGTGCTAGGTATTGAAGCAAGGGACGACAACGGGCACTTAGATTTGGGGGGCGCTGGGATTTGGGGGCTTGGGATTGGAGCTGTCATCCTCACTGAGGTCGTGAGGGAGAAGGAAGTGGAGGGATGGCACTATGGCAGGCGAGAGAAAGTCAAAGAGATGAGGGATTGTTGGGTGAGAGGGTCAGAGAGATGAGGGAAAGAAGAGGGATTGAGAAGAGGCAGAGGGGGTGCTGGAAATGGTTTTTACTTTAGCAGGCGCGGGAAATGGAAAATGGCGAAGGCAACACTGGAATGTTATTTTTAGGGCTGAAGTGATTTTGAAGCCCCAATTAACTTTTATTCCTCCAAAATAAAAATAATGAAAATTTAATTTTTTTTCCCGGCGCAGTAGTTAAATAAATGGTCAAAATTTAGTAAATTGACATTTGCCGGCGATATAGGTATTTCACCAACAAAAAATATATCATTTGCCTGCGACACAAATATTTTATCGGTAAAACATAACCTTTGCAGGCGAAAAAATGAGTTCGTGGTGCAAAGCTGAACCTTTACCGACAAAATTATTTCGCCGGTAAAAGTATAACTTTTCCCGGCAAAATAATCTTTTTCGCCGGGAAAAGTGTACGGCAAAATAAGCTTTTTCGCCGAAAAAAGTTACACTTTTCCCGGCGTTTGAGAGAGATGGACGAGGTCTCGTTCGAGGATGTGATGTTATTTCATTTCGTCGCCCAATGGTTCTAAAAAATGAACCGCAAAGAAAGTTCACGCACCCAAATTTTATGAGTTATTTCGTTGTGGATTTTTTTCACCAAAACGAAGGGAGGGAAAGAATAAAAGGGCCACGCGAACATTTTTTTTTTTCAAAAATTAAATATTAGATCTTATTGCCGCAATCGAAGCAAAATATGTACTTGAAGAAGCGACCAAAACATGATCGTGGCAAAAGGAACAACTTAAAGCAACGGCCTGAAATGGTGTAGTGAGAGGAGGTGATGGTGTTGCGCCTTGGTTCCGTTGTGAGAGAGATGGACGAGCTCTGCGTGCGAGGGAGATGGAGGAGCACAGGTCACCTGGAGAGATGGAGGAGCGCAGGTCTCCTGGGAGATGGAGGAGAGGGCTGAGGTCGTGAGGGAGAAGGAAATGGAGGGATGGCTGACAAAGAGATGAGGGATTGAGGGATTGTTGGGCGAGAGAGGGTCAGAGAGATGAGGGATTGAAAAGAGGCGAGGGACCTGGAAATGATATGCACTTGAGTGAGAGCGGGAAATGGAAAATGGGGCGGGCACCGTGGAATGTTATTTTTGGGGCTGAATTGATTTTGAAGGCCCGAGTTAACTTTTATTCTTCCAAAACAAAAATAATGAACATATAATTTTTCAAGTTAAATAAATTATCAAAATTTGGCAAATTGACATTTGCCGGCGATATAGGTATTTCGCCGGCAATATAGAAAATATATCCTTTGTCGGCGACACAAATATTTTGCCGGTAAAACATAACCTTTGCCGGAGAGAGAGAGAAGAGCGCGCAAGAGAGAGTGAAAAGAGGGGTTTCGGTGGCGGGAGAGGGAAGAAAATTGGAAAATTTATGGATAATTATTTCTCGTCGCAAAAAAATAGAAATTTTCATTGGTAAAAATTATTATTATTATTTTTTTAAAAAAAGTAAAAAAGTCTACCAACCTTTACTGATGTTTTATATTAAACGTCGGTGACAAATTTTCCGACGCTAATTTTTGTCGATAAAAAAAATTTTCTGACACGTTTTGTCACGGGCAGACACGGGTGAGGCAAAATGGGATTTGTTGCCACTAATTCTATTGGTGGTGGTAACAAGTAAGAAATAGCCACAAAAACACTGGCCGCGGCAAAAAGTTCGACGCTAAAAGTCATTTTTTTTATAGTGTGAGCAATGGGTTCTCGGTGGGTATCGTGAGAAGAAGAAGGTGTGCGAAATTTTTTTGGTGTCAAGATTTGAGTTCTCAGTGGGTATCGTCTATCCCTAATTTGGGGTTAAATTTTGGGTGTAAAAAAAAGGGTGCGAAATATTTTTGGAATATTAATTTGGCGGGTTTCTTTTTTACGGCATACGAAATATGGGTTGTGAAAGCTGATTAATGTTACAACTTCTCAAAGCAGGCCATGAACTTAATTTGAATGGCTTGGCCTTTTACAACGTGTAACATGTGGGCTGTGATACCCTAATATTTTTACGGCTTGCGAATGTGGGCCGCAAATGCTCAATAATTTACGGCGTCCTAAATGCACGCCGTAATTGATAAGATCTCACGACGCGCAAAATGCATGCCTTAATAAAAAGAAGAAAAAGCCCTTTTGCGGCTCGCATTCCATGCGCGCCGTACTATTATATCATTTACGGCTTGCATTCAATGCACGCCGTAAATGACACGCTGTAAAAGCCCTGAAATGGTGTAGTGAAGGCAACATGATGTTGTGTGTTGTTCACTACTTTGAGCTCAACAAGAGTGCGTGGGAGGTAGGTATACTTATAACCTCCATGGCTCCATCCACCCTTCAACCACCGCCAGAAAACGAGATGAGACCTGATAGCAGAACTTAGAATGGCTTCTTCCCCCTCCTTTTTTATATAGTATCTTATACCAATGTTTGAAAAGGAATAAACGGCTTATGCCTGGAGGCTCACCCAAGCCAATTACAGACAATAAATTCTTTTAAGAAATAATAACTGAGGCATCTAGTCATTGATCAACAAAACAACAAATCCACCCCCCAGATCAACTAGGAAAACCAGAAATCCACCAAATATAGCTTGTTATTGAGCAGAAAATCGTCTTGATCAGCATTCATTTGCATAACACACAAAGAGAATCTTTTTAAAAAGGAACAATCTGCAACCCAAAGGAAGTTTTCCTTTACAATTCTGCATGTGTCATTCATTCAACTTCACTTACATGATCCAGCCAAGAAACAATCTACAGAAAAAAGAAGCAGCAGAAATAGGCACCATCATCTTCATTCAAACAAACGAAAAATGAAAACATAACATTCAGTTAACTTCATCAATCTATCTTTACCAACTAATGCCTGTGTTACACTTACAAGAACAAAACAAGGTGCCTGGAAAACATTAATTACCCAAGCAGATCAAAATGCATAGATCAGGATTTTGGGGCAAAAAGCATAGATCGTTAAAGATAAAATTTCCTATAAAACCATCCTTTAAGAAATCAAGGTGACAAAGGTTGAGAACTCATTATTTAAAATAGGCCAGCACTCATTATCTAGTTATTGAGATGCATCGATCTCCATCTCCATCATCCAAAAGTTCACAGTTTACACCGGTAAAAATGGTGCTTTCAAACCAAAATTGTGCCCATGCTTGTCTATTCAGAGGATGCATTGACCCCCTGTTTTATCATCAAATTAATCCTTCCTTCTCTTTTTATAAAAAAAAAATTAACAGTAAACTTCAATCCAACCCATCATCAGTAAAGCACTCATACCTACCAGGCTACCTTTTTTTTTCCCATACTTTCAATCATGGTCATCGTCATCAATAAACCAACATTTGTCTGAAATTAGTTGATGGATTCTACTTCTTCACTTATCTTTATTAGGCAATTATTATTGGTCATGCAAAAAAAAAATGTAAATTCTTTTTTTTTTAACAAAAGATGAGATTTCATTAACAGAAGAAGAAAAAAATTAAACCTACATGAGATACATGGCAACAGAACCCACTACCCCACTATGCAAAACCCATCACTCAATCACAGGAAATTAGAAGTCTATTGGATTGCAATGCTGTATACAGATAGCATAAAAAACTCCACTCTCCATATTTGTAGTGTACAGAAATACGATGGGTTCCAATCCCACATATAAGTAAACTACTACAATGGCATCAACATAGAAATGGATCTCAGTCTGAAAACACATCTCCAAAGCTGACAAACACTAACTCACTTCTCAAGAATGAGACTTTTACTAAATTTAAGCTCAACAGCCTCAATACTTGACACTAAAACAAGAGAAAATAAATAGGGCTTGCAGGATCGTAAAGAAAAGGGAATAAGAAAAACATACTTATATGAACCATTGAAGTAATCCATTCCTCCCCTGTACAAACACAAAAATAGTAATTATAGAGGTTTTGATCAAGTGGGTATTTCAGATGACAAGGGAAAAAGAATGGTGATATGGAGATGTTCTTCCTGAATGATCCTTCGATGTTCTTCCTGCCTTTGCGTGAATGCTCCTCTTCTTCGGCGTTCCGCGTGAATGGATGAAGGGCAGCAGTGGAGTGGGCGCACTGGGCGAGCGGGGAAGAAGAACAGGGGAAGAGAGGAAGTCTGCTCTGGGTGATGATGAGATGGGGAATGAGTTGATCGTCTGAGGAAGAGGATGGAGATGAAGATATGAGGCTGGCTGGTCTACGTAGGGATGGTGTGGTGGATCTGACTGGGTGATGGAGATGGTGAGCGTGAGGTGGTGGCTATGATGGTTTCTACGTGTGAGGGTGGAGATGAGGGAGACGGAGATGGTGGTCCGCGTCTGGGAGAGGTGTGGGACTGCGCTAGAAGAAGATGGGCGTGAGATGATGGAGGGACGACTGAGGGGCGTTCTGGGATGGAAGGGGGTGATGAGAGAAAATGCATGAGGGAGAGGTTGATGGCTGGCTGAGTGGGGACTGCTAGGAGATGGCCAGAGTGGGGATGATGATTCGTTGCTGCGATGGATAGATGAGGGAGAAGCGTGATGGAGGGGAGGGGAATGAGATGGGAACCGAGAGGGAGTTCGAGTTCTGCACAGGATGGAGAGGGATGGCGATGGCTGCTTTGCTGCTGATAAGTCCTTAAAAATGTACATTTTCATGGTTATTTTTGGTAAGTTTAAGGACTTATCAAGCCAAGAGAGCCTCATTTTGTGTCATATCATGATTTTATGCATTTTTTATCCATTGTAGTACATTCATGCATAATTTGCTCAAAACCATCATTTTTGCATCAAATCATGAAACCTGCCATTTTTTAATTTTATTTTTGGAAAGATTTTTTCAAACGTGTTTTTCTCATGAAATGATGATCAGCTGCGATGGGAGATGGATGCAGGGGAATTACAAAGGGAAAATAAATGGGCGCGGAAGGGGTTTGGACATTAGTCAAAAGAAAAATAGAGGCGCGATTTTTTGGCGGAGTTGGCGCAGTGATATTTGCTGGGAAAAAATTTTACCTTTGCCGGCGAAATAAATAAGATGCCGGGAAAATTATAATGGTTGCCGGCGAAAAAGGCAAATCGCCAGTAAAAATCAACTTTTGCCGGCAAAATAAATATATCGCCCGGGAAAGTATGATCTTTGCCGGCGAAAAAGGAAAATCGCCGGGAAAAATCAAACCTTTGCCGGCGAGAATTTATTGCCGGGAAAAACCTTACTTTTCCCGGTGAAGGAAGCTTTTTCGCCGACAAAGGTCCTACTTTCCCCGGCGTTTACTGGTTGCGCCGGCAAAAAACGCCGGTAAAAATGCAAATTGTTGTAGTGATGTATAAAACATGAATATCTAGCAAAACATGTAAATCATTTGAAACGAGTGTAGAACATGGATATTTGACAAATCAAGAATTCATTTAAAACATGTACAAAGCATGAACATTTACAAATCGGGGATTCATTTAAAACATGTACAAAGCATGAACATTTAACAAATCGGGGATTCATTTAAAGCATGTATGAAGCATGTATATTTCAAACAGTAAGGGTATCAAGGATCGGGACTGTCAAGATGGCAACCACACAAAGCTAAATCCTCTCTCACAAAAGTGATGAGAGCACATTGGGACATTGACCTCAGTCACACGAGGTGAGGAGAGTCAATGATTTTATACAATAAATACATATAATACTCTGTGGGACCACGGTAGCGAACCGGGTATATCGGGGCGGGGCGGGAACCATGCTGCAGCTGGTATAACGGAAGGGGATCTCCAATTGGTGGATCAAACCGATAAGGTCATCCAAGCTTAATGGTGCCGACTCATAGGTCACATGCAAGAAATCAAAACAACGAATACATATAACGGGACGGGGTGCCCATAGGCACAAAAGCACATCAATATCGGGACCGGCATATACGGGCTAGCAATATGCTAAAACATAAATTTCAATACATTCGGGGCAAGCCTAGTCATAAAATATGAGATTTAAAGTGTACAAGTGACATTCGGGTCAAAATAAAACATGAAGGGATTTCTATAAATTTCCGGGCCAAGTGTTGAAGGTTCAAGATTTAAATAACTGTGTATAGGGTTCCGTATGTTAGGTTTGATAAACATTTGGTACTCTTTAAGAATTAAAAACATTCCGGGACCTTAAATACATTGACAAATCTAAGGATCCTAACAAATCATGATAAATGGATTTCTTCTTCAATATAGTTCCACATTTTTCTCCCATATAGTTCCACAAGTTCTTCAAAATAAATCCATTAGGATTGATATTTCGGTCAACCCTCGGTTGGCTTGTCGGTTAACCGACAAGGCATGTCGGTCGACCGACAAGCTGATCGATGGCTAGCCGAGTCCAGAAATGGGGAGAAAACAGCTCTCGGGAATTGGAACCGAGAGGCTGTCGGTTCACTGTCGGCTGACCGACACTTCAGCATCAGAAATTGCAGAAAATTGCAGCTCTCTGGAATTGGAACCGAGGGGCTGTCGGCTCGCTGTCGGTTGGATGTCAGTCAGCCGATAAGCTGACCGACAGCTGTGGACACAATATTTCTGAAGCCGTTTTCAGTCATTTCTTTCTCCAAACTCTCCACATTTCCAAGGGTCAGATCCCTGTAATAAAATGGGCTAAATGCTCATCCATTTCCTTAATCAAGACTTCCAATCCATCACTACAATTTCACCATTCCACCTCATCCACACTTCCATCAAATCATCCATAAAAATGGATCCAACCTCTTCATCCCATTCACATTTAACCAAAAAAATCCATTACTTGAAACGAGTCAAAACTTAATACAATCAAGATATCATTTTCAAGAAAGTATTATACTAGAAAGATGCACTAACGAGTGTATTTCAAATCTCAATAAAAGCATGTCATGAAGTAAAGCTTAAGTAATGAAAGCTAAACATTTGTATAAAACATGATCAATGAAAAGGAATCATCTCATCCACTTGCCTTGGGTCCAAGCTAATGCAAATCAACCTCTAATCACACTCCAAGCCAAGAAATCAACAACCTATTCAAAAACCCCCAAAAACAAGCCTTAAAATGTCAAAACTAAGAAATATAAAGATAAAACTGCCAATAATGAAAATGGAGAGTCTCAAGGGCTAAACAAACACAAATCTAAAAGATTAGGAGGAGCGTTTGCATGGAAGTCCTTCAAAAAGGCAAGGCTAGCTCAATGGAAAAATTGAAAAGCTTGGTTTCTTCAAAAATGGAGTCAAACAAGAAAGGAGATAAAGGGGGAGAAGTTGGTGGCTTAGAGGCTCCATTTGAGCAAGAGAAATGGAAGAAAAGGAAGAAGAATAGCCGCTGGTACTGTAGCTGGGAGTTGCAGTCGATGGAGAGTGGGAAATGAGGGAGAAGGAGAAGCTTGTGCTTTTTATAATGGGTGGGTGTGGGGTCCACACTTAAGTAAAACTTGCAATAGAGATTAGAGGGCTTTCTAGACATCGGATCAAGAAACTTAAAATATGAAAAATGTCCAGCACAAAATTATCTTTCCAACAAGGTTTGACATACTTCCGGTGTCCACAGAAAAAGTCAACTGTTTGGTCAAAGGGAATAAAATAATGAAAAAACTTTAGATTTCAAGGGTTAAAACATCGATTTCTGGGCCTCGGATGTGATCGACAAAGAAGAAAGAAATGTTCCTCATAAAATCTAGTTTCCAAAAAGTATATATTTGGCAAAGGTTTTGAGATCTCAAAATTTGGGTCCTGATTTTGTGTAAAAAGACTGATTTTGCGCCCAGGGCTGGAAAAACTGATTTTTGAAATTTCAAATGGGTACGGAGTGAACACGAAAGTTGTAGGGAATGGCGAGATTAGTCAAACGAATTTGAAATGGGAGTTTTTAGAAATCAAAGAGAATCTCTCCACAATGACCACACAAAACAAATAGGACCCTACGGTCACTGTCTAATTTCACTGGCTCTCAAAACCAAAGAAAATATAATCAAACTCAGAAATTCGATCAAACAACCGGTAAACCCACTGAGAAAACAAATTCACGATTAAAACCACGCTAAACCAGGAAATCTGGGGTCTGGTTCTCACAGACCATATGTAATACACGAATACCTAGACAACCCATCATAGCACAACCAAGCCACCTGCTTCGATTTCAATCCCCATTAGCAGTCAAGTGAGAGTATATCTATGGTTTCCAACATCTAAGGGCCCAAAACTTGGTTACCAGTCTCATTCTAATAAAACATGAGTTGTATCAATAATCCAAGTATTTACATCACTTCCTGATCTCCGATCGTGATAAAATTAGAACCATTGGATTCTACATCTCGAGGGCTTTCCCAACGGTATATTATATGTAGAAATCCAACGGGCGGATTAAAAAGTTATGGGCATTCCTAAATGGTCCGTTTACATATCCCTACGGGTTCCCGGCGTTCGGACGCCCGAAACTTGGCGTCCGAAAGCGCGAAAGTAGTATTGTGCCCTGTGCTTCTGCCTTCTAATGTCCGGACGCCCGAACCCTAGCGTCCGGATGCCCGAAAGTAGTATGGGCGCCCTGCACTTCTGCCTTCTAGCGTCCGGACGCCCGCTAGGAGGCAGAAACCTTCCCCAGACGTCCGAAATCACCCTGTTTCTTCCACTGGCCTTCACAAGCACCATAACCTGCACGAAATTGAGCTTCCTTCTCTCCCAACATTCCATTCCCATCATTCAAGTCATACCCCATCATCAATTAACCATCAATTAAGGTCCATTATCCCATGATACCCAATTTAACATATAAATCAAATTAACCATGAAAGCTTGGAATTTAGGGAATCTAGCATATGATCATTAACAATCAATAAAACCATACATTCATATTCAATCATAAATTACATATCTACTTGCCTCAATCCAAGAAGAAGATAGAATTTCGGGAAAACTTGAAGAGAACTCTTTACGACGAAACCCACGAATCTAACCCACTCAAAGCAACCTATAACGCTCAGGAGAAAGAAAGAAAGGAAAGGATCAAGAACAACCTTATATCTAATTGAAAATATATGATAAGAAAGATGAGGGTGAGAGAAAGCTTACCGAATTGATACCAGGGGAAAGAGGGAGATTGAGAGAGTGAAGATGTGCGGTTCGGATCTTCAAGATGATGTCTCTAGGAAGGAGTTTTGGGTTTGAGAAGATGAAGAGGAAGAAGAAGGGGCTGCTGGAACTTCTTTGTTGCAGAGAACGAATGGGGATTTTAGGGTTAATCCCTACTTACAAAGAAGATAAGAGAAAACGACAAGTTTGCCCTTAAGTGGGTCCGGTGAAGGATTGGAGCACTTGAAGGGCTTCCGATCGTTGGATTACGACGAGTCAGAAGACAAAAGTAATCAACGCGACGAGACCTTTCCGAAAAAACCCAAAAATCGCGGCATTTGAAATATTTCAGAAAAACACTCAATTTTTTCAAATTGCAAACTACCCCCAGCTAGGGTCAAATGGACCCGGAATCGTAGAAACTTCACAGACATTACTCTAACACCAAAAGAAACTCACACATGATCTAAACGCTCTTAAATACCTAACAATATAATTAATTATAATAATAGCAAGTTAAACGGGTCAATGGGCCTGTTATTGGGCCCAATTGACCCAGTAAGTCCCAGACCTTACAATCTTGTCTCTTGATGACTTGATTTTTGGGCCTTTCCAAAAACTTCTTAGAGAGAGTTAAGAGTTGAATACTTTGAAAAATGGCTGGAGAATGAGAGTTATGTAAATTGGTGAAGAATGAGAATGAGAGGGTTAGAATATTTATAGACTTAGTAAAATAAAAAATGAAAAAAAATACACCTTATATGACCGTTTTAAAGTTGTTGGGGGGGGGGGGGGGGGGTAAAATGGACATTGAAAAAAAAACTAGCCCTTTTTTGCTGTTGGGGCGGGCCGCAGAGGGCAGCCCACGCGCCAGGCGTGCCTGCGGGACGAGCCAACGGCCTAGGTGCCTCGGCTTAGCACGGCCCACGTCATGGGCCGTGCCCCTGTTGACAGGCGGGCCGTGCCTTGCCGAACCAGGCCGGCCCGGCCCATTTGACATGCCTATGGTTTACATCAGGTGAACACGATGGATTCAAATATGCGTTTAGATTTCATATTTATATTGTATTATTAAGATCAATATTATATTTATGTAGATTCGATAAAAATTATTTTAGTTCGAAACTAACATGTGGTGTCAGAGGGTCGAGTTCTTAGGATTAGTTCTCGGATAACTTATAATAGTTGGTTCGCATGATTAAGTTTGTCTTATGCGTGTTATTTTTTTTCTTGGGGCTTTTGGCGGTAGTTCCCTCATCATTATGTTTTTTAGTGTAAGGTCCACAATATTTTATTGTAGCGGCGGCAGTCTTCTCATGAAAAATGACGCAATGAAAAGGACAAAAAGGCCCATGTACACATCAGCAAAAAGGCTCCACTTAAAACCGCTTGATACCATTTCAGATAAGCAAAAATCAGATTCATCCGAAATCGAAGACGATGGAAACTGTGAAACTTAGAAGCAAAATCAATTGATTGAAGACCTCGATCATCTGAACCGTCTTCACTTTAAGGTTAGAAAAAAATACCTCTTTCATTCCTAAAACGAAGATGTACAAGATAATTTCTTCTGAAAAAAACCTAAAAGCCTAAAAGGGTCTTTGATTTCATTCTTCTTTGATTTTATCTATTCTTTATGCTCAACTCTATGTAGACAATGGCTAGAACAAAGTCCTCGATTACCTCAAGTCAAGAGAAGAAGCAAGTTTCTCTGATACTTAAATAACTTTTTTCAAACTCGGATAAATTTATTTTGGTCCAAACTCAGATAAATTTGTTCGGAACTCAAAAAAGTTGTTCAAAACTCATAGAAGTTTGTCTGAGTTTTTCCAGAAGTTCAGATAAGTTTTGCCGAAAACTCAGATTAACTTATCTGAGTTTTAGCAAATTTATCTGAGTTTTTGTCCAGTTTATCAGAGTTTTTGTTAAATTTATCTGAGTTCGGCAACACCAAAAGTCAGAATACGAAAAACCAGATTCTAATAAAAACTCGAAATCCAAAACAAGAACACTTGATAACCATGATCCAATCGAGGAAAGAGAGAGAGGGAAAACAAGCAAAAGAGCAAACTGCTCTCTTTCACATCAGTTGTAGAGAAAGAGATTTGGAAGAGACTCCAAATGAAAGAGTAAGAGAAAGTAAAATTGTTTCTACTTTTGAAGAAATGAAAGAGAGAGAATCGAAAGTCATGGTGGCGACGGAAGGTGCTCTGCAACGGTACTCCATAACCATGGAAAGGAATAGAAAATGTAAAATGAGAGAGAAGAAGACGGAATGAGTTCTCTGAAACAACGGAGAATAAGAGAGAACTTGGCCTAGGAATGAGTGTTGAAATGGGCAAATTAGTAATAAAAATATATGACGTGGCGTATTAGGGACCTCTCACCAAATATCTCTAGTTGTTTGGACTATAGACATTAGAGAAAAAATTGTTCGACTGGATATCTTAGAAAACTGTGCTTAAAGATCGATGGCTATTTTACCCCCCCCCCCTTTTTTTTTTAACCTGCATATTTGCCTGTTTTATATGCATGTCGTGTAGTTGGACTATCATTTCTCCATGTGATCAGTCATGCTCATCATGAATGGGACTGAGAATCACTTACCGGGCCCTCTCAGAACCCAGGCACGAGGTTTTTAGTACCTGTAACCACTCATAGTTTTGTGCTCATAATCGTGCACCACATATTTTGTCGATTCATTTTGTCTGCATGTTTATTTTCTGAACATGTGACCTACCAGGCTACCACTACAGGGACTTACGGACTCTAGGGATTTTTAACATTTAGATATCATATATGAGTTGTTTGGCAAATCCTTATACGACCCTCACCGTTTTTGAGCCACACGTGAACAGTTTTCGAAGTGGGCCTCACGGAGTGTGTGAGTGCAATTCGCACACATTCATGAGACCATATGAATGGACGACTTTCTGTATGGGGATAATTTTTGTGAGTGGACAAATCACACTTAGTGATGTGACCGTAGATGGCCCCTGCCGGATGCATGGCAAGTTGCTCATTATAATGTGGTAGATTTTGATTGGTCCAATCACAGTCACCTTGAGAGAAATCCAGACTTGTATACAATGTGCGACTTCTTTATGTCTTGCCTTTTTGCTGATTGGGTTTAGGCCGACCTGATCTCACCCAATAAAGGTCCAAGCCCATATATGGATGATTATATAAGACCTTGAGTTAGGGCTTC
Source organism: Litsea cubeba (assembly GCA_012931725.1). Lineage (NCBI taxonomy): Eukaryota > Viridiplantae > Streptophyta > Magnoliopsida > Laurales > Lauraceae > Litsea > Litsea cubeba. Next base: position 47,147 of record WHSA01000547.1, read on the forward strand.
CCTTTGGACATTTTAGAGCTGATATGACCCGATTGGAACCAGTGGTATGATGGATTAGAATGCTCACAATGTGCTGATGTAAGTATACAGCACCCGAGTTGACTAGATCAAGGATTTTTACGAAAAAATTAAGCTTATATCATAATGAAATTATTTTAAGAAGAAAAATCATAAAATAAACAAATAGTTGTTCGTACATGTTTTTTTTGACAAATTACCCAATTGATGATATCATCAACCAAATTGATGTTATCTTCAACTTGGTTGATGATATCGTCACCTTTTGCAACTTATTTTTTTCTTTTTCTTAGACTTTTCTCTTCTCTTTTTTAATAATTTTCATACTTGATTGTCTTTAACACTACAAAAATTTGCACTTTTACCGGTGTTTTTGTGCTGGCGCAATCATTAAACGCGGGGACAGTATACCCTTTACCGGCGAAAAAGCTTCTTTTCGCCGGAAAAGTTTAAGTTCTTTCCGGCGATAAATTTTTGCCGGCAAAAGTTCTATTTTCCCGGCGATTTAAGTTCAATATTTCCCGGCGTCGTTTCTTTTCGCCAACAACCGTCATTATTTTCACGGCGTTCTGTTTTCTTCGCTGGGAAAGGTCTGAACATTTTACCCACCATCTGCGCCAAATGATCGCGCCTTCTTTTTCTCAATATGTTTTTTTCCCCAAACCCCCTTGTTCAGCCAGCTATTTTCCCTTCGTAATTCTCAATCGGCAACCATCCTCGCCTCCATCCCTCATCTCTCTCACCCATCCCTCTCTTGCCCTCCCAGCTCACCTCCATCCCTCATCGAAGATCGAGACGATGGACGAAGGGACGTCGGAGACAGAGCCGCCGAGGACGAAGATCCGGGGGCTGAGGACGGCGCAGGCAGAGCCGGTGGAGGGGAAGGGTGGGGGGAGGGAGGGGGTGGAGCCTCTTAGGTTTGGGGCGCGTGGGTCGATGAGAAGAAAACAGATCGTATTTACCTTCAACTGCTGAAATCACAGAGCTAAGAGATAACCGTTGCACAATGGAAAGAAGAAATGTTGCAACAGAGAATCTAGTTGAGTCTGATGAACAGAGGAAACAATTTACCAATTCTCAAACTGCTCTCAAAGGTGATTCCTGTATACCCCCAATCAAGCACCCAGTTCACCCATCATCTACCCTCGACTGCAAAACCCTATACTCATCTAGATGCTGCAGAAGCTCAAGCTTAGTGGATAAACAAACATACAATGTGGGGAACATAGCTGAACCAAGTCTAGCAGATGAGGTTTATAGTTCCAAAAACGTACCAAGAATAACAACAAAAAATGATTTGAAAGAAAGAAGGGGAACGAACAGAGCAGATAAAATGAAGGCATTCGATTGGGATAGTTTGAGAAAGCAAGCATGTCCTAATGGTCCCCAAAAAGAGAGAAGCAGTGATACAATGTGTAGGTGCAGAAAATAATGACCCACAATAAGGGGGGAGCCTTAGAGGACTTATCCGAGAAGATGATGACTGGGAATGACTGGGTACCATCCGAAAGCCTGAAAGAGAAGAGCAAACGATCAAGGACTCTGGCCTGGGCGGCGCAAGGCTCTCCGATGCCAAAGTCAGTGATGAACTGGAACAATGGAAGGAGAGGAAGAAGAGAGACAGAGTAACGGCTCTGTGTATGAAAAAATGTGCGTACCTTGCATGTGGAAATGCAATCCTTTTATAGACGATTTGGAAGATATCTTGGACGATATCTTGGCATGGGTCTCATGATTCGACCGGGAAGTCATGATCAGCCCACGTTGCCATTAATGCGGTCCAATCCAGCCCACTCTGCATTAAATGCGCGTCGGACCAGCCACGTCGCATTTAATACGCGTCTTGTTGGGCCAGATCGTGTTGGACGCCTTTGGCGGTAGGGGATCGTGGGATCTGCCCTCGGGCCTTGCCCTGATGTGGCCTCAGCCGCTGGATGTCGTTTCTGTCCCACTAGCTCGTGCCCCTATTTCTCCACGTGCCTGATGACGTGGGGGGTGAGGGGCGCAAGTGGAGGTTCTCTCTTGCTTTGGCTTCCGTCCCGGCTTCTTCAGCCGAGGTGGAGCTTTCTGCCGAAATGGCGTCCGGGGTGGCCCAGCCGAGGTGAAGCTCCCTGCCGAGATGGCGCTCGGGGTGGGCCAGTTCGGCGCTAGTGGCCCGGAGCTGCCTGACTTCGGCCGGACCTCCTGTCCTGGTAGCCGGGGTGAGCTTGGTGCCACGTGGATGGCACACGGATGGCACGCGAGAGTGCTTAGTCTCATCTGATGGCTGTGATTAGCGTAATCCTGTGGTTCTGGAAATCTCCCCACACAATTGCCCCCTAACTTTTGACCTCTTAAGCGCCCTAGCCTTTAGTGGTCGAAAGTTAGAAGAATCCGTCTGGGGATGCGGCGATCATCGTCTGGTGTCGCTTCAATTGTTCTAAAGCAATAAATGCTCTGTCCCATCTGTACTGGGAAGCGAGTCGACGGCTACACGTGTAGCCTCCTCACCGATTGTGCTGTCTTTTTGATGGAATGGGCGCGGGTCGCGAAATCTGTCCTTTCGAATTTCGAAAGCAGCGCGCGCCTAGGGTTTCTTCTCCATAAATAGGGTCGTCTTCTTCTCTTCTCGTTTCTGATTTCTTTTCGCCTTTGCCTTCATCTCCGATTTCTGCTCTGCTGCTCAAGATCTTTCTAGCGAGGACGACCGTAGGGCGTGTCTGGATCTATACTCGAGTTGCCTCTTTTCGTCTCTGTAAGTCGCTTCACGCCTTTGTGTAGCTTTTCCTAGGGTTCAGCAGCCTTTAGGGTTTTTTCTTTTGCTGTATCCTTCTTTCTAGACATGGGCACCCCTAGGTTCAATTTAGACACCGAAGAGGGCATAGCCAGATTTAGGGCTGCCTTCGATATTCCGGAGCGAGTCCTGCTCAAGCCAGCAGACTCCGTCGACTATGCCACGATGCGCTGGTCCGGCGGCTGGATGCCGTTCCCTCTGATCTCATTGATCGAGGGCGGGGTCAGATTCCCCCTGCACCCTCTACTTAGAGCTTGCCTCAGTACCTGGTCTCTTACCCCGTGCCAGCTGATGCCCAATGGCTACAAGGTCATCATGGGCACGGCGAAACTGAATGAGATTCTGGGGACCGACATAGGTGTTCATGACATCGAGGACACCTACGATATCTGCAAGGCCGGGGAAGGGAAATATTATCTCCGGGTGAAGCCGCAGCGAAGAGGCTTCATCCTGGCCTTGGAAGATTCAAGTAAGAATGCCGAAGAAGCCTTCTTCTGTGTTTCGGGGGACTGGGAGTTCGGCGCTGGCGAAAGTAGGAGGCTAGCGGTCCCGCGCCGCCCTGGGACAGTCCCAAGTAAACATCGCTCCTTTTCATTCATTTTCTTTTCTTGATTTTGACGATGCTGAGCTGACTCCTCTATTGTTTGTTATGCAGAGGCAGGTGCGAGACGACGCCGAGCTGCGAGTGAGGGCTGGAGGAGGAACCCCGACGACATCAACAAGGTCAAAAGGTACAAGGGGCACAATACTAGGTCGGCCTGGAAGCTGCTCGGATACACGCCGAGATACCGCGGCCATTACCAGAGGACCGGGGTACCCGAGGTGGACGAGGTGCATCCTGATCGTCCAACCGTCTCCCTTGCTGTGCCTTCCGGGATCCCCTTGAGCGATCCTGCCGCTAGCCGAGCTGCATCTGGGTCCGAGGCGTCCACTTCAAGTTCGGAACCGTCGAACCTGAGGCAGATAGTGGACGCTTATTCTTCTGATCAGGAAGAGGATATGGCGGGAAGGTCGAGGGAGCCTGCCGTCAAGGACCTAGCGGCCAAGTTCAGGCGGGGGTCCTCTTCCTCTGCGACGCCATCTCCTGCCAGCACCCGAGCAGCTTCGAGCTCGGGAGGTGCTGGCGACACTTCCGCTCCTGCTCCTGCTCCTGCTCCTGCTTCCGCTCCTGCTTCTGCTTCCGCTCCTGCTTCGAGTGAAGGGGTTCGGCGACGTTCGCCGGAGCGCCCGAGGGAGGGGTCCCCGCCTAGGAAGAAATCCAAGGCGGGGGAGAAGGATTCGGAGGCCGGACAGCCTCCGAAGAGTAAGACCCCTGCGCGGGCCCCCGAAGCCAAGGTTCCAGCTGAAAAGAGCGCACCGGCTGAGGGCAGGCCGTCCGGCGGGACGACCCGCGAGCACAGCACCTCGGCGGGGCAGGGATCCGGGTCGTCCTCCGGACCCCGAACTGCCCCACCGCCATGGAGGCCGAGGATGGAAACGCAGCCCGGCAAGCCTCTGAACGTCGAGGATCGGCTGCTGGGGAACGCCGACGTTATCGGGGCTCTTGCCAAGGCCTGCGCTCTGCCGCGAGATATGGAGACGCATGAGAGGTTTGACAACGAGAGCCTGATGGTCTCGGCGATCCAGGCGAACCTTCTGGTAAGTGTTTTCAGCACTTTTCTTCGAATAATTTTAGCTCGACTGTCCCGGTCTGATCCACTTTCTCCATTTGCAGAACATGCAAAGGCTCCTAACCGTGGTGGGAAGGAGCGACAGGAACGCGACGAGGGTCTCCCAGCTGGAGACCGAGAGAGACAAGCTGAAGAAGGAACTGGAGGAGCTGCAGGCGGGAGTGGAGCGGATGAAGAAGGCCAGCGTTGATGAGGCTGCTCGGTTGGCATCGGCCCTGGCTGATGTCGCCGAACTTACGTCGAAGGCCAATCATCTGAAAGGCGAGGTCTGGGCGAGGAACAAGAAGACCGCCGAGCTGGAGTCGGAATTGGCAAGATTGAAGGCGGAATCGACGGCGGAGGGGACGAGGCTGCGCGGGGAAGTGCTGGCTGGGCGAGCCGAAACAGCGAGGCTGAAGAAGGAGAACGCCGAGCTGGAGAAGGAGAAGGCCTCTCTTCTGTCCGAGGCCCAGTCCGCCTTCCAGGATGGGGTGGATCACGCCACTGAGCTGTATGAGAAGCAGGTGGAGGAGATCACCGCCATCCTGTTCGAGGAAGGATGCCTGGCCGCAATGAGACGTGCGGGGGTCCCCGAAGACCATCCTGTCTATCGGGACCTGCCGAAGTACTCGGACTCGGCTCCTGAGCCAAGCTCCGCTCCTGCAGCCGAAAGTGCCCCAGTTGAAGCTCCTGCAATCGCTCCTGCTGCTGATCACGCTCCAGCTGCCCCGGTCTTGAGCGATGCCCCGGTCGCCAGCGATGCTTCGGCCGTGCCTCAGGGTGAGACCTCTTCTGCTCCTGGTTCGGGCGAGGTACCGGTCGGAGCCCCCTCTGCTAGCGACGCTCCAAGCAAGGTCACGATTTCGGCCGAGTCCACTGGTCCATCAGATACGGTGATCGACCTAGTGGAGTCGCCGAAACCATAGTAGCCGGGCTCCTCTGGATTTCTGTCTCCTTGCATGTAATGCTTTTGCTCCTTAGCCTTGTAATACTCTCAGTAATCAATGAAAAACGGGCTTCTTTACTTATGCATTCTTTCTCTGCATTTGTTTCTCCTTCATTTCTGGATGTGCATTGAATGGTGCTTGAATGCCTTTAATATAACGCGTGACTCTTGAGGTAGAAGGAGTCAAACGGTCCTCATAGCTGTCCGTGCCAATTCTCCGTATTCTGGAGGCCATAAATAGTAATAAACATGGTGGCACGGCCTATGAGGGAAATGGATGGATGTCTCCACGTGGCGCCCCAGGGATCGCTGGTCACCAGTCGTGCATCCCGAGTAACGCGTGGGAGACTTCGCCCCCATAACTTCCTTCAGAGGCTGAGCCCTTCTTCTCCCTATAAGTAGGGGCGACAGGCTCGCCATGGGCGATGAAAAGAACAGAACGTAGGATAGCTTAAATCACATAGACATAGGAATCATGGCTGGTAGACATTCTGCAGTCTTTGATCCGGGGGGGACCCTTGCGCCAGTGGTTGGCTTCCTTCAAGGGGGGAAGCCTGTCGTAGTCTGCGCGCTCTCTGAAGGAACTCCCCGTGGACCACGCGCTCTCTGAACGCGGGTTCACGCCCGGCCTGTCGAAATCGGATGGGTCGGGTTTCGTTGATGGAGAGAAGAAGAGGAAGAGGGGCGGTGGCGCATTCTCGTCCGACACGGTCCGACGTCTTGGAGTATGCAGCCCGAAGAGTGAGTGAAGATCAGAGTCTCCCAGCTTCTCTTTATTTTCTGTTTTTAGAGGACTGTGATCCTCCTTTCTGTACTTTGCTTTCTGTTCTGTAATTCTTGTAATAAAGCAGTTTACAATGAATAAAAAGGAGGAATTCTGTGATCACCCAGACTGTGTACAATGCTTTTGAGTTCTTTTTCTCTTTCTTTGCACTGTTCTGGAATGCTTGCATTTTTGTGTGTTTGAGTGCTGGCACAGCTCTCTTCCTCTGGAAAGCTGCCCTTGGCCGAAATGGCTGGCTTTGGCCGAGACGAGCAGCCTTGTGCCGAAGTGGAGTCATCGTTCCGCTGATCTCGGCAGTGGAAGCGTGAGCTCGGCAATGATCTTTGAGGGGTGTAAAAACCCTGATTTTAGGAATCCGGCCGAGTGTCCGAACTCGAGGCCTTCTCCAGGGTCCAGGACCCGGAGCTTTAGGAAACGACCGAGTCTGGACTCGAGGCCTTTTCCAGGGCGGTAGACCCAATCCGGCCGAGTTTCTGAACTCGAGGCCTTCTCCAGGGCCCAGGGCCCGGAGCTTTAGGAAACGACCGAGTCTGGACTCGAGGCCTTTTCCAGGGCGGTAGACCCAATCCGGCCGAGTGTCTGAACTCGAGGCCTTCTCCAGGGCCCAGGGCCCGGAGCTTTAGGAAACGACCGAGTCTGGACTCGAGGCCTTTTCCAGGGCGGTAGACCCAATCCGGCCGAGTGTCTGAACTCGAGGCCTTCTCCAGGGCCCAGGGCCCGGAGCTTTAGGAAACGACCGAGTCTGGACTCGAGGCCTTTTCCAGGGCGGTAGACCCGTGGGTTCAAAACCCGAGGACTTTAGGAATTCGGCCGAGTGTAAGAACTCCAGGCTGTATCCAGGGCGTAGACCCATGCTGTCGGAATCAGTCAGAAAGAGACAAGTTGATGACAAGGTGAAAGCTGCTTTTATTGATTTTGAGACTCGATACATCTTTAGAAATAAAATTTCTTCAAGTGGGATGCATTCCATGGTCTCGGCAGTGGCTTACCTTCCAAGTTTTCGAGCTTGTAGGCTGACTTTCCTGCCAGTGAGACTATTCTGAACGGGCCATGCCAGTTCGGGGCTAGCTTCCCTTCGTTTGGCTCTCTGTCAGCTGGCAGGGTTTTCTTTAGCACCAGCTCTCCCGCGGAGAACTTTCTCTCTCTGACATTTTGATTGTATGCCCTGGCTAACCGTTGCTGATAGTCGGTCAGTCGCAGGGCTGCTGCTTCTCGTCGCTCGTCTGCCAGATCCAGCTCCATTGCCAGGTTCGTCTCATTTCGGCCTTGGTCGACCAGCTCTGTCCTCAGGGTAGGAAGGCCGATTTCCAAAGGAATGACTGCCTCCATCCCGTAGGCCAGAGAGAAAGGTGTTGCCGAGGTGGACCTCCTTGGAGTTGTTCTGTATGCCCACAGCACGCTCGGAAGCTCCTCTGTCCATCTGCCCTTTGCCTTTTCCAGTCGCTTCTTCAGGCCGTCCAGGATCACTTTGTTGGAGATTTCTGCCTGGCCATTACTCTGTGGATATGCCGGAGTGGAGTAATGATTTCTGATGCCGTGCTCTTGGCAGAAGTCTTTGAAGGACTTGGAGTCGAACTGAGTCCCGGTATCCGAAATCAGGGTCCGGGGGATGCCGAACCTCGTAAGGATGTTTTTCCAAACGAAGTTCCTGGAGTCCCTGTCCGTGATTGAAGACAACGGTTCAGCCTCTATCCATTTTGTGAAGTAGTCCGTAGCCACTATCAGCCATCTCTTGTTTCCTGGAACTCGGTGAAGAGGCCCCACATTGTCCAGGCCCCATTGAGCGAAGGGCCATGGGCTAGAGATGGGACTCAGATCTTGTGCTGGCTGATGGAGGGAGTGGGAGAACTTCTGGCACTTCTCGCATTTCCTGGCGTAGACCTGCGCGTCTTTCTGCATGTAGGGCCACTAGTAGCCCTGGCTTATTGCTCTGTAAGCCAGGGATCGACCTCCTATGTGACTGCCGTAGATTCCTTCGTGGGTCTCATACAGGAAGTCGTCCACCTTGCTTGGGTGGACGCATTGGAGGTATGGACCTGTGAAGGATTTCCTGTAGAGTTTGCCTTCGGGAGAGAGCCAGAATCGCGCTGCCTTGAGTCTGATCCTGTGGGCTTCAGCCTTGTCCTCGGGGAGCTGGTCGTCCTTCAAGTAGGCGACAATTGGATCCATCCAGCTTGGGCCGGGGTCAGCACAGAGGACAAGCCGAGATGAATGGAGTTCTAAACTTGACCTCGATACTGACCTAACCTCGATGGTCCTTTTCTTCCCTGCTTCGACAGCGGAGGCCAGGTTTGCAAGCACATCTGTGTGCGTGTTGGTATCTCGGGATATTTGCCTGACCTCGGCTTTCTGGAAATGAGAGAGTAGTTTTTTCGCAAGGGCTAAGTAGGCCGCCATCCTGTCGTCCCTGGCCTGGTAGTCTCCAGCGAGCTGGCTAGTTACCAGTTGAGAGTCGCTGAAGATCTCCAGATGCTGGGCTCCGAGGATTCGGGCGCTGTTCAACCCTGCAATCAGTGCTTCGTACTCTGCCTCATTGTTCGTCGCTTTGAAGTCCAAGGTGAAGGCTTGCTCTATGACCAGGCCCTCTGGCGATTGGAGAACTATGCCGGCGCCAGCTCTCTTGGAGGTGGACGACCCGTCGACAAAGATCTTCCATGCCGAGGTGGGAGACTGCTCGACCTCAGTTTCTACTGGCTCGTGCCCTGTGCCGCCCAGTGCCGTGCCGAGCTGAGTCAGAGCCGGGTTGGGGGAGACGAATTCGACGATGAAGTCCGCCAGAATCTGGGCTTTGATCGCAGTTCGGGGACGGTACTGTATATCATACTGCCCCAGTTCAACTGCCCACTTTGATATTCGCCCTGAAAAATCAGCTTTCTTGAACACTGAACGGAGTGGATGCTCCGTGATCACCACAATGGTGTGGGATTGGAAATAATGGGAGAGCTTGCGGGAGGCACTGACGAGAGCCAACGCAAGCTTCTCCAATAGAAGGTACCTGGTCTCGGCATCGAGCAGGGTCTTGCTCGTATAATAGATTGGCTTTTGAATTCCCTCGTCCTCCCTGATGAGGACGGAGCTCACTGCGTGATCCGAGACCGCAAGGTACAAATACAGAATCTCCCCCAAAGTTGGGGTGGAGAGTAAGGGTGGTGACATTAAATAGGTTTTGAGTGCGGCCAATGCCTGGTCGCACTCGGGGGTCCACTGGAATTTCAGATTTTTCTTTAAAAGCTGAAAGAAAGGCCTGCACTTATCTGATGACCGGCTGATGAAGCGGTTGAGTGCTGCAGCCATTCCTGTGAGCTTCTGAACTTCCTTCGTGGTAGAGGGGCTCTGGATGCTCTGGATCGCGGTGATCTGGTCCGGATTAGCCTCTATCCCTCTCCGCGTTACCAAGCTGCCGAGGAACTTGCCAGAGGCTACGCCGAAGGCGCACTTGGAAGCGTTTAGCTTAAGCTTGTACGCGCGAAGGATGTCGAAGATTTGGCCGAGATCCGCCAGATGATCGCCAGAGTGCACCGATTTGACGACCATGTCGTCGATGTAGACCTCCACCGTCCGGCCGAGCTGAGCATGGAACATTTTTGTGACGAGGCGCTGATAGGTTGCCCCCGCGTTCTTTAGCCCGAAGGGCATCACCTTGTAGCAGTAAGTGCCGCGGGGGGTTATGAATGATGTTTTCTCCTCGTCTGGCTCGTAGAGCGGGATCTGGTGGTAGCCTCTGCAGGCGTCGAGGAAGCTCATTCGGTCGTGACCAGCGGTGGCGTCGATCAGTTGGTCAATCTTCGGAAGGGGGAAACTATCCTTAGGGCAGGCCCTGTTCAAATCTGTGAAGTCCACGCACACCCTCCACTTTCCAGTCTTCTTCTTGACCACCACCGTGTTGGCCAGCCATACCGGGTACTGGACTTCCCGGATGGCTCCTGCCTTCAGCAGGTTGTCGATCTCTTCGACGACCGCATCTGTCTGCTGCAGCCCTGTCCTGCGGGCCCTCTGCACTACCGGCTTGTGGTCGGGGTCCACATTCAGCTTGTGGCACATGACCTCAGGGTCGACCCCAGGCATCTCGCTTGGGCTCCAAGCGAAGACGTCGACGTTCTGCATCAGGAACCGAGAGAGTTCGGCCCTTTCCTCGTCTGGCAGCTGGGTGCCAATCAGGAAGAACCTATCTGGATCTGCTGGGTTTAGCCTGACCTCGGCCAGGTCCTCGATGCTCTTCTTCTCAGGATCTCGGCCGATTTCATCGAGGCCTTTCTCGAACTCGGCGAGGTTGACACGCTCTGGCTCCTTTACTGCCGGGACTGCGGCCAGCATGCACTGCCTGGCTTGCTGCTGATCCCCCTCCACTGTGACTACTTCCATCTTGCCCTCCTTGTTCTCATGGACGAACTTCAGCTTCTGGTGGAGGGAAGATGGGACGGCTTCTAACTTGTGGAGCCACGTTCTGCCCAAAATGACGTTGTAGGGAGAAGGGGCATCCACGACCAGGAAGTCGGCCGACACGGAGGCTCCGCCAACTCGGGTCTCCAAGGTGATCCTGCCCTTGGGGTAGACTGGCGTGGCGGACAACCCTAGCAGGGGTGCACGGACCTCCGTGAGGTCTGCTTCGAAGAGTTTCATCTTTTTGAAGTAGTCATAGTAGAGGACCTCGGAGGAGCTGCCGGAGTCGACGAGGATCCTCTTCACTGTGAAGTCTCTCAGCTTCATGGTGAGGAGTAGAGGGTCGTTGTGAGGGAGCTGGATTCCCTCTAAGTCTCTATCCGAGAACGAGATGGCGGGTCGGTCGCGGCGGGCTTTCTTGGATGCCGGGGCGAGCTCGGCTTTCAATACTTCTTTCCCGTGCGAAGCCCGCCTGGCTTCGGCACGGGCCTGGGAGCTGTCCCGGGACGAGGAAGCGGGAACTGAGGACGCCAGATGGATCACGTTAATGATCTTCTCTGAATCCTCGCTGTCTGGAGCCTGGGCTGCGCTCTGGTGAATCCGGCTCTCGCTACCGCCGGCATCACCTGCCTTGACGAATTCTGGAATGTGGCCTTCTTCGGCCAGCTTCTCCAGGTACCGCTGCAAAGTCTTGCAGTCCTCGGTCTTGTGCCCGTTACCCCTATGGAAGGAGCAGTAGAGCTGGCTTCGGCCGCCGGAGGTGGGCTCATTCTGCATGGGCTGAGGGTACTTGAAGAACGGCTTGGACCTGATCTTGGTCAGGATGCGGTAGATCGGCTCCTTGAAGACGACGTTGACGTTCTGACTGGCGCTGGAGGGAGGTCTGGGCTTCCAGGTGCCCCCAGACCTGGACGACGAAGGCTTCGCCGAACTGGAGACCCAGGCCTGCTTGGGCTCCTGCTTCTGGGAGGGCCTCCCGCCTCTCTGCCGAGGCTGGCTACTCTTCTGCTCGGGCTCCGAATGCCCGTCCTGATCCCTAGCTCGGATCTCGTCTTCCTCCTGGGCGATGAAGCGCTTCACCCGGGACATCAACTCTGGCATGGATTCTGGGGGGTTCCCGGCCAAGTCCTTCCGCAAGTCGTGGCCGGGGATCAGGGCATGCTGGAAGGCGTAGATTGCTATCTCTTCCCTCGTGCCCTCGATCTGGCTGTAGACCGCCCAGAATCGCTGGGCGAACTTGGCGAGGGTTTCGCCCTGCTTCATTCTCAGGGCGAGGAGGTCCCCTTCCTTCTTGGGGACGACGGTGTAGGCTTGGAACTTCTTCAGGAAGGAGAGCTGGAGCTCCTTCCAACTGGAAACCGACTGCTCTGGGAGAGAGCAGAACCACTTCAGGGGGAGGTCACCCAAACTGGAGGAGAAGATTTTGCAGTTCAGGTGACCCTCGTTCCCCAGATGGACATCTTCTGGGAGAAGTGACGGAGGTGAGCGGATGGGTCGGACAATCCGTCGTAGGGGACGAACCGCGGGACGGAGAACTTTCTGGGCAAGGGGGTGCGCTCGATCTCTTTTGTGAAGGGTGAGCCCCCCAGATCAGTGTGACCACAGATCTGCTTCTGGTCCCGCATGTCCAGGTTGTGCTGGAGAGCCAATCTGACGCGTTTGTCAAATCGCTCCTGCTCATCGTCCTTCTCTGGGGTCTGAGCTCTGGGCTTTCGCTTGGAGTGGTTCGGGCTGCGATGGCTATGAGCTCGGCCGTCGCGGCTATGATGACTTCGGCTGTTGCTCGAGCCTTCGTCATGAATCTGGCTCCGCTTATGATCCAGATGATTTTTGAGGTCCTCGCGGGGAGGCTGGGCTGCCCTGCTGGGGGCGTCCCTCTTTTTCCCTTGAGGCTCGAATCAGCTGCTCTTGCCTCCGGAGGAGAGCATTTTGGGCTTCGAGAACCCCTCCAGTGGCAGGGGGTTGAACGTGGCGCGTTTCTCCTATGGCCACGGCTTTGTCCTTCCGAGGACGCTCATGCCGACGCTCCTCGCGTCTGGGTGGCATGACTTCTTCTGCTGAAATCGAGGCCTCGAGCCCCTCTTGGAGGGGGATCTCGACAAAGAGCTGAGAGCCTAGGCGGCCCTCGCCTGCAGACGTGCCATGCACCGTGCGGGAGCGCCCTTGAGGAGGGACGTCCGTTGACGGTGGTGGCAACTCGAGCGCTGCTCTCGAGGACTCTACGCCCTTCCTAGCTTTCGGAGGCATGGTTTCTGAGAGATTGAGGTTAAGGAGGTTGGGAAGGTTGGGATATTACTTCCCCACAGACGGCGCCAATTGTAGGTGCAGAAAATAATGACCCACAATAACGGGGGAGCCTTAGAGGACTTATCCGAGAAGATGATGACTGGGAATGACTGGGTACCGTCCGAAAGCCTGAAAGAGGAGCAAACGATCAAAGGACCCTGGCCTGGGCGGCGCAAGGCTCTCCGATGCCAAAGTCAGTGAATGAACTGGAACAATGGAAGGAGAGGAAGAAGAGAGACAGAGTAACGGCTCTGTGTATGAAAAAATGTGCGTACCTTGCATGTGGAAATGCAATCCTTTTATAGACGATTTGGAAGATATCTTGGACGATATCATGGCATGGGTCTCATGATTCGACCGGGAAGTCATGATCAGCCCACGTTGCCATTAATGCGGTCCAATCCAGCCCACTCTGCATTAAATGCGCGTCGGATCAGCCCACGTCGCATTTAATGCGCGTCTTGTTGGGCCAGATCGTGTTGGACGCCTTTGGCGGTAGGGGATCGTGGGATCTGCCCTCGGGCCTTGCCCTGATGTGGCCTCAGCCGCTGGATGTCGTGTCTGTCCCACTAGCTCGTGCCCCTATTTCTCCACGTGCCTGATGACGTGGGGGGTGAGGGGCGCAAGTGGAGGTTCTCTCTTGCTTCGGCTTCCGTCCCGGCTTCTTCAGCCGAGGTGGAGCTTTCTGCCGAAATGGCATCCGGGGTGGCCCAGCCGAGGTGAAGCTCCCTGCCGAGATGGCGCCCGGGGTGGGCCAGTTCGGCGCTAGTGGCCCGGAGCTGCCTGACTTCGGCCGGACCTCCTGTCCTGGTCGCCGGGGTGAGCTTGGTGCCACGTGGATGGCACGCGGATGGCACGCGAGAGTGCTTAGTCTCATCTGATGGCTGTGATTAGCGTAATCCTGTGGTTCTGGAAATCTCCCCACACACAATGGATTCAGCAGATTAGGAAGCAATTCGATGTGCAGATGTTAATGAAATTGCCAAGGCTATCAGGGAGCGAGGAATGAGCAACATGCTTTCAGAGCGAATTAAGGTACATAACTGTGACTCTCACTATTAGATGAGTCAGTCATCCCGAAATCTTTTGAATAACTCGCTTTCAATTCTCTCAATAGTTCAAAATCCTTTCAATCTAGGGCAAGAATTGGATCAAAATTGAACTCATTTGGGACATCATCATTGATAATTCTGCTTTTGTTTGTATAGAGAATGTATAGGATGTTTATATTAATTATCTTCTGTGCATCCTATTATAAAATATATTTCTTTAAAAGGGGTTTGTTATTGTAAAAGAATTTATATAAGTAATTACATATACCATTACTTCAACATATATGCTACCAATGATGGTCCTTGTAAATTAAATGAATTGGAGCTACGAATCATACAGATATTGAACTAGAAAATTAAATTTGTTTAGAAAAATCAAATTGTGAACTGCAACTTGAATACAAATTAGCTCAACTGTAACCCAGATAACTATAGTTAATTATCCCCTATTGCCCCCATAGTCCAAATAGTTAAGCCTGTAATTGTGACTGCTTTGTGTATATGCAGCCTGTCAAAGTGTTGGGGTGTCCATTAAGGAAAGATGCGCAATTGATTAGTTGGATGGAACTAATATAGTACTTCCTAAGGAAATGATAAAGAAACTATTGTGTTGAGCAATTCTCAAAGCATACTTTTGTTAATCAAAAAGAGAAAAGACTGAATGAATGGTAAAGGCTCATTGCAGTGACATGAATTTTGCAGGATTTCCTTAACTGACTGGTGAGAGAACACGGAAGCATCGACCTAGAATGGTTAAGAGATGTGCCACCCGATAAAACAAAGTAAGCACTAGCACATCCTTGCATCTCTATCATCATCATCAATTCATCATTATCATCATCAAAGCCTTGCATCTCTATATCAACCAGAATTTCTAAATATTAACTAATTTGTCAGTTATGCTAAATAAAGAATTTGTACAAGTGAGTAAAACAATAAATTAAAACAAGTCTATGAATTTGAGATCTGAACATTTTCATGCTAGACCCCATTGTGATTGTTTTATTGGCTGCTACTTGCACTATCGGTAAAACAAGAATCCCTTCAGTTGCACCTCCTGGAGCTGTAAGTGTATTCTGCCACAATATGATCAAATCAGAATCTACAATTATATGATGAATGCTAATAAGCATGCGCATAACCACTCTAATTTTTCTTTTTGCAAGGTATCTGCTAGTGGAGACTATTCAGAAGTATCTTTGGCCTCGATTGTGTACTCTAGATCAAAGAACATTGTAAACTCAGAGCTACAACTAGAGATCTATCCCTGGTTGTTTATGTGGAAAGGGAAATACCACACTACTAAGCCATGAGAAATCTTATCAGTCAAAAACACATTTTACCAGATCAGAATATTCTAACATCATGTTTATCCGCAGGTATGAGCTACATTACCAAATGATTACTTTCGGAAAGGTACTTTCATGTACTTTTGATAAATATCAAGTAATTTGTGTTCATTTTTTAAAATATGTAATAGTTTGCAACGCAATCTAGAGCTAAACATTTTTATTTCATTGTAGGTTTTCTGCACGAAAAGCAAGCCAAACTGCAATGCATGTCCTATGAGAGGAGAGTGCAAACACTTCGCCAATGCATTTGCAAGGTTTGTTACTTAATGAGATCAAATATTACTGAATAAATTGTAGGTCTCCGAGGTTAGAAATGAAAGTGCAAGCTAGACCTATGCAAGTCCTAGCGGGGGATGAATAAGACTAATTTAAAATTTTAAACTTAAATAACCACTTTAATCCAAATAATCACAACTAAAAAATTCACTTAAATTGCACTAGAAAGTATAAAAGTGCGACAAGGCTATCTAGTGATTGATTGTGGAGTGCACCACAAGTGATATGTGCTAACAATGCTATGATATGTCAATTTGTTCAAAGTATTCTAGCACATGTGTGTTACATGCCAAAACATTAAATGTATATCTACCTAGCACATGTATCTCAATAAATAAATGTAAAACATTAGAGCAAAAAGAGATAGAGGCACACAATCATTTATAGTGGTTCAGTCCTTGACCTACATCCACTCTCAAGAGCTTCAACACTCTTGGTTCCACTACTTGACGTTACCACAAACGTTCACCTCCAATCACATACACATCCAATTTTCTGATACGGTGGTTCGATCACTGAGATCTAATCAACCAACTCTTAATTTTTATAGTGGTTCGATCACGAAGGTCTAATCCACTTTACAATGATATTGAAATGAAATAAACCTAAGAATGATATGATAAATGGATGGCTGGTTATCATAAACCATGATATGATCCAGACCCTCCAAAAGGATGTCCAGATAAATCGTTTGTTGACTACAATTAGAAGTGGAACTTTAATTGAGAAGGGATATTGACCAAGGAGTCTATCATCATCGGTATGATGGTGGCCTGTGATGGGATTTTGACAATGATAGCTACTATTAGGAGCAGAGCACAGAAAATGATCCACAGACAGATCCACAACATGGGTACCGTAATCATAAAGCATACTCAAGGGTTAGGTATCAGATTATGGAATTATAATAGAATTTCAAAAATTTCCCTGCTCAGAAGAACACTAAACAATATCTAAATTGGCTTGGTTGGGTGAAAAAGATTTTTTTATTGTAAATTTATCCCAGCTGATCAGAGAAAAGGTGAAGCTTGTAGCTACAAGGATGACGAGATATGCATTAGTTTGATGGGAAAGAGTGCAAAACAAAGGGATATGTTAATGGAACGGGAAAATTAATTTAGAGGAGAAATGAAAAGCAAACTTCACAAACAGTTTATGTTTGTCGGGAACGAACGGGAACTTTATCAGCAGTATTATCACCTTTGGAAAGTAGAACAGTTAGTGATTACACAAGAATTCCAAATGCTGGTTACATACTTACATTTGTGGAAAGAGAGTGAATCACAGGAGATTTCTTGTTATTTGGGTTGGGTTGACCCACTGGCTTACAAGGACATAGTTAGATTTTCTGAAGTACATAAATTCACTCATATAGGGAGGATGTCAGAAAGTTTCAATTGGAAAAGAACTGTGTGTGGTCAAGGATATGAGGTATGGACCCTTAAAACTGTCTAAAGAACCCAATCACCACTTACGAAGCAAAATACCAACCTAGGAGTGGTCCCTTGGACAAAAGGAAAAAAAAAGGATTGATTTTCACTGCTGCAAAATTAGGCAGATCTAATTCATGTGGTTGACAAACAAGAGTGGCCATATAAGGAGAGACTAACTCATATAAGGAGTGAAATTGGGCGTATACATGACATTTGTAGGAACGAGAGGCCATGCATGCAACTCACACATCACAGTATCACAAAGTGAAAATTAATTGAAATAATTATTTTTATTCTTGTTAAATGAGGAAGAGGAACATAGAAATTGTTCTTGTGTTTTCATCTTTTGGCTTGTATTTTATTCTTGTCAAATGAGGGGAGGCTGTACAAGGGGACGTGGTAGGGAGATGATTTAAAAGCAGAGAAGTTCCCACATTTTTTGGAGAGGCAGAATTCATATGTTTCAAAGTCTATCCTTAATTCAATCTATGATACGGTGAATTCATCTAAATTGAAAGATTTGTCATTAGAGGGTGAGGATTTATTCATTTCATTATTACAGCATGTGTGCCTTCTTCCAAAATCTGTTGTTGACTTGTTCCTATGCAAGCCGGGTGGCTTACCAGTGCAGTGGATGGTTGTGAGGGAGAATAAGAGATTAGTTGTCTTTGGATTTACTACTAGAACTGGAATTGATTTGGGTCTTTATAGTTGTGTTTGGATTTACCATTTTTCAGCAGGTGTGGCTGACAGTTTCATTATTCCAAGTTGACAAGACAGACCCCACTTTCAAGGGCTCTCAATGGATGATAGAAGCTTAAGTTAATTAGAGCCAATTAGAGATTAGTGTCACAGGTCCAAGCAAAGCCCATTTTGTCTCTCTTTTTTGTTTTTTTGGTAAAGAAAGAATTACATTAGAAACTATTGGCAGCACTAGGGAAAAAAAAAACACAAAAACAGACCCAAAAACTTCTATGGGACCAAATCAGTGAGTCTGGGAAGGACCACAACATTCATAATCAGAATCAACAGAATAACAAAACTTAGCCAACCAGTGTGCTGCTTCATTAAGTCTATATCCTGAGGGATAAAACCAGTTGATAATATCTGTGATGTTTCCAATCCAAATTGTCACAAGGATGTCTCCATCTCCCAGGCCTTTGAAACATAACAAGTGGAGAAACATGGTCTATCCAATTTACACTTCTTTCTAAAGTAGTAGTACTTCGATTATATTCCAACCTCATGTGTTTGGCTTAGAACCTCATGTGCATTCTCTTCTGTTGAATCAAAGCAGGACTTGGCTGTGGTTGCCCCTAATTCAACTGTATTTTATGAAGTTGAGCCTGTTTCAATGGTGAAGGTTAGTATGAAAACATGATTTCATTGTTGGCATTATCACATTCAACAAAAACTCATTCAATCTAGCTGGCTTTGTGAATTATATTTCTTCGTCCAACACCGACATGTTCTTACTAATTCCACAATCAATAGTTTATGTCTTTATTGATTTTCCCTTTCTTCAATGTACGTACCCCTTTTATCTTGAGGTATTAGAAGCTTTCTTGGCCCTAGAATCCCAGCATTTCCCCCTGATTTCCTCTTCTTCTTCATTCGATCAGGAACCAATAGATCTATGAATAAAAATGCATGCATCACATCTATGAATAAAAATGCATGCATCACATCTATGAATAAAATGAATCAGCTGTGGATGCATTTCCTTATATTTGTAGTAGGTAGCTGAGTTGATAAATTTTAATAGTGTTATGTTTTTTTCCACAGTATTTCTTCATCGGACTTGGTTTCAAAATGAATGGGTGAAAGTGAGAAGCTGGTTTCAAACCTTTTTCAAATGGCACGTGAGAGCTTCCCATCTATCATCTTCATTGATGAAATAGATTCATTATGTGGTAAACGTGGCGAAGGCAACAAAAGTGAAGCTTCTCGGCGAATCAAAACAGAACTTCTTGTACAGATGCAGGTATCTCAAATGAGTCTGGAGAAGTCTTGTTATAATATGCCATGTTCCAAGGTTTTACGAGTACTGACTAGAATGCACTGAAGTAGTAATTTGCCACTGCCATTTGAGATGTGCTGGTGCTTCATTTACTACACAGTTCTGTAACATGATACTGACTTGTGTTGTATATTTGGGTTTGGATGTGACAAACACTTGAAACTATTTTTTTTTATTATGAAGTATCTTTTGCATGATCATTACCATATCATGATGAGGAGAGTTTTTTTTTTAAATTTTTGTCTACTCTATATATTTAGGTACATGCAACATGGAATATTCTACAAGCCAACGTTAGTGCACATATGTTTTTTATTCATTTGCAATGGATTTTATATGCATGATCTAGTATATTTGGTCCGTTTATTTCTTAGGAGTTTTTACAATAATCTAGACCATAAGAGATGCATTCATGATTGGCTCTGATTTCTGAGGGGCATCACTCAGTGGCTACTTTTGATGGCCCATATATGCTTTATGTTTTTCTCATAACAATATGTATGCCACTTCTTGCTATAAGCTAGGTCAAGGTAGGCATGGTTGAACAACATTCTGTGACCGTCAAGTAATTGAATCTCTGAAATCCCCTTGTACTCTCTCTCTCTCTCTCTCTCTCTGGTATTGGAAGAAAAGTGTAGAGTTCCATCCACTTGAATCTCCTGTATTTGTGTCTTATTTCCTTGTTTGCTTAAGATGGTCTTTTCATTTATCTATTATCTTTTGCTTTTATGCATTGACAGTGAAGTTCTCTCACCCCCTTTTGACCACATTCCTAGTGCACTCATTGCATTGTATGTACCCTATTCAACTCTTTCCAATCTTATATATTTGGAGCCTTCCTTTTATAATGTATTCCCTCTCTGCACCTTATTTCAAGAGTAAAAGAGCTTGAATCAACTCATACTGTTTGAAAATCTTCTCTGGTGTTCTGGTTTTCTGATTGAACACACAACTCTAGTCTATATCTGGGAGTGTGTAATGTGATCCTACTGTCTTTGTGAAGTATTCTGCATTTAAAGTTTGTGCATTTTGGTTGTGTTCTTGGGCAGACATGTAGTTATCTCCTTCTGGGTATTTGTTGTTCTGGACTTCTCATTTGTCCTTGGCATGTTGGTTAGTTTCTACAAGCACTTCTGTGTTTCAGTTATGAGTCTTCCTCAATCCAAGTAACCCATAAATAGTCTTTCTGCTTCAGCTTTCTACATTGGTTTTCTTATAATTTCAGATCAAATCATATAGGTACCAAAGCATACAATAGCAGTACTAGGAATTCTATGAGATTATTGGCGAATTTAATCAAATTTTTTTTAAATATAAATGTTTTGTCGGCGCAAAAAAAAGCGCCGGTAAAACATTTTTTAAAAAATTATATTAATGCTTTGCCGGCGCAAAAAAAACACCGGCAAAAAAATTTTAAAAACTAATTTATGTAAAATATAAATGTTTTGCCGGCGTAAAAAAACGCCGGCAAAAGTTTTTTAAAATTTTATTATTGACCTTTTTCCGGCGAGAAAATAACGCCGGTAATGGAAAAAACGCCGGCAAAAGTTGTTAACAAATTTATTATTGAACTTCTCCCGACGAAAAATAATGCCGGTAATGATTTGCCGGCGCATAAAAACGCCGACAAAAATTTATAAAAATCTTATAATTGAAAAAATAAACCTCTTTTACCGGCGAAAGAAGCTCTTTTCCCGGCGAAAAATAACGCTGGTGATGTATAGATTTTTCCCGGTGCTACCTTATTTTGCCGGGAAAAGGTTTCAGTGGCATAGTATTCCCGGCGAATTGCCGGCGAAGAGAAATCGCCGGGAAAGGTTTTTCCCAGCGATTTAGTGATCTTAAGCGCCGGCAAAAGTGAAAATTCTTGTAGTGTAAGTTAAGAGGGGATAATGCTAAGATTTGGGGGAAGAGGAATATTCATTTCAAATAAATGAAAAACGTCATAAGGATGTGATAAATGCATCAAAGAAAAATTGTTTGACAAGTCTTTCACAAATCACATAGAAGTGAGTTTAATTTATCCACTATCAAATTCATTCTTAAAGTTCGTTCAAATATTTCGGATTAACGAAACAAAAAACACAATCTGGATTTAAAATTCCACACAAACAATACAATACTAAGGAGATAAAACTTACATTCACTATTCAAAAATTGCCCCCAACATGGCTCCCCACATTTTGTTCATAGACATCAAAACTTATGAAATTCCCCCAAATAAATGGCTTTAGACTCTAAATGTTCACAAAAGCATGCCCAAATTCATCCCTTCAAGTCACACTCGAAGCCAAATTGAGAGAAAATCTTCATTTAAGCATTTCACCGAACACCTTACACTCCAAACTCGAACTCTCAAAACTTAAGTGAAGGGGGCGACAAATGTGTATAAACTAAGTATGGGACCCACAAAACTTAAGAAGATTTCCAGAACTACTTAAGAAAGACTACTTGGACATAAAATATAATAATTTTTATAACCAATCCATCACTAGTTAGAGAAAGAGTCAAAGAGGGAGCAGAATATCGTTTTTTCCAATAAAGGTTGATGATATCATCAACCAATTGACGATATCATCAATTGGGATGATTTCGTCCAAAAACATGTATGAACAACTATCTTGTCATTTTAAAGTTTTTCTTCGTAAAACTATTTAATTAAGATTTAAAAATATTTTTTTTCATAAAAATCCCCTAGATCAATCGATTTTTAGCCATTAAAATATTATTTCTATAATAACTATCTCTTTTGAACTTGGATTCGCTATCCGTTCTATACGCATTCATCTCGGTCAGATCCAGTGGTAAGGTTGGATGATTCATCTAGTGATTAATTAATTGGGGCATAATTAAATAATGATTATTTTGGCTTAGGACCCTTCCGCTTACAATAATTGATCCTATCATTGAAAATAAGCCAAGTTCAGTTCCTACATATATTCTAAATCATAATATGACCTAGTTGTTTTGAATCATTGGATGGATTAAAGAAGGGGGGCTCTATTCGCACCACGAAAATCTCTCTTCCCACCGCAAAAAAAAAATATCCTAAACTACCCTCTCCTCCTCCTCCTCCTCCTCTCCCACCCCCCCCCCCCCCAGTCTTCGGCGGGGAGGGAGCCCCGGCCGGCCGACCGGTCTCCCTCCCCCTCCCCCTCTCCCTCATTCTTCCTCCCTCCCCTTCCATTTTCTTTCCCTCTTCTCCCTCTCCTTCCCTCCCCTACTCCCCCACTCCCCCTCCCAGTCGCCGGCGGGAGGGAGATCGGGCTGCTGCAAGCGGACTGGCCGGCTGGAGATCGGGCTGCTGCAGGCGGACTGGTCGGCTGGGAGGGGGAGGGGGAGGGGGAGGGAAGGAGAGGGAGGGAGAGAGGGAGAAGAGGGAAAGTAAATGGAAGGGGAGGGAGGAAGAAGGGGGGTGGGGAGAGATGAGGGAAGAGGCTGAAGGGTGGGAGAGGAAGGGAAGAGGAGGAGGAGGAGGGGGAGGATGGAGGAGGGAAGGGGTAGTTTAGGAAATTTTTTTTTTGTCTTCTAGTGCGGTGGGGAGAGAAAAATTTGCGGTGCCAATAGCACTCAATCAAAGGCCCTGTCAAGGTTAATTTGGACCTATATATGATTCATTTTGAAGGACTAATCTCTATAGGTGTAGTGTGATCTAATTAGGTTGCATATGTCAATGCATGTCAAATTAAGGCATTTGGATTATAATAAAGCCCAATTAAAGTTACATATACACATTATAATGTGATGGGCCATAGCCGCTGATGAACTTAAGGATATTAAAATAATAAGTACACTTGACATCATATTAGTGACAATGTAGATCAGAGTTGGTGTTACTGTATTTATCAAATTAAAATCCACAATTTTATTGGATGAATAGCCGCCAAAGTGGCCCAGTCATGATGAATTGCAAATTTCTGATTTGAATTAAATTCATACCTACAGTTAATTGTAGAATGAATAGTAGCATCAGAGTTCCGGGACTCATTTAGGAGATGGAGGATGGCTCAAAGGTACGATCGTCTTTTAATCACTTGGAGACTGGAATAAGTTATCTTTTCGTGTACTTTCTAATTAGATTGATCACATGTGTCGCCCATCTTTTTACATTGCATGCAGTAGAATAGCTTTATTTATTGAGGTTGTCTTGCTCATGATAATAAGGTGAGCACACTTTTTTGCAAGGCCCATCTTGGAATGAGAAAGATCTCCTCCACCCACTGGTGACCGAGGCTCGAATCAACATCCTAACTACTTGCTCTACGGCATTCAAAAAATTGTTGATCGAACCATCACAAGTTGTGCTAAATCAGACTACGCGACACACCCCTAATGATCTGATATATATATATATATTCCTTGGAGTGAATGAGGTTCATCTTGTGCGGTCCGGATTATCTGGACCACAAGATGGAAATCAGGGCATGCTCTACGACGGGAATCCGGACTCAAGTCTGAGTGAGTTGACAGCTTGGAGGATCTCGGCTGTCAAGAAACGCAGTGGAGGCCTATCGACACATCACCCATTTCACTGAAGTTCACTTCTAGAAGAGGTCCCGTCCTTAGAGCCGACTACGCGCGGAGTGGGCCCACTGTTTGGTCCATCAAATATATGAAAAAAAAAGGAAAATATTGAGGTGTGAGCCCTTATACAATAAAGGGAAACAATGTGAAGTAGTAGTGGGTCCACTGTTTAGTCTATTCAAATGGATAAAACACCGGGACCCCTATATCAAATGGGTCAATTAGTTTTGCATCCATCCAAATGGAGCCGGCCCACAAATTGATAATGCACCAATCCCAATGGACTTAATATCTATTAGACTTTTGGAGCCAGATAATTAAAGATGATAAGATGATCGGATGGATCCCAAATTTGGTGTGTATGTTGGTCTCATCAGATCTTTCCATCTACAGGTCACATTCTCAGATGGGACTCAACATAATATTTAAAACATAATGAACATAGTTGGAAACTAAGGGAGTTCAACTCCAATTTAGATAAAATTATGAATACCGCTAATTCAGAAGGGGATGCTCATTGTGCCACATGAACATCATGTCTAACTTTCTGTAAACTACCGACAAAGGGACCCAAAGATTCTAGATGCATGTTGGGGTAAAGGATTCTATTCCCGTGTGAACGCTTCTCCGGGTCCTCTTTGAAGTTTCATCTGACCCAAGTTTGAAATATGAAATAAAAAAATCTAGATGGACTAACTCCATGATATCCACGGAAATATCATATCCCATGACATGGATATCATCAGACATGATATTCCCGTGGAATTTATAGGGTTAATCCATTAACTGAGTTAGTCCATGTCAGCAGGACTGAATATGAAAACTTGGCATCTGACGCACTCTCGCGAACATGTTGCGCAATTAGTTACGTCATGTACACAACAAAGGGTACTATAAAATTCTAACACACCGAAGACAATGAAGCCCACAAAGCACAACAGGAAGCAGACACAAAACAACATCAATAGCAGAAAGCAGTTACCCAATTCCATGGATTCTCTGTCAATAATCTTCATCTCCCTCTCCCTCTGTGTGGCTACGGCTCTTGTGACCACCCTCTTCACCACGGCCTACAAGAAAAGAAAGCTCCCACCTGGCCCACCCATGCTCTCCAACTTCCAATGGCTAACCAAGTCTATATTCGACCTCGAGCCCATCCTCCGCCAGCTCCGCTCCAAGTATGGCCCCATCTTCACCATCCGCCGGGGACCACGCACACATATCTACATCTCCGACCACTCCCTCGCTCACAAGTCGCTCGTCGAGAAAGGATCAGTCTTCTCCGACCGACCGCCTTTCTCGGAGGCTAGCCGCATCCTCACTAGCAACCAACACAACATCAACACTGCTGGGTATGGTTATAACTTATAATGAATTAGTTCTTTCAAGAATTTCAATTTCATTGACTTCAACTAAGTCTTTGTTTTTTACTTTTTTTTAACCAAATACTATATATAGTCCCTAATTTTTTTTTCCCACTTTTATGTGCAACATAAAAATTCTTGTATATAAGATTCTTGTTTATCTTGCTGTATGTATTTGTACCAAATAGATTCTTGTAGAGATGCAAAAATATTGATGATTCTCATTTTCATTTTCACTTTGTTATAGGTATGGCCCGCTGTGGCGCCTCTTTCGCCGGAATCTCATGTCTGAGATCCTGCACCCCTCCAAGGTCAAGACTTTCGCCCAAGGCCGCGAGTGGGTGCTCAAAATGCTGATTGAAGACCTAAGGCGTCATGCCGATTCAGGTGAGCCCGTCTTTGTAGCTGAGAGGTTCCAGTACGCCATGTTCTGCTTGCTTCTGTTCATGTGTTTTGGAGAGAAGCTAGACGAAAGTACTGTGAAGAAGATTAAAGACATTCAGCGCCGATTGCTTGCGAGATTCCCCGTTTTCGACGCCTTATACTTATTTCCCAAGATTGGAAAAATACTATTCCGTGGAAGATGGAATGCGCTTATGGAAATTCATCGAGAGCGAGAAGAGCTGCTCCTCCCATTGATAAGGGCGCGCAAGGTTCGGAACCAAGATCGTCAAGAGGACAATACTTTTCTCTTCAGCTATGTCGATTCGCTTCTTGATTTGGAGCTTCAAGAGGAAGGGGGTAGAAAGCTCACCGAATGTGAGATAGTTAGCCTATGTTCGGAATTTCTGAATGCAGGGACTGGCACAACATCAACATCCGTACAGTGGATCATGGCTAATTTGGTAAAGGACCCAGAGATACAACATAAGCTGGTGGATGAAATAGAGAGAGTGGCGGGAAAGGAGGCGGAGATGGTAAGTGAGGAGGACTTGAATGCTATGCCATATTTGAAGGCAGTTATAATGGAAGGGCTGAGAAGGCACCCACCATTGCACTTTGTCTTGCCACACGCTGTGTCGTCGGAGGTGACATTTGAAGGGTATGTCATACCAAAGGATGCTACCATCAATTTCTTGGTAGCGGAGATGGGGTGGGACGAGAAGGTGTGGAAAGAGGCCATGGCGTTCAAGCCAGAGAGGTTCTTAGATGGTGGAGAAAAGGTGGATATAACAGGGAATAGAGAGATCAAAATGATGCCTTTTGGATTTGGGAGACGGATATGCCCAGGGCTTAATCTTGCAATGCTTCATCTTGAGTACTTTGTAGCGAATCTGGTGAAAGAGTACGAATGGAAGACTGTGGAAGGAGAAGAGCTGGATTTGACCCAAAAGCAGGAATTTACTATAGTGATGAAGAAGCCCTTGAAGGCAAAAATCACGGCAAGGACAATGTGAGGTGGTAAATAGAGGGAGCTGTTTTGTTTTTTCCGGCACTTCTCATGTAGTTTTTTTTTTTGGTAGAAGCACTTTTCATGTAGTTGTCTTTTATAAGTACACTAGTTAGACCCTGCACGTGCCTTATAACTAATATTTTTTTTTTGAATATTTTGTCTTATTCAATTCCAACATGTACCGGACATCTACCAACCTAAAAAAAATAGGGAGCTTTGGCCGGAGGTCCCTCATAACATCACTTTGTTGCTAACAGTTCACAAAAAAAAATCATGTTGCTAAAGGTCCCTCTCACACTTTTACATACCTGAAAAGTCTAATTTGCCCCTTTCTAAAATCTAGCTTTATTAATATAAAACAAACGCTGACGTCGCCCGATATGGATAGAAATCTTGGACTCATCTTCCAAATCGAGAAACCGACGAAAACAAAGGCGATTTTCGGTGATTGATGGTTCATGCAGCGAAGAAGAAGCACTTAGATCAAATTTTTGAATAGTTTCTATATAATAACTGTTTCATTGTCTGTTATACTTTGCATCTACGATTTCATTTCGAAGAGAAGAACTCTAAAGAAGAAGAGATTCGAACCCTACTTGCAGATGTCGCGGATTTCAGTGCAAACGTGATTGCAAAAAAGAGAAAAGAAACTACAAACAATCGATTTCTATTGTAAGTTTATTATTCCGTCCTTTTCAAATCGGAGAATCATCGATGTTCGAAACCCTATGTTTCTTTTCAACCACATTTGCGATGTTTTTGCTTCATTTTCTCTCATTATTTTTCTAAATCCAAAAATCTATTCAGAAAAATGGCAAGAACGAAGTCTGCCATTCTTGCAGAACAAGAGCATCAGAAGAAAGAAGGAGAAGAAGGTCAATAAACAATTCTCTCAATCTCTTTTACTGTATGAAGTTTTGAAGAATACTATTGTAAATTTATGATATGTTTAAACAAATGTCACACAATCACTACTACTTGTCCAAATATAAATAAGTTTATCTCAATTTTTTTTCAGAAATATCATTCGACTGAATCTATCTGAGTTCTGGATGTATTTATCTTAATTGAATTTATGTTGAATTTATCTGAGATTCCGTAATTGGAATGCAACTGAGTTTCGAATCAAAATTAGTTGAATTATAATCTATTTATATCTACATGCAGAATTTAAGATAAACACATGCTCTACAAAAATTTATCTAATTTCTTCACAATTTTATCTAAGTTCTGAACAAAATTATCTGTTATTTGAACAAAATTATCTGATTTCTGATCAAGTTTATCTAGATTTATATAATTTTATCTACATTTCTTCATTAGAACTCAGATAAATTCGATTCAAAACTCATATAATATCTATATCTTTTACGTTTTCACTTATATATATGATTTTTATTGAGATTGTGAGTTTAAAAAATATATTTTCCCAATGTTTTTATAAAATTTTGAAATGTTTAACCAAAATGTAACACAATCACTGCTACTTGTTCAACTATAAATAAGTTTATCTGAGTTATTTTGAGAAATATCATGTAACTGATTCTATCCGAGTTCCGGATGTATTTAACTTAACTGGGTTTATGTTGGATTTATCTGAAATTTTGTAATTGGAATGCAACTGAGTCTCGAATCAAAAGTAGTAGAATTTATAATGTATTTATACCTACCTACATAATGCAAAATACACACATATTTTTCAAAAATTTATCTGAGTTCTTAACAATTTTATCTAATTTCTGAAAAAAATTATCTGATATTTGAACAAAATTATCTGAAGTCTGAACAAATTATATAATTTTATCTACCTTTATTCATTACAAATCAGATAACTTCAATACAGAACTCAGATAATATATATCTTTTTCGTTTTAACTTATGTATATATGATTTTAATTGAGATTGTCAGTTCAAAAAATATATTTTCCAATGCTTATATAAAATTTTGAAATGTTCAGCCAAAATGTCACACAATCACTGCTACTAGTCCAAATATAAGTAAGTTTATCAGAGTTATTTTAATAAATTTTGCTCGCGTAGTAGCAAATAGATTTTGTCTCACTGTTTCCATGTAACTAAATCTATCTAACTTCTGGATGAATTTACCTTAAATGAATTTATGTTGAATTTATCTGATATTATGTAATTAGAATGCAACTGAGTTACGAATGAGAATTGGTTCGGATTGTAATGTATTTATAACTGTGTGCAGAATGTAAAATAGACACATGTTATCCACAAAGTTATCTGAATTCTGTATAATTTTATCTCATTTTTGAACAAATTTATCTGATTTCTTAACAAATTTATCTGAATTTATATAAAAGTTATCTATATTTATTCATTCTAATTCAGAAATATTTGATAAAGAACTCAGATAATTTCTATATTTGTTTCATTTTCACTTATGTGTGTATGATTTTAATATTGTCATTGTGTGTTAAAAGAATAAATATACGAATTAATTGCATTTCTTAACCAGTTCATAGTACATTTAACAGAATTCAGTAGAACAGTTCAATATTTTACTAGTAGTTTAACATAGTTTTCTATGAACTGTAACTGTCTGTAAATGTAATTCTTTTGAATTTGAATACACTTGGTTAGATTAAAGATAATATCTATCTGTGTAATTTTACTATATGTAGCAAGAAAAATAAGCAAAAGAAAGAGGCAAGAAGAAAATTCATCGAAGAACATACAAGGGAAGAAGAAAAAGAAGGTTGAGAAGGATACAAGCCATTACCAATTCAGATCTAACTTGGTCTCAGTCGTCAGACTAGTTAATGGCATAAAGAATTTGATCTCAGAATTACATAAAGTTGAATTGAAAAAGACACCTTTCTAAAGCCTAATTGAGTGCATTCTGGATGGCACATTCTCAGAAAAGGTTTACAGAAAGTATGACAACGACATTATGTTGATCCTCGATACATACAACAGCAAGAGGAGGCAGTTCAAAATAGGAAAATCCTATGTGTCATTCATTGCAAATGACATATCACACATATTTGGCATACCAAATGGATCAAGATCATTTGATTTGAAATATGCAAAGAGAAAAGGATCTGAATTCATATCTAGGAGATTCCAAGGTTCTGCGAGGGTTTCAGCGCCAAAGATTAAGGAACAGCTACATCTTGCATTGAGTGGATCAACAGAAATTGACATTGCTGATGTTGCCATGCTAATATGCCTGTATATCCTTGTGGTTCTTTTTTTTTCAACCCACGGCAACACAATAGGGTGGGCGTACGTGGGCTATGTTGAAAAGTACATGGATATGAAGAACTATACCTGGGCAGAAGAAATATCAAAGTTTTTAATAGAATCAGAACACAGTAGGAGCCGTGGTTCTGATAGAGTCATTGGCTGCCTTATTGCATTACCGGTACAATATACAACTCCATACTAAAAATATTCGAATTCAAGTTTAGAAATAATGACATATTAACATATGACTTTTCTAATTTTGTAACAGTATTGGCTGTGTGAGCATACAACAATTGTCAGCCCAAATGAGTCTTTGCATTTCCTAAGGATACTAAAGTGGAATCTAAGGGCTGTGAGTATGACACTTAGGAAAAAACCCCTTCATACACTAAAAGTTAATGAGGTACTCTATTATATAGATAATTATTTGTTATCTTGGTTTTCACTATCTAATTTATCTAATATCTTAATCTGACATGTTCAATCTAACACTGTTACCAACTGCAGGTCCTTGGTGACACATTAGAGAGCACGCTGCTTGAAGTGCAGCGATTCCTGTCTTTGTTGGACAGTGTCAGTGGGGCTGAAGGGGGGTTAATGCAGATAGAAGGAAAAGAAGAGGTAAAAGAAACAGAAAAAATTCAAGAAGAAAAGAAAGTAGAAGATAATGAAGAGGGTGAAGAAGAAAAAAATAAAAATGTATCACAACATGTAATTGTACCAGAAGAAGAAGAAAGCAATGAAGGAGAGGAGCAAGAGGAAGGACATGAAGATGAAGAACATCAAAACGAGAAAGAAGTCCATGTAGCAGTAGAAGAAGCAGAAGGAGAAAAT
Organism: Litsea cubeba; assembly: GCA_012931725.1. Lineage (NCBI taxonomy): Eukaryota > Viridiplantae > Streptophyta > Magnoliopsida > Laurales > Lauraceae > Litsea > Litsea cubeba. The sequence goes on from WHSA01000547.1 coordinate 77,444, forward strand.
GAGAATGAAGGAGAGGAGCAAGAGGAACCAGATGAAGAAGAAGAGCAACAAGAGGAAAAAGGAGAAAAGGAATCAGATAATAAAATGAATAAAGGCAAATAGTCTGATACAGACATGATGATAGAGACATTGGTCATATCTGAATTGGAAGAGCAGAGAGAACAAAACAACAGTGAAGAAACAACTTCTGCTGGTGTGGCAACCCAGTTTGTCTCCTTTGGTGTGGAGATGACTGATTATGACCAAATGGCTCTAGAGACAGACTTGGTCGTTGCCAACATTTTAGCTGACATAATTGAAAATGCCACCAATGCAGCAACTAATGTGAAATCTGAAACAATATCTGGAACTGAATAACAAGCTGCTGACATTGTGCCTTCTCCTAGTAACCCGTCACAGTCAATCAAAGACAACGAACTACAAAATCTAACTGAAGAGCGTGATAGGGCAACTTCATTAGCCAACCAACTGACCAAGGATAATAAAGATTTACAAGAACAGATTCAAAGGATGGCTATTGAACTTGAAAGGACATCAGTAGAAAATAACAGTCTGAAAAAGGAAAGGCTTGAAATAGAAAAAAGAATAGAAAGCTTGCTTAAAGAAAGAGACACTGCTCTATTGATGATTGAGTAATTGACAAAGGAGAAGAATTCCCTTGAAACATGTGACGTCAAAACCGATCAAACTGTAAAAGATACTTCTAGAATGGTAAACTCCCTAAAAGAGCAGCTCAAACATATTATGAGTGTGTCAGATATACAATCCTTAAGAGCTGTAAAGGCAGAAAATGAGGGGAAGGAGCTGCAGAAAAAAATAATAAATTTGGAATCGAACAACATGAAATTACGGCAGCTGTTAAAGGAAATAACACTTGATTATGCAGAGAAAGGATTGGAGTGGGCTGGAAAGACATTGGATGATATCTTTTAGTCTCCAAAAAAAAAAAATTTCAGAACAAAAGGGTCTAGAATGGCGCAGAAAGAAACGGAGGGGTCTGCAGCAGATCAGAAAACTTGAAGAGAATGCTGATGAGGTAATTTATTTACACTTCCATATTTTTTTAGAAGATTATTCTTTGTATTGAAATGCTATCTTACCTGACCTTTAGTATGCAAAATATATGACTCTCTTTCAAATTAGGGGATTTAACGGCATAAACCCTCCTATACAGTCTATTGTTGCAATTGGCCCCAATAAAAAACATCAAACAGATTGGGCCCTGAATCCACGTTTCTCTTTTTTTTTGTCTTTTAGTGCTATAGTCGATATCGACTATCCCTGCTACTAAAGACCGAAACCCCTCTCTCAAGAGGAATAGTCTTCGGGTTCCTCTCTCAAGAACTTGGTGGCGCATTCGACGGCAACGGAGGAGTAGGCCCTTCTCATGGAATCGTGGGTTTCGGTCCCGGACATGTGGTGGATCTCTTCCATGATTTCTACGGTTTTAAGGATGGATTCGGAGATGGAGGCCTTGGAGAGGAGGGAGGAGATTCTTCGGAGGATGATTGTTTTCTTGAGGAGGAGATCGGAGTCTGATTGAGGGCGGAGTGAGATAAAAGTGCATGGAATCCAGTCGTCAATTGATTGGCGGAGAAGGAATTCGATGATCCATGAGGAGATGTTGATATCCATTTGGATTAAGAAGAAGGGGTTTGCAACAAAGCTAACTTGGGATTCGATTCCGCCGTCGTCGTCTCTTCTGTAATTGATGATAAGGCATTGGTGGAGGCGATGAGGGTTGTTGGATTGAGAACCCAAGAAGGGGTGGGTCTGGGAGAATGGGTTGAAAGGGAAAATGGGGTTTTGGGGAAGGAGAGATTGGAATTGGAGAAATGGGTTTTGGGTGTGGAAGAAAGAGGAAGGTGGGCAAGGGCTTTGCATTTGGAAGTGAGGGTCTCCATCGTGGCAGCCGTCTGCATCTTCATCTCCCTCACGCTCATCACCATCTCATGGGGATGATGCAGATCCAGTGGGTGTATGCTGGGAGGAAGGAAGGAAGGAGGAGAAAAGATAAGGGAAAGAAAAAACATGGAGAAGGAGAAGGTGATGGTGCAATGCGAGGAAGAGGAGGGGGTGCTCTTACCTGGTTCTGGATGATGGTGTGAAGGAAAAGGTGATGGAGGCGCTGGAGAAGGTGATGCACTCGACGCCTGTGGCGTTGGAGAGGGTGAGATACAGGCGCTGCAAAGGTGTTCGATGAAATGACGAAGAGAAAGGAGAATGAGATTTCACGTTTATTTCTCTTATTTTTCTCATGGGTGTGGCGTTTGTCATTCATTGATTTTGCTCACTAGGAGATATTGGAGGAGAGGAATTAGAGAACATGGGTGGGGTTTTCATTCATTGATTTTTGTAATTTTCAAACAGATTTCATGTATATTATTTTTTGAAATGTAAGGTCAAGACACAATGAACTTGTAATGTTGTGAATGGTTTCCCCTTATTTGAGATGTTTGAAATGTGTTTGAGGTGTTTGAAATGTGTTTGAGATGTCCGAACTCTTGAGCTTTTGAAATGTCTAAGTGAAGGGCTAAAACCTTTCCCATAAAAATCTTTTACTATGACATCCAAAGATGAAATAGGTATTGGTTGAATCGATGAAAGCATTTTTTGGAAGGGGGATGCAAGAGTACTTAATGGAACTCCTCGTCTGGACAATGTAATCTCCACATAGAAGAGATTTTTGGAAGGGGGATGCAAGAGTTAATGCGAACTCCTCGTTTGGACAATGTAATCTCCACATAGAAGAGATTTTTTGGAAGGGAGGTGCACGTGTTAATGTCATCATGTCCATTTTGATTGGTGTTAATTTTTGGAGCTAATGTGATTGATAGAAGATGTAGCCATGATGAGCTTGCACATTTTGTTGAAGCATTTTTTGGAAGGGCACAAGTGCTAAACATACTTTTCCCTTTTGTAAGGATCGCCCTTTCTTGGAGTTATATGTTGTTGAGAACTTATCTATGATAATAAAATGGTTGTTTGTATTGTCCCGTTATTGATGTTTTTTTTTTTTTTTCACTTTTATTATTGAAAATGATTAGCCAAACTCATCTAGAGCTACACTTAGTAAGTTATAGTATTATAACATAGTCGATATCGACTATGACTGTGTTTTTTATATTTCAGCTAAATAGTCGATATCGACTATGACTGTGTTTTTTATGTTTAAGCTAAATAGTCGATATCGACTATGACTGTGTTTTTTATGTTTCAGCTAAATAGTCAATATCGACTATGACTGTGTTTTTTTAGGGTTTCACTTAAATAGTCGATATCGACTATGATTGTGTTTTTTTAGGTTTCAGCTAAATAGTCGATATCGACTATTGGTCATTTTAAACAAACTACAGAATGGTACATTCCATTGTACTAAGCATTGTTCTAAATATGTTGGTACATTCCAATCACACATTCAATCCACAACCATACATTAACAAACCATTCAATTTCAAACAATGGTACATGAAGTTCCACAACATAAATCTAATTGCCCAAAACTATAGAAGTTCCACAACCATTGCGCACAAGTTCCACAATTTCAATTACGAAGTAAAGAAAGGAAGTATCTATGTTTGGCCTCTCCGTCTACTGCCCAAAAAAACGTTCCCAAAACTTCTATTAACCAGCTAAAAAAATTATACAGGGCGCATGTACATGTCTCAACATGTTGTTTTTGATGAGACTTGTTTTCCTTTTGTTTCCTCCTCCACCATATCTTCATCTTCTTCCTCTCTTCCAGTGGAAATTTGGTTTCCCGCTTGCTCTGGTCCCATCACACCTGCTGCAACTTCTCCTACACCACTTCCTCTTTCTCCACACTCCACTGATCATGGCACCTTGCCTATTACTAGTGTTTCATCCACTACTCATCACTCCCCTAGTCAAGGCACCTTACCTGTCACTACTGCTTCTTCCACTTGCTGCTCCTCTATTTCCACTCGATTCCCAACCCCTGCCTTCTTCCACACACCCTATTGCTCCTTCTGTAGAGCAAACTCAACCAATTACTCCTCATCCTACCACTTCTTCTTCTCATCCTACTTCTTGTTCTCACACTGTCTCTCATCCAATGGTAACCAGATCTAAATCCGGTATTAGCAAGAAAAAGGTCTTCCTTACTACACCCCATTCTCTTTCCCTTCCACGCCATGGTAACCAGATCTTGCTTTTGCAATTAATCAACTCTGCCAGCATATGCATCAGCCTTCCACATCAAACTTCACTGCTCTCAAAAGAGTTCTTTGTTACATCAAAGGTACTCTTGGATTTGGCATTCACCTTACAAAGGGCTCTCTTTGTTTACAAGCCTTCTCTGACGCTGATTGGGCCAGTGATCAGTCTGATCGTCGCTCTACGTTTGGTTTTTGTGTCTTCTTAGGAAATTCACCTGTTTCATGGAGTGCTAAGAAGCATCCTACGGTCGCTCACTCTTCAACTGAAGCTGAATACAGGGGTCTTGCATATACATCTGCTGAATTGAGTTGGTTTTGAATGTTATTAAAAGATCTATGTATCTTTCTTCCTTCTTGTCCACTGATCTGGTGTGATAGTGTCTCTGCATTATCCCTAGCTTCAAATCTTATTTTCCATGCTAGAACCAAGCATATAGAGGTGGATTATCACTTTGTTAGGGAGAAAGTTCTTCGCAAGGATCTCTCTATGCAGTATGTTTCATCGAATGATAATGTTGCTGACATTTTCACAAAGGGGTTACATCCTCGCCGTTTTACATATCTTCGAGGCAAGCTTAAAGTGGTCACTAGCCCCTTTAGCTTGAGGGGGCCTGTTATCAAAACTCAATCATCTTGACCTGGGTGTAACCTGACTTATATTCATTCACATAACCCATCATAATTGATGTCCAGGACACTAAGTCTTTATTTATTATTCTGTTGAACACCTTCTTTGCATTATCAATTTTGCTGCACTTCACATACATGTTTAGAATCTGATTTACAACTTCAACAATCCATGTGGGGAGCATCGCATTTCATATACATGTCAATGAGGCTTGTCTCAAGAATTTCATCATCATGGTCATAGCCTTTTCGAATTGCATGCGCATGAATGGATTTACCTTCTAGTGACGCCACTTGGAGCAAGCTCACCAGAGTCACCCGATTAGGATCAACACCATCTTTTTGCATGTCACACGCAATTCCAAAAGCCTCCATAGCACGACAATCTGATAATTGTGAATAGCTAGTAACCATGAATGTATAAGCAACAACATCCCTATCAGTCATTTCATCAAACACACGCCGTGCATCCTCAATGCAGACTGCACATTTGGAGTACAACCCCAGAAGAGATGAACCCACGAACCGATCAACATTTAGCATTAACTTGACACAATCCCCATGAATTGCTCTTCCAAATTCCATACTCTGGAGTTCAATATAGCTCTTTAGAGCAAAGTTAATTGTCGAATTGTCTACACCAATTCCTCGCTTTTTCAAAGTCGAATAAAGCCGTAGAACCTCACAGAAATAACCAGCTCTAAAATATGCGATAATGGCCGAATTCCAAAGGGAGAGATCCTGGTTGATAATTTTATCAAACACCCATTTTGCATCTGCTAAGCTACCAAAGCTGGCATCGCACACCCACCTGCATACCCCACCGAGATGGCTCTCCTCCTTTTCCTTTCTTTCTTTCTTTCTTCCTTCCCCCTCTTCTTCTCCTTTCTCCCGGCACCGCCCTTTGCCTCCCACTGCACAGTCCTTTATTTCTTTCTTCCTTCTCCCTCTCTTTCCTTTTTTTTTCTCTTTCTTCCTTCTCTTTTTTTCTCTTTCCCCCTCCTTCACTGCTGCACTCCGCCCTCACAACCCCTGCACACACCTCCTCTTTCCTTCTTCCTTTTTCCTAAGGATTATTGTGGGATTGAGATCGGTTACAGAGAATAAGAGAGATTGTGATTTGAGATCAGTTGCAGAGAGCAAGAGAAAACAAGAGAGAGAGAGGAAGAGATGAAAGGGGAAAAGGGGAAAAGGGGAAAACGAGGAATAAGACAAATGGGGAATAAAGGGGATACACAGGGATAGTCGATATCGACTATTGCGCTAAAAGACAAAAAAAAAAAAAGGAAACGTGAATTTAGGGCTCAATCAGTGTGATCTTTTTTAAGGGTTTTTTCGTTAAATCCCCTTCAAATTATCTGACTCTCTAACAAATTTATCTGAAATTTGACTGAACTTGTAACATATCTCATCAAATTTATCTTTGTTCTTTGTGAATTTAACTGACTTTCCATCAATTTTATCTGATGTTGCATTGAATTTATCTCACCTTGTATATATTTCAATTAATTTAATCTATATTTGTTTGTCTGAATGATTAATCAGATCAACTACTCTGACACACAATCAAGCAAGTTAAGGAGGTGAAACAATCCTCCATGATAAAAAGAATTAAAAAAAGGAGGGCAACAAGGAAAATGATTGAAACAGCTGCACCCTTCAGACTCCCCAGAAATATAGTCACTAAGCAAATGACTGAGCCCGACATCGAAAAGCTGAAATAATTCTACGAAGCAGAAGGCAATGAGTAAGTAACAGTCTTATGCAACTAAGCAACACAGCTCTTGTTGTAAAAAAAATTAATCAAAATGACAACAACTTAAGCACTTTTTACAATTGCATTTGCAGGGCGCTAGTTTGGGGAGGTGAGGGCATATCTGCTATATCATACAAGGATATCATTGCAATCCTCAACAAAGCAGAATTCTCTAGCAATGTAAACATCCAAACAAATAAACTATCCATACTATTGCTTCATTTTTGTAATATAACAACAATGGACATATTCAATTAATATAACTAACATTATCTGCTTCAAATTGAACAGGTTATTGACGGATATGCTGAGTTGTTATACAGAGAATAGGAAGAAATCCAACAACAACTCACAACAAGCAATCAGCAAGGACTGCTGCCCCCAAGAAAAATCAATCTTCGTATCAAGTTTATGCTGGGTAAAATACAATGAATCTTAATTAATAAAGTAACATTTTACTTTGTTTTACAATATAATAAACAGTTACTAAACTAAAATTAATGCAGAAATTCGTTACAGCAAACACATCAGAAATGAGAGAAAAGATTTTACACAAACAAATCTCCCCAAGCAGAACTGCCAACCACAGATTCGTGCACTTTCCAATGAATTCAAATGGAAAAAGAAAAAATGCTGAACCATTTCATTGGACACTGTTGGTGCTGGATCAGAAAGAAGGGGATTGGCTACATTACAATTCCTTAAGATCGAGATTAGCTAAAACAGTCGATCATTACTTTGAAGATGCACGAATTCTGGTATGTATCATTCACATAATCATTAAATGCAGACTACTGCCCATAACAATAAACACCCACCCATTAACTGTATCAATTTCTTTTATTTATGCAGAAATAATATGTAGAGAACTAAAATTATGTAAATATTGAAGAAACTCAGCCATATGGAGCTCCATTGATAAGTGTGGAAGACGCCCCACAAAAGAAAATGAGATCGTAAGTATCATTTTGCATAAACACTGATTCAATTCATTTAAGAGTACCAACATCATCTTCTTTTACAGTGTCGATTGTGGCGTCATTGTTTGCTACATCATGAGGCAAATTACTCACAAACAACCAATTACTTTGAAGATGCAACAGAACATCATTGATGATTTGAGAAGAGAGATAGTTACCAAATTTCTCAATGACATGCATCACTGCTGGTCAATTCAAAACTTCCATGCAAGGAGAGAAGGTGCTGATGATGATTTCGAACAGTGACATAGGGTTCGAAACAGGGTTATGTCACAGTAAACATAAGCCAAATTCATGTAATTCTCTGTAATATGAAAAGAACCATTGCAACATACTTGTGAATGTATGCTTTTGAACAATGAATGTAAGGGAAACAACTTTGGCAATTTAATTGTCAAAATTTCTGAATCGATGAATGAATCAAATTGTGAATGAATTGTAAAATATGTGTCCTGATATAGTTTTAGCTGATTCTCTTGACATATTTATATGATTTTTACAGAATATTATCTGTTTTTTCATAAATTTATCTACGATCTGATACAAATTATCTGACTTCAAAAAGAATTAATCTTAGTTTCTAATAAAATTATCTGAGTTCTGAAACATATTATCCGAGTCCAGATGCAATTTATCTCTTTTTTAGATAAATTTATCTGAGTTCTGAAACACATTATCTGAGTCCAGATGCAATTTATCTGTTTTTTAGATAAATTTATCTGAGTTCTAAGACAAATTGGGTGACTTCTGACACAAATTATCTGAGTTGACAAGAAATTATCTAAATTTTGAAATAAATTCTATAACTTCATAATCAATTTATATGAGATATAAAGCAATTTATATGACTTCTGATACATATTTAATCTCACTTATAATATATTTTTATTATCAATTTTTAAAAACACATTTTAAATGAGATAAAGAATTATATAAGTTATTACTTATACGATAAACAACACAATAAACAGTAGTAAAATGTCTGTCATTTTGACTATTTATTCACTAATCAGAATTCATATCGTATCTTATATACATGCTAAAGAATTGACTAATATTATACAGAAACTAAAGTCAAAGTCTATTTCAAAGATTTGTCAAATAATAGGCTCCTTGCAAGACTTCTTATTGTGACTGCCAAACCGACCACAACGCCCACATTTTATCTGCCGTGTCATCTCCCCTCTTGACAATATCCTCTTTTTTTTTGGCCTGCCAGCTGGGCGTTTTACCAGAGGTGGGAGAATAACAGCTCCAGCAACTGTTGCCTCCGGCATTCCGACAGTTGGAATTGGAAATATCTGCTCGTCATATGAAGCCCTATATGAATCAGTGTGAAAATAATGATCCACATAAAAATTCATGTCCTTTCCACTCTTTTGAATCGCAGCACAAGCATGGGCACAAGGAAAGCCATTAATCTGCCACTGATAACAGGAACATATATGATTAAAAAATGTCGACAGTCATTGACGGGTAAGAGTGAACATCGTAAATAGTTTCACTAGAACGCCTAACAGTCCATGTCCGTCTTAGCTGGATCAAAGCATCCAACCTCTTATCCATATCCGGGCAAATGACTGACTTCCATCTGCTGGAAACTTCCTTCCTAGTAGCCATCTGCTCCATTATTTGAACCCTTATTGTGTCTACCATCTTTGTAATTGGAAGATGGCGAGCTTCTCTAATCCAGGAGTTGAAAGATTCAGCTGCATTTGAACACATCTCACCATACCGTTGACCCTTAAAGTAGGCATTGCTCCATCTTTCATGAGGCAATCCAGAAAGAAATCTGTCTATGTTGCTACCATCTTGATGCCTCAACGCCTGCAACTTGGCATGAAATGCAGCTATGGTCAGGGCATATGCACATTCCCGAAGCATCATAACCATCATCTCTCTAAATTCGTTAGTGTATCCACGTGACAGTTTGTCTCTCAGATTTGCCTTCAAGTGTTGTAGGCAAAAAGCATGATGAGCATAGTGAAAAACGCTTGAAACACCCTCTATCAAACCTGGATTTCTATCGGAAATAAAAGTAATAGGGCGATCCGAAACCAGAACTTTCTTTAAATTCTGCAAAAACCACTTCCAATTGTCCTCCGTCTCTGAGTCCACCACAGCGAAAGCAAGGGGAAATAAACTGTCATAAAAAAATAAAGTTTTATACTCCAAGAAATAAATATAAAACAATAAATGGTAATCATTAATAAAAAAAATCTCAGAAATAAAAGAATCGAAAGCAACTGCCATACCTTGATTTCCATTATTCCCTGTTGCTGCCAACAAGTTTCCCATGTATCTCCCTTTCAAAAAAGTACCATCCAAAAATAACAAAGGATGGACATGATTAAAACCAGAAATTGAAGCATAGAATGAAACAAATAGCCGCTTAAAGCACATAGTTGATTGGTCATAATCTAGCACAAAAAGGCTTCCTGGATTCACATCCTCCGCCACCTTAATGTACCAACGAAGATGGCCAAAAGATAGCGACGAATCACCATACAACTTATTTCTAGCCCTTTCCACGCCCCACCATACATGATGGTATGTAATTGTAAGTCCATAATTCGCCTTAAAGTGGTGCACAACATCAATTGGTCTAGTGAGTGGCCTCTCACGAATATGATCAATCATTAAATCAACAACCGTCTCAGATCTCATACGGCTGTTCTTCGAAGTTCGGACTGCTGCACCACATGTATGCTCATTATCTAATGTCCTGATATAAAAATATCCAGATGACTTCTCAATCGATGCATGAACACGCCATTTGCAATCCATCGAATGACTGCGAGAACATTCAGCTGTAACCCTAACTTTATCATTTTTCACATATACAAACTAAAACCCAACCTCCATTGAATATCTACACAAGACACTTCTAAACTCTGCAACACCACCCTCAAACCTCTATCCCACTTCTCTAATACCACTTGACCAGCCTGAAGACAGCAAAATCTTCTCCTTGTGTGTGCATAACTGCGGAAGTAGATCTGTCTCAATATCTGTGCCCTCATAACCCACTAATTGAATGGCATCTTCAACAAAATCATCAACATTTTCCTCTTGATCATCATCATCTGATTCCTGCATTTCTGATACGAAAACATCCACTGTTCCCAATCCCATTGAAGACGCCAACATTGATAAGCTCAATAAATCTGAGTCGCTGTCCAGCAAGCACTTTGGATGGCCAGGCAATGTGTAAGTCAGACATACCATGTTTACTGCCAACATCTTCCATTTGTTGCAAACTTGACGAATTAAATCATCAAATCTCATGCCCAGACTAAAATGAATGATGGCAGTAAACATGCCATACTTACAAAGAAGCATTACCGGCTGCGCCATCTTTGAATTTACTAAAATCAACGAAGATCAAAAGTCATCAGAATCTTTGAAATTGTGCAGAATATAAGAAAAAAATAACAAAAAACAAACATTTATCTAAATTTATCTGAATTCTGTAAACGTTTATCTGATTTCTGAACAAAATTATCTTATTTCTGAACAAATTTTTATGCATTTATATAAAAGTTATCTATATTTATTCATTCTAATTCAGATAACTTTGATGCAGAAATCAGATAAAATCTAAAGAACTCAGATAAATTCGATATAGAATTCAGATAATTTCTATAGAATTCAGATAATTTATAAAGAAACTGAACTAACTTTATAAATCGCGTATGTATATTAGAAACACGGATACATTTGATTCAAAAAGTCACATCTATTCGATTACATAATTCCATAAAATTGAAGCTTTGAACAGAATTTCAAACTATTAAACAATTTAATGAGAAACAAAGTAACTTATTTGACATCTAGATACATCAGGCTTTATCTATACGAATCAAATCAAATAAAAAAAATTAATAAAAAAAATATAACTATAATAAATAAAAAAACAAATAACAAAATCAAATAACAAATCTGAACAACAGATCAGAATCCTATACAAAATAAATAACTTCTCAAATAAAAATGAAAATGAGTATCAGAAATATAAATCTACAATTTAAACAAGAAAACTTGCATACACTCTGCTATGAATATAAAACCTTCCTTACCTCCGGCCAAAGTTGAATATGCAATCTGTTACGCACAGAAACTCAGATCTACCTCCGTCCAAAGTTGAATCTGCAATCTCTTACGCACATAAACTCAGATCTGATTCATAGTGAATCTACGAACTGCTTCAATCTGTGATCTATGAAATCTGCTCGCAATCTTCCCATATGAATTACAATCTGATTTGAAATAATCGTTGCATATGAATTACAATCTGATTCGATTCAGAACAACAACATGCTTCCACAATGCTAGATCTATAATCTGCAACACAGCCGACTCGTCTGCAATCTACTAACAATAAAATCTCCATCAAAAGTTTTCTAGCGTCACTGCCATTTGAAATTCAAAATAATAGATTTGCGGTAAATTACAAGGGCATATCAGTAACAGTCGATGAGTTATCACCTAAATCTGAGGCTACATTATCGTGACACGTTGCTGAAATAACGTTACAAGTTGGGGACCATTTCATTCCATTCTGCGTCAGTTACAAGGGTATTTTGGTCCTGAAAAAAGAAAACATGTGTGCACAGGGACCTAAGGCTGGAAAAAGTCTAGTTGAATGGACCAAAGACTTTAAAAAGTTTTTCCTTGGACTGGAGGCTGGAAACATGGACTTATAGGGACCTTTAGCTAATTTATCCAAAAAATATATGTTGTAATGGATTTGAAGGATTTTCTATAGGTTGTTTTGATAAGAAGTTTTGAGAAATTGAATCACCTAATTGTCACAACGTTACAATCCAATCTGATTGCTTATTGTAAGATTGTAGCAAAAGCTTTGGCTGCTTTTAATTAAGGTATATTGGCACTGTCATTAGCACTTGGTCGGCAAGTAGTTGCAATTATACAGAAAAATAATAATTTTGAACACTGATTTGAAGGTTTGTTAAGAAGTTGAAGTTGAATTCGTTCTATTTACTGTTTCATTCAAGTCATAAAAGCTATAACTACATCATGAGGAATATGCAAACATAGAAATAAAAATAAATTGTTTGCTTCCTAGCTAGATACAAAACATGGGATAGACCGACCAAGTAATCATCCCATTAGAGATTTGCCTGTTTATCAGGCTTTGAATATGGTTAGTTTGGATCATCTAAGCATGGGCCCGGTTGTTCATACTTCATCCACGAGACTCAAGGATACAATACATGCCGTAAGGTTAAGGATGCTATATGTCCTCCAAGGGAAGGACCAAAAATAACAAAATCATTACACATATGCTGCCGCATCTCAAGGTGCAATATTTTCAGGCAAGTTTGATTTCCTTGGAGGACCAAAAATAACAAAATCATTACACATATGCAGCCGCATCTCAAGGTGCAATATTTTCAGGCAAGTTTGATTCTTAGGAATTGATGCAGGAAGTGTTAGAAAGATTGTGTGGCCCGACTGCCATTGGGCCCATGCCAGATCAAGCTCGACGGTGAGCCGCGAATGAACTCCCAACAAGTCTTGATGTGGTTGAGTCGGATAAGGATCAAACTCTTGGTGGTAGAATTTGGATCAAGTTCAGACTCTCAGTTGGCATAATTCTCACGCTGGTCAGGAGATGTGGGATTCCAGGCGGGGTAAAGTCATAGTAGTCGTGACTCTTAGGGAATGCTCTATATAAGGGAGATGGGAACCCTTTTTTGATTATCCAGTAGATCTGAGAGCATTCGCAGCGAGTTCGCAGGTCTACCCCACACCGGAACGCACAAGGTTCTCGGCGAGTTCAGTTCCGATACCCATCTGGGACCAGCTAGTTCTTTCAATTGATATCAGAGCTAAATCCATATGCGTTGGACAGTTTGGATCTTACGATAATGCTGTGGATTGTCGGATTTAAGATCTTCTTAATCATGTTTTTCTTGTTGCTCTGCTCTCTGCAACATAAGGCTTGAAGGAGACGGCATCTCTCGATTTTGAGGGTGAAATCGAGGTATTGTTGCGAGGCAACAAGAGGAGGAAGCTTGCTT
>WHSA01000199.1:0-26850 GCA_012931725.1 Litsea cubeba
CTTAATTCCATAGAAGAAATCTATGCTCTCTGTGGGGCCCACTTGGGGCCTACATCACTGTCAAGGTTGGGACCCACTGATCATCCTAACCAATTCAACAGGAACCCACAAATTTTAATGGCTTAAAAAAAAACAAATAGAGTGGTCGATTGTGGGCTCAATTGGTCAGAATGGGTGCAAACCTACATGGACCCATTGTGATTCAGGGGAGATCTCTGTTTTTTATCCATTTGGATATCATCTACACATCTAGCAAGACATTTCTGTCATACCCTCGTGATTTGATTAAAATTATTTTATCAATCAATTCATGGGTCCCGGCCCGCATCATTTGATTTTATGGACGATGGTGGACCCCATTCATCTGGGTCCCACTTAAAAATATTTGGTCAATTTTTTAGGTCTACGATCATTTGATCATTTGATCTTTTTAAATCAATTCATGGGTCCCATCCCGCATAATATGCTTTTTTGGACGGTTAGAATAGAGATGGTGGACCCCATTCATTTGGGGGGTTCCACTTAAATAGGTTTGGTTTGGTCAATTTGTGAGGTCTATGATCATTTGATCCTTTGACCTTTATCAAGCAATTCATGGGTCCCAGCCCGCATCATATGGTTTCATGAATTGTTAGAATATAGATGGTGGACTCCATTCATCTTTGGGGTCCCACTTAAATAAATTAGGTTTGGTCAATTTATGAGTTCTATGATCATTTGATCTTTTCAATCAATTCATGGGTCCCGGCCCACATCATATGATTTTATGGACGATTAGAATAGAGATGGTGGACCCCATTCATGTGGGTCTCACTTAAACATATTTGATCAATTTGTTAGGTCTACGATCATTTGATCCTTTGATCTTTTTAAATAAATTCATGGGTCATATCCCGTATAATATGGTTTTATGGACGGTTATAATAAAGATGGTGGACCCCATTCATCTTGGGGGTCCCACTTAAATAGGTTATGTTGGGTCAATTTGTGAGGTCTATGATCATTTAATCCTTTGATCTTTATCAAGCAATTCATGGGTCCCAGCCCGCATAAGATTATTTCATGGACAGTTAGAATATAGATGGTGGACCCCATTCATCTTGGGGTTCCCACTTAAATAGGATAGGTTTGGTCAATTTGAGAGGTCTATGATCATTTGATCATTTGATCTTTATCAATCAATTCATGGGTCCCGGCCCGCATCATTTGATTTTATGGACGGTTATAATAAAGATGGCAGACCCCATTCATCTGGGTCCCACTTAAAAATATTTGGTCAATTTGTTAGGTCTACGATCATTTGATCATAATCAATTCATGGGTCCCATCCCACATAATATGATTTTATGGACGGTTAGAATATAGATGGTGGACCCTATTCATCTGGGGTCCCACTTAAATAGGTCAGGTTTGGTCAATTTGAGAGGTCTATGATCATTTGATCTTTATCAATCAATTCATGGGTCTCGGCCCGCATCATTTGATTTTATGGACAGTTAGAATAAAGATGGTGGACCCCATTCATCTGGGTCCCACTTAAAAATATATGGTCAATTTGTTAGGTCTACGATCATTTGATCATTTGATCTTTCTTAATTAATTCATGGGTCCCATCCCGTATATTATGATTTATGGACGGTTAGAATAGAGATGGTGGACTCCATTCATCTGGGGTTCCACTTAAATAGGTTAGGTTTGGTCAATTTGTGAGGTTTATGATCATTTGATCTTTATCAAGCAATTCATGGGTCCCAGCCCGCATCATATGTTTTTATGGACGGTTAGAATATAGATGGCGGACCCCATTCATCTTGGGGGTCCCACTTAAATAGGCTAGGTTTGGTCAATTTGAGAGGTCTATGATCATTTGATCTTTATCAATCAATTAATGGGTCCCGGCCCGCTTCATTTTATTCTATGGACGATTAGAATAAAGATGGTGGACCTCATTCATCTGGGTCCCACTTAAATATTATGTCAATTTGTTAGGTCTATGATCATTTGATCATTTGATCTTTTTAAATCAATTCATTGGTCCCATCCCGCATAATATGGTTTTATGGATGGTTAGAATGTAGATGGTGGACCCCATTCATCTTGGGGGTCCCACTTAAATAGGTTAGGTTTGGTCAATTTGAGAGGTCTATGATCATTTGATCATTTGATCTTTATCAATCAATTAATGGGTCCCAGCCCGCATCATATGATTTTATGGACGGTTAGAATAGAGATGATGGACCCCATTCATCTTGGTCCCACTTAAATAAATTAGGTCAATTTGTTAGGTCTATGATCATTTGATCTTTCTTAATCAATTCATGCCTCACCTAAAGAAATATAACATTTGGAAAAAAACATAATGATCAAATTAGCAACAAAAAAAAGGACTCACAAGTTTACTAATTAATAAATTTATTAAAAATAATTCATATCAGTCTGTGCATTTGGTGGTTTCGTGGTTATCCACGGGGTTTTGCTAGTAAGAAAGATAGAAATGTAGGTTCCTTTATCCTAAAAATAAAAATCTCTATTCATGAAATCCGTGTACGATACAAACCATTTCAAGACGTGAGCATTAAGAAGTAGAGTAACGACCATATCACAGTTGATGAGGATGTCTCACCAGCATATCATTTTATTTTACTCTTTATTTCTATTTTAGTTTTTCATCAAACTACTCTCTTTGATTGCTAAGTATCCAAGTGGGTCGTATTTAGTAAAATTATATCAAGCGCTAAAGTATAGAAAAAGGGCCAAGCATAAGCTTTGCTGAGAAAAGAGCCGACCATATACCTTTTATTTGAATTATCAAAGGAAAAATTCAATTGTTTGTTGTCAGCCAATGATGGTTGGTTATCGAGAACCTTTGTGATTAGTGTGGTTTTAATCTTTCAAGCGTCAACTGTGTGTCTCGTACAAGTATTGACTAAGAACAAAACTAAAAGACAATAAAAGCAGTATAAACATGCACTTATCAAAGAAGAATAATAAATAAGTCCTTTGAAATTAATTTAAAAGAATGTTATTGTTAAAATCAAGGAAGATTCTTGCTTGGTAAGAAGACTTTGGTAAACCATGCATCAACACATTTTTTCTACTATGCTGGACTACAAGTAAGGGAGTCATACTTTAACTTAAGGACCCGAGATCAATCCGTGGTCATGTATGTGAAACTTTAAATGCACAACACTATTCAGCTGTGACGGTCAGATGTAAACTATCAACATTGATTTCAATGTCAGTCAGGACCTTAGATGTTTTTTGAACCCTAGACAAACCCTTGGGCGGAGGTCCATGGCTTGTGAATTCATTTGTAAAACTAAATATAAATTAAAACCTTGAATCAAGAATATATTACCTTTGCATGCGTTGCAATACATTGATCAAGTTCTTATATCTCACACAATTGTTTGACCTACTATAATTTTTAGAAGAAACAAAATGAAAAAAACAATGGTTCAGTCTCATCTAGATATGATTGCTATATATATAATATCAATATTATTGTTCACATTTACTTCCTTTACACATCGATGAACAGGGATCGGTCTTGAGTTGTGGTTTGGTTGAGCATGTCACTCCAAACCTGCTATTTGGTATGGTTGGACAATCATCTTAATTAATGATCATTTAGCTACACTGTTAAGTGGGCCACACACAATCCTTTTAAAAATAAAGGATCAGGTGGCCAAGATATTCCTATCCATATATACTTTATAGGGCATGATGCCCACGAGGCTTGGATGACCCTAACATCAGATGGCCAACCCTAATATAATTGGGAGAAGGTTTTGATGATGACGACAACGACGACTTCTTTAGTGCATGATGCATCATCCAAGAGATTTGAGATGTAGGATGTAACTTTAGGCAGACTAACTGAATAAATCATGCTTACAAAAAAAAACTAAATAAATCACTTAATACTCCAATCAACGGAAATTATATCTATTAAAAGTTCCATATTTTTTTTCTAATAAACTTTACAATACAAGGAAGGTTAAATGGGATATGGTTAAGATGATTATGAGGAGGATGACGAAGATGGATAATAATAATATGTTGGTTCTCGATCAAGCATCTCCATAAGTCCCGTAAAGTCAGCAATGCCGGTGTCACTTGGAGGAGCAATGTCCACAACCCATATCTGAAGCATTAGGTATAAGTTCTCCCGGAAGATTATCAAATGAGTTTGTTGGTTCTCAATCCAGCATCTCAATGAGTTCTGCAAAGTCGTCAAGGTCGGCGTCACTCAGAGGAGCAATGTCACAACTCGTATTTGAAGCATTAGGTATAAGTTCTCTTGCAAGGTCGATGTCACTCAGAGGAGCAATGTCACAACCCATATCTGAAGCAATAGGTATATGTTCTTCCAGAAGATTATCAAACAAGGGGGCAATAGATTGGTCATTTTCTTGCTTTCCATTGAGGGGTATTTGTTGCAAAATAATCTCTCTCTTCTTGCCTTTTGTGTTTAATCCTTCTTAGAGTACAATGGATTGGTCGTAAGGTATACGTTCTTCCGGAAGATTATCAAATAAGGGGACCATAGATGCGTCGTTTTCTTGGTATCCATTGAGGGGTCCTTGTTGCAAAACAATCTCTCTTTTCTTGCCTGTTGTGTCTAATCTTTCGGAGAGTACAATGGCCTTCCTCTTCCTACTCTCCCTTTCACTAGCACTCAAGTTCTCATAAATGCTGCAAATAACTCATTTGTCTCGCTGGAGATTGTGATTTAAGAGAAAACCATTAGGCAAATAATAAAAAAAAAGGCAAGAATACATATTTAATTAAATAATGCATGCATTCTTTGAACCATTTAGGGTCTTACATGATACATAGTGCTAGTGGGCGGTGTTGTGTATATAGAATTTTACCAATGATCAACTCATAAGGGGGATTGGCAGGTTCCTCATCATAAAAAAAAAATGAAGAAGAAGAAGAAGAATGCATGCATTCACGTAAACTCATAGTGAATTATTATAGAGTGACAGAATGGTGTAATGTTTATATACCTTCATTGGGTCAGTGGTAAATTGTGCATGGTTGACACTTTGATGTTCACTCAATCTGTACTCGTGCATGATCCAATTGGTCTTCTTTTCACGTGGATGTTCTCCATAGTGCGTAGAAAACAAGGGATCTCGTAGTGCCAATCACGTTGTTTCCTTCTTTAATTTCAGTTTCTCCAATCTGGCCTTCCGGTACTCGTTTTTGGTGTCCCGAATCAATAAGTCGACGTAAAGAAGTAACACTTCTCTTCTCCCCTTGAGCCAAATTGAGATGCAGTACATTCCATTAAAGTTTAAACACACCAAGAACGTGCAAAACTTATTTAATGTATTAAATGTGAAGTAATCAGACACGCAAGACTAACACTAGTAGACTGCAAAAGAAAACCCATCCGGCTCACGAATGCATTCAAGAAAAATGGAAGAACGCGATTTTTGTAATGTTCAATGGTAATGAACAAGAAAAAGAACCAAAGAGGAATGACAGCAACATGAACCATTAAAACTCAAAGAAACAGCATGCATTTGACATCATCTCATTTTAAAAAATTCAAAATCAAGAATACCAGATAAAAGAATTTGAATCTAAGACATTAATCTTGGTAAAAAAAACAAGAAGAAGAAAATTCTTGAGAGAACTGAATCATCCCATGTATGATTCAAACTGCAAAAAAGAAAACCCATGCACTTATTATTCCTTTACAAATAATTTAATATTTTTAAGTATTTTTTTATTTTTAATTATTTTTATCATGGCCTGCACTGGGGGTGGGCCTATTGCACTAAGAAATTATAAATGCATTTCTTATGATTAATATTATCTATATAAAAAAAATTCTCTTTTAGATATCTTCTTTAGTTATTATTGTTATTATTCTCTTTTTTTTTACATTAGAGTTGAATGGTTTTTGAATTTCGAGAATTATTATTTATTTGTATAAATTCTGAGGATGTTGTCCTCCCACCTGGTTTCACTATTTTATATTTTACTAAGTTGGACTACTGGTTAGATGTGATGATTTAAACTTCAAGACCTAGGAATCGGTCCCTAGACATGTGTGTGATTCTAACGTATCAAGATCAATCAATTTTAAGTATGTTGGCTATGCATGGAATAATTTTTAACAATGATAGATAATATATTAGCTTTTTTCAGATTTGTTTTTTTCTTAATAAACTTTTAGAAAAAATATTTATTATTATTATATTTTCTTTTTTGGGCCCGTGCTTAGTTGCTAGTAAGATATTACACAATTTTCCCTTTTTGTCCAAACCCAAAACACACACATTCGCCTTAAATTTAGAACTTTGTTTTCTCTTCATCTTTTCTGCTACCTGCAAGTTCCTAAGTTGGAGCTTTTACAATGTTCGCCTCAACCTACGAGTGTAAAACATGTTGTATCTGTGCCTACTAGTTGGACATGCCAGTAGTGCCTAGGTCGGCTGAGCCAGGCCATGCCGTGCACAGGTTAACTAGGGTCAGCCCGACACTAGGGCTGCACAACCGGATTTCCAGTCCGGTTTTTGGACCCAAATCTGGTCGGACCGGATTTCCAGTCCGTCCTAAAATGAAGGACCAAACAGAAACGGTCCGGTTGGACCACTTATAAGTGGTCCAGACCGGTTTCAATTTTTTTTCCTAAGATTTTTTTTTCTTTTTCCTAAGCTCATGGGCTGAATCCATGCCTCATATTAGGTCCTGTATTGGAATTTTAAGAGGGCATTTTGGTCTTGTAGTTAATTCATAGGCTTTTCTATATCTTTGGTGGGCCATGGATAGCCAAATAATCATCATCATCTTATATTAAAAAAATTAAAAAAAATATTTATTATTTTAATAAATCCGGTCCGGTTCGGTCCAGACCGGATCCCAAAAGGCCTGGACCGGACCGGACCGGATATAACGTCCGGACCGGATTTGGACCACTAAAACTACAAATCTAGTCCGGTCCGATTTTGTGGTCCGGTCCGGTCTGCGGTCCAGTTTTGTTCAGCCCTACCCGACGCAACCCATGGCACGACTTGTGTTGTGCTGGGTAGTGCTCAAGACGGGTTGAGTTGCCATCTATGGGTCAGCCCATGCCCCTCCTTATTTTTTATAATTTTGTATAATTTGGAAGGGTCTTTATGGACTTTTAGGGCTTTCAACTTGAAATAAAATTAAAATTACTAAAATCAATACATAAAACATTGATGCTAATTTTCGAATGTGAATTTTGACCCCCCCCCCCCCCAGGGAAGGGGTTTAAAGGATAATTTTCAAATCAAATTGGTGAGGGTGTGTGATTTCAGTCTAAAAAAGAAAAAAAGAAATTGTGGTCGATGGGCCGATTTAATTGGGGTGATCGCATTTGGGTCGATTTGTTTGATTAATTGAGAGGGGTTTCTAAAATCACACATTAGTCTCATCATTATCATTAATTCAATTTTTAAATCGGTCTTTTACTCCATTTTTTTTATCATTAAGCTTAATTAAATATTCGGCTCTGGAGGTGGAGGAAAAGAGACGAAAACATTTTTGGGATTGATTTTGTTGGTTTTATAGTTTTTTTGGATTTTTGATAAATGGGGCTAGAAGGGCATAACTAGGGATTTCATACTTAAATAAAACTTAATTAATTCATTGCTATTATGATTATAGGATTAACCCTACCAGAGGTCCTAAACTGCTTACATCCGCTTTTTCAAACCAAGAAGCTTAAAGAAGAGGAAAGAGAGATCTAAATGATGCAAATGAGATGAGATGTTAAATGTGATTTATTCAAGAGAGGAAAGAGAGATCTAAATGATATAAAAGAATATGAAATATTACTTGAATAAGACTCAAGCCCTCACTCCGTTACTTGAAGTCCAATGTCTCTCACCAATTGAATTAATATCGTTTTGTGAAAAAAAAAGAGAAAAAAACTGTAACTGAACCGAACCGGTTCCTTTCGGTTCGGTTCAGTTTGGGAAAATAGAAAACCGATGGGTTCGGTTTGGTTGATTGTTTTCCCTCTAAACCGATCCGAACCGCCCATTTGCACCCCTAATAGAAAGTAACAAAAATAAAAACTGATCCTCTCCTCCACATGGCCCAAGCGGAATAGAATTCTTGAACTTCTTAGACTTCCAAACTTTTGGGATTCTTTAAACTCTTCAGGTATCTCCAAAACTCTTTTGGTAATCTCCAAACTCTTTAGTAAAGAGTCACCAACTTCCTTTTTTGTCTTAGACGTCTCCATAATTTACAAAATTGATAAAAATGAAAATTACATAAATTCCTATGTCTCAACGATGAAACTTACATGGCAATCTAATAATGGAAATAAAATGGCTTTTAGGGAAAACATCATGCCTTGCCCTTTTACGGGAAACTAAGGAAACCATGATACCCTTTACATATTGCCTCAAATAAACCAATAACCAAAAAGGAAAGTAAAAGACTTATGGGCCATATGGAGAGGACAATAAACCTGCAGGATTAGTATCTCATACAACCATACAAACCACAAAAAACCAGGCTGCCAATCTGTACTGGAAAAACAGGCAGCCAAAAGAATCCCGGATCTGCAGAAAATAGATCTGAACCTTGATGTCTGTGTGTCTCCGGTCGATCGGACACGAGGTCGAGTCGACCGAATTCACGAACCAGAAAAGTTAGATTTTCCAGTTTCGTGTCCATTCGAAGCCGAACAGCCTCTAATGGATTCTTACCATCCTTCCATTACAGAATAACCCTTTTGTGAACATTCCAACAATAGATCTACTTAAAAAGAAAGCAAATCCACAAATTTTAGTTGGGTTTTCTAGTTTCTCTTGATTTTACCACTTAATTATATTTTATTTAACCCCTGATGCTAAAGTTAATTGAAGTTAAAGATTACATTAAGAGACGAGAAAAGAAGATGAGTCATATAAAAACACATTAAATTTAAAAAATACCCCTTTTTTATAAAAAAAACTAGAAAAAACTATTCGCTTATGAAAAAACACCCTCTTCTTCTTTTCCACAATGATGAAAAACCCTCTTTTTTTATCCACAAAAATAAAAAACTACCTTCTTATGCCACTAAATGACAAAAAAACCCTCTTAATTATCTAAAAAAGGTTAAAAAGGGTACCTTCTTCTTTTTATATCTCTTAATTTGAACATTCGCTTGAAATTCACTTTACAAGGGAATTATCCAATCAGGCAAGGGGTGGAATATGCAAAAGCATTCACTAAAAAAAATGACGATGCAAATTGGGATGTGACATTTTGTCATGAAGATGCATGAGAGCATGAGGAGAAAATCACGTTTGATCATAGCAAGGCATTTGATGAGAGGAGCCAATGTAAATCTCATGGACTAGAAGGACAAAAACCATGATGCCTTTAGGAAATGTATAAAGAGGCGATGACCATGTGAAAGCAACGCAAATAGGCATGCAATCTAGGTCCCTATATACACTAACAATTCTATAAACAATGAATGCATGATGAATTTGGCACATGAAAATACATGTGAAAAAATCCCCACCGTTTTTTTTTTAAGAAGGAAATGATTCTTTTTTTTTTTTGAAATACCACTAAATGAGTGTTGTATCTTTTTTTATTTTAAAAATGTATATCTTCCCACTAGAATGGCTAGGCAAAAGAACTCCAATCCTTTGAGCAGTGAATATTCTCACACTCGAAAGGTAGGAGGATGTAACCAAAGGATCCAATAGTGATGAAATAGAAATAATATATATATTGGGCCAGGTCTCCTAAGCTGAAGATTAGCTTATCATAAGCTGGAATAGTGTTGGTCGTACAAATCAAAGTCGATTATTGTTGTTTTTTGCATGATGATCGTCTTCAAAATCAAGATAAATCCAATCAAAATTAGATTTTTCAGTTCTATCATGCAAAAAACAGATATAATCAACTTTAATTAGTGAGACCAGGCACTATTCCAGCTTAGGAGAGCCCTGCTCTCTATATATTAGACATGTAATGAATGGAGAAGCATTTTCTTTTTCAAAAAGAAGAAAAAAAGATATGTAGAAAAAAAATGAGAGATACGTACCACCACACTATCATAATTTAAGCACAAGAGTTCCAATCCTTTGAGCAACGAATAATCTTCATCGTCGAAGGTCGATGTAACCAAAAGAGCCAATAATGATGAAATGGTGAAAAAAAGTTTTTTTTTCCACATGAAATGAATGGAGAAGCATTCTTTCAAAAAAAGAAAAAGAAAAGGCAAAAAAATTAAGCAAACCACCCTGCCACCATGATTTGCCACAAGAGTTTGTCATTTGAGCAGCAAGTAATCTCATGCTCGAAATGTAGGAGGATGTCACCAAAATAGCCAATACCGATAAAATGGCGATTTGTTTTAGGCATGAAATGAAAGGTTTTCTTTTTTTTTTTAAAACAATCATAAAAAGGAGAAAAAAAAACATGGATCTCCAAATGATTTGTTGGCGTCGTTTTCTTTTCTTTTCTTTTTTTAGAACTTTTAACTCATGTAGAAAGTACATGCAAGTTGTAAAATAATATCATGTATGAAGGTGAAGGTGACACAGATGACACAACTTTATTGCATTAAGGCAGATACAACGCTAACACAAAATGCATACCACCATTGCCCATAAATGCATGTATAACTGGGTGAGAAATAAGTCTAAACAAGGGATTGTCTTGGAATTTCAGTCCATATAATGGACTATTTTAAGAATTTGGTGCACACAGTGGACTGTTTTGAAAATCCTGCACATGTATGGGACTGCTTTGAAAAAAACAGCGTGTAGAAGGGACTGTTTTGAAGAAAAAAAAGGTTCCGCTTGGACACTTTCATGAAAAAGCGCAAAATATCATGGGAAAATGCACAAATCATGAAAACTAATGAACATGATGGGATAATGAAATTCATACCAAGTTAGCAAATTAAATCACAAATATCATCATTTCATGCATGTTAATTATATTAAAACATGATCAAGCAAATAAAAAATGCGTCCAAAATCCATCTCAGCCATACAAATGATCATTTCATGCATGTTAATTATAATAAAACATGACCATGCGAATAAAAAAATGCATCCAAAATTCCATTTCAGCCATATAAATGATCAAAATTCGGAATTTGAGAAACACAATGATGGAAATCATGAAATAGGCCAACACACAACAAGTATGCATGAATTTTCGCATTGGACACATGAAAATAAATGCATGGGATTTTTATTTTATTTTATTGAAAATGCATGAATTTTCACTTAAAACGATGGATGAAAAAAATGCATTGTTTCCACGTAAATTTAGTGAATAAGAAAAAGGCATGAATAAATGCATGGAACCACAGGGTCCATGCGAAATATGGTGGATACATGGTGTACATGATACGGTAAATATATCCATGAAATTCACAAGGATGGACATATCAACCATGGGCTAGATAATTATTTATCAAATGGACCATATTATCATATCGACAATTTTCATAGTGGAACAATGAACAAACCCGTGCGAACTCATTTTCAAACAATACGTTGCATCTATGAGACAATAAGCATACATTGGAAACAAACACAAATCTTCTCCATTTTTTGATTGACACCTTATCCCTGTAGTAATGCATGTTGGATACCGCGATCACTGAGAGGGGGGGTGAATCAGTGATTTCTAAAAACAGGTCCAATTCAACAACAAAACAAGTCAAATCACACAATGACACCAGATTTAACGTGGTTCACCGAAAGGCTACGTCCACGGTTCAAAGACTGTCCGAACACCAATCCGGGACAGATCTGAATCTTATTTAGTCGCTACAACGACAAAGAGCACCAACCCTTATTTTCAGATAGCACCAACTATCTAGGAAGCACCGACTCCCTTTAGTTTCAGATAGCACCAACTATCTAGGAAGCACCGACTCCCTTTACAATTTATCTGCACCCACAGATAGGATCACCAAACCCCAGACACCAAGCACCAACTTGATGTAAAGACAGAGTAGAAGATTAATTCTGTCTACAGCCCTTCCCCTTTACAATTCTCTCTCTCTCAATCCCTTACAAATTGAAATCTAAAGCATAAAGAGAGACACTTAACTCATGGACGAATCACCATCTTCTAGAGCATAATCTCGTCCACAATTGCTGTAGAAAACGTCTGATAATGCAGCAACACAGCAACACAGCACCAGCACTCTTCTTCTCTCCAAAACTCTCTCTATAACTCTCTTCTTCTGGTGTCTCTTCTAATCTGTTTATGAACGACCCAAGCATGCCTTTATATAGGTTTTGATAACCCTTAATTGTATTTAAAACGGGCTACAATTCGTTTAGAAAGAGTCCCAAACGAAATAGATAACTGTGCTGAATTTTCGTGCAAAACTTCTAATTCTGCGCAACTCTGGTTCCCGTGCTCGGTCGACATCCTGGCTTGCCCGGTCGACCGAAGACACTGACTGAAAAATAGACAATTTCGAGCTCGGTCGACATCCTGAGGGCTCGGTCGACCGAAGACACACTGTGTCACAAAAATAACTGAGAGGTGCCTTTTTGCAGGTTTCTTCTTGCTCGGTCGACCGCATGAAGAGCCCGGTCGACCGCGTGCTCTGCATCAGGAATTCTTAATTCCTGACTGTTTCAATTCTGTTTCTTCTTTTCAGCTCTATCAATACCAGCTTATTAACATCATGTTTGTGACAATGTGTTGACAAGAATTCCAACTCAAATCAATACTTGAGATACTGATTCTTCAAATCATCAAAAACTACTCAAGTCATCTCAAATTCCAACAATCTCCCCCTTTGGAATTGTTGGCAACACTATTGGAACTTCAACACTTTCAACTCCAGCTTGCAGCTCTTCCAAGTTCTTTTCAATACTAACTTGGAACCAATTCTGAAATTCGGCTAATTTCAACCATGCACTGTCACAATCTCCCCCTAGCTTTCATAGTATAACATCTCTCCTTGCTAACATAGCATAACATCTCTCCTTGCTATCGTAGCATAACATCTCTCCCCCTTTGACAACAAATCCAAAGGGACCAAACCGAGGAGCGAATAGGATATTCAATGAATGCATTGCTCCCCCTTTCAAGCACAACTCCTACGGTTTAGGAGAGTGAGTAACTCCTAACTTTTTCCGGAGATACTCGAAGACTTCCTTTGGCAGAGGTTTCGTGAAAATATCAGCCACTTGCTCAGTTGTTGGAACATACTCCAACTTGACCTCTCCATCAGCAACTTTATCTTTAAGAAAATGATAACGAATTGCTACATGCTTTGTTCGAGAGTGCTGAACAGGATTCTTAGATATATGAATTGCACTCGTGTTGTCACATAGGATCGGCGTAGGATCCGTTGTAGGAACTCCTAGATCAGAGAGCATTTGCCGCATCCATAACACTTGCGTACAACAAGTTGCCGCTGCAATATATTCCGCTTCCGCTGTCGAAAGGGATACTGAGTCTTGCTTCTTACTATGCCAAGCAACTAATCTTTCTCCAAGATAAAATGCGCCGCCGCTAGTACTCTTGCGATCATCTACGCATCCAGCCCAATCGGCATCAGAATATGCAACTAGAGTGAAGGATTTGCCTTTGGGATACCAGATACCAAGCTCCATAGTACCTTTCAGATATCGAAAGATTCTTTTCACTGCTGTAAGGTGCGTTTCAGTTGGTGCTGCTTGAAAACGTGCAACCATACATACTGCTTGTAGAAGATCTGGTCTTGTTGCAGTCAAGTAGAGCAAGCTTCCTATCATAGAGCGATAGGTGGTATGATCAACGGACGAGGCCTTATCATCTTTGCTAAGCTTCGTGTTCGTTGTCATTGGTGTGCTTACTGGCTTGCTGTCTTCCATATTGAACCGTTTCAGCATTTCCTTAATGTACTTCAATTGTGATATGAAGATGCCATGTTTCAGCTGCTGAACTTGTAAACCAAGAAAGAACTTTAGTTCTCCAAGCATCGACATCTCAAATTCTTTCTTCATCTCTTCTGCAAAATTCCTGCACATCTCCTCATCATTGCCACCAAAGATTATGTCATCAACATAAACAATGACAACCAGCTGTTTGCTTAACTCAGTTTTGACATATAGATTGCTATCAACAAGTCCTTTTCCAAAACCGATCTTGCGGAGATATAGGTCCAGCCTTGCATACCACGCCCTTGGCGCTTGTTTCAGTCCATAAAGAGCCTTTTTCAACTTGCATACTAGATCTGAATTTTTGCTGATGAGAAAACCATCAGGTTGCTCAATGTAGACCTCTTCTTCAAGTAAACCATTCAAGAAAGCTGACTTTACGTCCATCTGAAATACCTTGAAGGTTTTGTATGCTGCCAATGCAAGGAACATACGAATAGCTTCCAGACGAGCCACCGGTGCAAAGGTCTCTTCAAAATCTATGCCTTCAACTTGAGCATAGCCTTTACAAACCAACCTTGCTTTGTTTCTAATGACTTGACCATCTTCATTCAGCTTATTCCGAAAGACCCATTTAGTACCAATAACATTCTTATCAGTAGGTCTAGGAACAAGTTCCCATGTGGAGTTCTTCTCAATTTGCTCCAACTCCTCATGCATAGATTTCATCCAACTTTCATCGAGACTGGCTTCAGCCACAGTCTTGGGTTCAATGGTGGACACAAGTGAGTAATTGCTAACTACACTTTGTCTAGTTTGAACGCCTGCCTTAGGATCTCCAATGATTTGATCCTTAGGGTGTTGCTCTACCCAAGTGCTGTGCTTCTTAGGTGAAGTATCTTCTGAGTCATCCTTTGATTTCTCAGAATCATTAGATTCAGCCATCTCATCATCAATCTCACTCGAGTCCTCATAAACTGGACTGTCATTATGAGTTGCATTCTTTGGTTCAATATTCTCATCTATTCTCACATCAGCACTTTCTATTATTTTTCTGGTTCTTTTGTTAAGACACCTATATGCCTTACTAGTAGAGGAGTAACCCAGAAATATACCTTCGTCAGCTCTTTCTTCAAATTTGCCCGGATTTTGTTCGAGCCGCTTGATGTAACACTTGCTGCCGAAGACTCTGAAGTGCTTGATTGTTGCTTTTCTTCCAAACCATAGCTCATAGGGAGTTTTGACTTCATGTGGCCTGATCAAGCATCGATTTTGAATGTATACAGCCGTATGAATTGCCTCTTTCCAATACTTGTCAGCCATCTTGCTTTCACTTAGCATCGTACGAGCCATCTCTTGTACGGTGCGATTCTTCCGTTCCACAACTCCATTTTGCTGTGGAGTTCTAGGGGCTGAGTACTGTCTTTGAATGCCATGATGTTCACAATATTTAGTGAACTCTTCAGATGTGAACTCGCCTCCACGATCAGACCTTAAAATCTTGATACGTTTTTCCAATTGATTTTCAACCTGTGCTTTAAACACTTTAAAACGATCAAGTGCTTGATGCTTATGCTTAAGAAACAATACCCATGTCATACGAGTATAATCATCAATGCATAACATGAAATACTTATCTCCATTGGTGCTTTGAGTTCGCATCGGTCCACAGAGATCAGTGTGCACTAGCTCAAGAGGTTTCTTGGAATGATGCTCCTTTGACTTGAACATAACCCTCGTTTGCTTTCCCTTTTGGCAAGAGTCGCAAATGGGATTGGAAGGCTTTTCAACTTTAGACATGCCTCTTACAGCCTTTGAATTGCAAATCTTTGACATGTTATCAAAGCTTAGATGCCCAAGGCGTTTGTGCCACAACCAACTTTCCTCTGTCCGACTCATCAAGCAGGTCTTTTCAGCTCCATCTGACAGTGTATAGAGATTTCCAGCAGTTCTTGATCCAGTTGCCACTGTTTTGCCGTTGCTACTCTTCTTGATGGCAAACCCATTCTTTGTGAAGATAACTTCATGACCCTTGTCACAGATCTGGCTCACACTAAGCAGGTTGTGTCTCAATCCAGACACATATAAGACTTCTTCAGATCTGATCTTGTTTGCCATAAGCTGAATAACACCTTTTCCGCAGATTTTGGCACCATCATTGTTGCCAAACTTCACTGAACCGCCTTCATAGTGCTGTAATTTGATGAATTTCTCTTTATCACCAGTCATATGGCTTGAACAACCACTATCAAGGACCCATGGTGCTGTCTTCTTTTGTGCATTGAATGCCGTTTGCACAATGAGAGATTCTTTGGGATTACCTTCCCTTTTCTTTGCCCTCCATGCCTTAACTAACTTGGGTTTCTTTTCAACCTGAAATTGGTTAGCAATAGGCAACCTACAATCCCTAGCCAAGTGTCCATAATTATGACATATATAACACTCAATTTTGTGGCTACTTAGGATTGAAAAAGGATTCCTAGTCACAAATGGACTGTTTCTTACATAGAATTTGCAATCAGCTCTTTTATGTCCAAACATATTACAATGAAAGCAATAACCATAGAATTTGTATCTTCTTTGTGGCTGGTTAGTCTTCATTACCTTTCTAACAGGAATGGACTCCTTTCTAGGTTGAGTGGGCTTCATAGAGTTAGAAGGTGCAGTGACTTGCTTCACAAACTTTTTCTTTTCAGGAGGTGCAATCTTAGAGGATTCACCTTTCTCAAATCCTAGACCGAATCTGAAGTGGGCTGGTCTTTGAACTTTCAGTAGTTCATTGAGTTTCATAGTCCCTTCAATCGCTTGGAGCGCTTTGAGTTTCTTGCTATTTTCCAAATTTTCAGCCTTTGCTCTAGCGATCTCAGTTTCAAGTTTCATAGCCTCTTCCTTTTTGATACTTATTTGGTTTTCAAGGACTTCTACCATTCTTTTATATTCTTCTACTTGAGTTTTCAAAGCAATAATAGAACTTTCAGATTCATGGAGAAGTTTCAGATTTTTCTTACTTGATTTGCGTTCCATGCTTAGCTCCTCAAGTGCGGCTATGAGTTCCTCTTCAAGATTGACTTCAGCCTCCTCATCCTCTTCCGGATCTAGCTCTTCTTCTTCTTCAACAGTGACCATGAAGAGAGCTTCGGTTGATTCATCATCGTCTGAAGTTTCAGACGTGCTGTCATCTTGTTGACATAGAAAGTTTTTAGCTTTGCCCCTTTTTCTAAAATTTTTCTTTCCTTTACTCTTTTCAGCATAAGAGTCACTTTCATTGTCTTCTTTTAGCGGACACTTCGCAGCAAAGTGACCAATACCTCCACAATTGAAGCATTTAATGGGTAGCTTCCCTTTGTACTTGCCAATGCTTCCTTTCTTCAACTTTCTAACAAATTGAGCCTCAAGCTCATCATCATCAGAATCAACATCATGACCAGCAGTCTCTTTTGCCTTTTTCTGAACTTTGAAGGCGGCTTCTTTATCAGATGAAGACGTCTTTCCTATGCGCATCTCATAGGCAGTTAGAGAACCATGTAATTCATCCATGGAAAATGCATTCAGATCTTTGGCTTCTTCAATGGCTGAGACTTTTGAATCAAACCGGGGAAGAAGAGATCTTAGAACCTTTTTGACGATGACCGGCTCTTTAATCTCCTCCCCTAGTCCACGAATGTCATTCGTGACTTCATTCACTCGTTGCATATACGAGTCAACATTCTCGCTTTCTTCCATGCGAAGAGACTCGAATTGAGAGCGATGAGTTTGCAATTTGGCTTCTTTAATCTTCTCATCACCTTCATGTATGCTTTGCAACTTGTCCCAAATTTCCTTGGCTGTTTTGCATGCAATTACTTTGACAAGCTCGCTGTCTACAAGGCCACTAAAGAGTGCATTCTGCGCCTTGGAGTCGTTGTCTGCCAACTTCTTCGATGCTGTATCATTGGGTACGTTGGCAGCATTGTAACCGACTCTGACAGCCTCCCAAACATCATAGCCAAGAGATTTGATGAAGGCTTGCATCCTAATCTTCCAGAAAGAGTAATTAGAACCATCAAACAGAGGTGCTTTCATATTCCCTGTATTGACTGCCATGTGATTTGACAAGAGATCACCCTTAGCGTATTAAACTGATCAAGGGAACCTCGCTCTGATACCAATTGTTGGATACCGCGATCACTGAGAGGGGGGGGTGAATCAGTGATTTCTAAAAACAGGTCCAATTCAACAACAAAACAAGTCAAATCACACAATGACACCAGATTTAACGTGGTTCACCGAAAGGCTACGTCCACGGTTCAAAGACTGTCCGAACACCAATCCGGGACAGATCTGAATCTTATTTAGTCGCTACAACGACAAAGAGCACCAACCCTTATTTTCAGATAGCACCAACTATCTAGGAAGCACCGACTCCCTTTAGTTTCAGATAGCACCAACTATCTAGGAAGCACCGACTCCCTTTACAATTTATCTGCACCCACAGATAGGATCACCAAACCCCAGACACCAAGCACCAACTTGATGTAAAGACAGAGTAGAAGATTAATTCTGTCTACAGCCCTTCCCCTTTACAATTCTCTCTCTCTCAATCCCTTACAAATTGAAATCTAAAGCATAAAGAGAGACACTTAACTCATGGACGAATCACCATCTTCTAGAGCATAATCTCGTCCACAATTGCTGTAGAAAACGTCTGATAATGCAGCAACACAGCAACACAGCACCAGCACTCTTCTTCTCTCCAAAACTCTCTCTATAACTCTCTTCTTCTGGTGTCTCTTCTAATCTGTTTATGAACGACCCAAGCATGCCTTTATATAGGTTTTGATATCCCTTAATTGTATTTAAAACGGGCTACAATTCGTTTAGAAAGAGTCCCAAACGAAATAGATAACTGTGCTGAATTTTCGTGCAAAACTTCTAATTCTGCGCAACTCTGGTTCCCGTGCTCGGTCGACATCCTGGCTTGCCCGGTCGACCGAAGACACTGACTGAAAAACAGACAATTTCGAGCTCGGTCGACATCCTGAGAGCTCGGTCGACCGAAGACACACTGTGTCACAAAAATAACTGAGAGGTGCCTTTTTGCAGGTTTCTTCTTGCTCGGTCGACCGCATGAAGAGCCCGGTCGACCGCGTGCTCTGCATCAGGAATTCTTAATTCCTGACTGTTTCAATTCTGTTTCTTCTTTTCAGCTCTATCAATACCAGCTTATTAACATCATGTTTGTGACAATGTGTTGACAAGAATTCCAACTCAAATCAATACTTGAGATACTGATTCTTCAAATCATCAAAAACTACTCAAGTCATCTCAAATTCCAACAATGCATAGCAGTTCTCACATGCTTATCCAAGATTATAACCTTGGGCATGCCACCTTACCTCACCCGAGATCTCTCCCACTGGCATGGGTTCGATGGATCCCCAGCCCCTTAACAGGGGTACCCAAAAACACTAATCTCACATGCATAGGATAAGATCCATGAGGCAGTGAGCATATCATATAACCAACACAAATTCCCACATCAAATAGTGGGGCCACTGTAGGCATGGTGGCATCAAATTCGCGATGCAACAGAAATACAGTTTCATACTAATTCATGGTAAGGGCAGTGAAAAGACTACAGCATGGAAAGCATATCCAAAGAACGAGTGAAGTGCGTGGAGTGCCATCAACCAAACAGTGAGTTTTGTGTGTAAAATTCAACTTGTGAACAGTGTGTCCTACCCAAATAGAGGGTCATTCAATTGGAACACGAGGAATTCTAACGCCCAAACAGTGGGTACAATGCATGAAAATTTAGCATCCGGACTTGTACCCTTGGGCCTGTTTGGTAACTCTAAAAATAAGCACTTATTAAATGATTTAGAGCTTATTAAAATTTAGAGTGTTTGATAAAACTCTAATCATGATTTAAAATTAAAACTTATATTTAGAAATAAGTGATTTTAAGCTCTTAAACATAAGCTGCTTTGCGTAGCTTTTTTTTCATAACTTTTTTTTTCTAAAGTCGGGGAAGCCATTTCACAATTTCTTTCTCTGCTACTTTTCTCTTGGCACAACCATCCCAAGGAAGGCGATGAGGACAACTTATTTAGATGGTTATCAAACACTCAATTACAAAATAAGAACCTTTTTTTATAATTTTACCAAACAGTCTAATTATAAATTTGAACTTGAAAATTAGACCTTAATTTAATTAGCTCTATTAGATAGATTAGAGTTACCAAACAGGGCCTATGTGTGAAGAAAATGTGTAGCAAACCCAACACCCAAAGCATGGGTCATTCCATGAAAAATAAATGGAGTTCTGAAAACCAAACCACGGCTACAAGGCATGGAATTTCGTCATCTAAACAGTGCACAAGCCTTCACCACTCAAATACTTGTCCCATTACTGCATGTACACATGATGATCACATCAAATCAACAGATAAGTTATGAAATTCATAATGGGGAGCATCAAGATCATGGCCAAACATGGGCTGATCATGGTTATCTGGGCAGAATCTCATCCAAACAGTGAATTAGATTATGACCAATGGATAGGTACATGCATTGCACGTAATGTTCATTCCACTATCATCAAATAATAACTTGTTTCAGCTATAGTACTATGTTATAAGATACTATCATATGCTAGTATTAATCTAGGTTCACAATATTGTCTCGGGAACATATCTAAATGGAAAATGATATTTAGAAGATTATTAAATCAAATGAAGAAATGAAAAAAAAATGCGTATCATGCATAACATAAAAGACGCTTGATAAATATAATCTTCAATAGATATTTTAGATGGAAAATCTAAGAAATGATGAGTTATGACATGTGGCATCACAAAATGGCAGGGTCGCCACTGTCACAAAGAAAGAATCTGTTAAGCCTTCTCCAGCTTCATCTATATGCAATGTCAGCATATAGATAAAATGTCCACCCTGTTGGGTGGGCCAACCTGGATTATGGCCGGGGGTTTTAGCAGGAATAGGTAGATATATGGATGGATTAAGGTTGGCTAAATATCTCCATTATCAAATAATCTTAGGCTTAGATATTAAATCTCAACCTTTAGTGGGCCTAGTTTTTGTGAATCCAAATTGCTCAATAAAATCTGCTACTTTGAATTAGCATTTTTCTATCCATCCCTAGTGAGATGAGAATGGGGATGACTAGAAGTAACCCACATTTGAAAGATTCAAGGTATTGTTTATCAGCAAAGCATGTGTACCACATGAATTAAATTGGATCCTCTAAGGCCACCCGGGTAAATGTGTAAGTGAATTCATTAATTCTGATGGGTTCAGTTTGGTTGATGGTTTTCCCTCTAAACCTATCCGAACCGCCCATTTGCACCCCTAATAGAAAGTAACAATCTCATCCTCTCCGCCACATGGCCCAAGCGGAATAAAATTCTTGGACTTCTTAAACTTCGAAACTTTTGGGATTCTTTAAAATCTTTTGGTAATCTCCAAACTCTTTAGTAAAGAGTCACCACCTTCCTTTTTTTGTCTTAGACGCCTCCATAATTTACAAAATTGATAAAAATGAAAATTACATAAATTCCTATGTCTCAACGATGAAACTTACATGGCAATCTAATAATGGAAATAAAATGGCTTTTAGGGAAAACATCATGCCTTGCCCTTTTACGGGAAGCTAAGGAAACCATGATGCCCTTTACATATTGCCTCAAATAAACCAATAACCAAAAAGGAAAGTAAAAGACTTGTGGGCCATATGGAGAGGACAATAAACTTACAGGATTAGTATCTCATACAACCATACAAACCACAAAAAACTAGGCTGCCAATCTGTACTGGAAAAATAGGCAGCCAAAAGAATCCCGGATCTGCAGAAAATAGATCTGAACCTTGATGTATGTGTGTCTCCGGTCGATCGGACACGGGGTCGAGTCGACCGAACTCACGAACCAGAAAAGTTAGATTTTCCAGTTTCGTGTCCATTAGAAGTCAAACAACCTCTAATGGATTCTTACCATCCTTCCATTACAGAATAACACTTTTGTGAACATTCCAACAATAGATCTACTTAAAAAGAAAGCAAATCCACAAATTTTAGTTAGGTTTTCCAGTTTCTCTTGATTTTGCCACTTAATTATATTTTATTTAACCCCTGATGCTAAAGTAAATTGAAGTTAAAGATAACATTAAGAGACGAGAAAAGAAGATGAGTCATATAAAAACACATTAAATTTAAAAAATACCCCTTTTTTATAAATAAAAAAGTAGAAAAAACTATTCGCTTATGACAAAATACCCTCTTCTTCTTATCCACAATGATGAAAAACCATTTTTTTATCCACAAAAATAAAAAAGTACCTTCTTATGCCACTAAATGACAAAAAACCCTCTTAATTATCCAAAAAAAGGTTAAAAAGGGTACCTTCTTCTTTTTATATCTCTTAATTTGAACATTCGCTTCAAACAAGTGAATTATCCAATCAGGCAAGGCGTGGAATATGCAAAAGCATTCACTAAAAAAAATGACGATGCAAGTTGGGATGTCACATTTGATCATGAGGATGCATAAGAGCATGAGAAGAAAATCACGTTTGATCATAGCAAGGCATTTGATGAGAGGCGCCCATGTAAATCT
Organism: Litsea cubeba; assembly: GCA_012931725.1. Classification (NCBI taxonomy): domain Eukaryota; kingdom Viridiplantae; phylum Streptophyta; class Magnoliopsida; order Laurales; family Lauraceae; genus Litsea; species Litsea cubeba. Next base: position 22,459 of record WHSA01000199.1, read on the forward strand.
CATGGAATAGAAGGACAAAAACCATGATGCCTCTAGGAAATGTATAAAGAGGCAATGAGACCTTGTGGAAGCAATGCAAATAGGCATGCTATCGGGCACCCAAAATGAGTTGTGGCAACAAATACCCTTTTAACATGGAGTGATGCTAGATGGACAATCCCATGGACCACTCCATGGACAAACTCCATGGTTCAAGGGTCACATCGTCTAAAATATTGTGACCCTTGAACCATGGAGTTTGTCCATGGAGTGGTCCATGGGAGTTTGTCCATGTAGACTTTTTGTTTAACATGTCCATGATGCAAGGAGTTATATAATACACATTTTTTGGATGATTAGGTTCAACCTCAGGTAAGCTATCACCATTATTTTAGAATGCTTATTATCAAAACAAGAGAGTCTTCTATATTATATGATTAACGAATTCACTTTCTGGGAAAAATAAAAGTTTGCAAACTTTCTAGAGTGAAACATTCTTAAAAACAAATTAACTCAAGCCAGAAAGTTCTATATTTGTTTTTCTTGTATACCATAGTCGTTGCATATAATAAAACATATTAGGAGAAGAAAAAATGGTCCTACATGAAAGTTAGGGACGTATTTATGACTTTTGCAAGAATAATCACTAAAAGTAACAATGGCTAATGTCATTTCATCATCCTTGTCATTAATAACAGCAAAGCCTCTTCATCCAAAACAGCAAAGCCTCAATGCATCAATTATTAACAATTTTTTATTGAGATGAATTGGTAAGGCTACGAAACCCACGCCAGGGTTAATTCCATGGACCTCACAGACTGGGCTTGTCCTGCCCAATGAGCACTCAGTGATTCTTAACGCATTGATGTTAGTAGTTTCAAAAATAATATTGTGAGTCACTATTTTCTTTTTAATCCTAACGTACTATGGTATGTTGCTCCATCTAACCTATGTTCTTAAGATACTGCTACCTTACCTAACCAACATAAGCTTCTAGCTACCTGGGACATCCATGTCAGTTTTGTCACGCCCCGAAACCGGGACCTGCAGCGAACCGATCTCGGGGTGCGAAATTTTGGAATAATTTGAAACTTTTTGTTATAGTTCCCAAGATCCGCGTGAATGAGGATAATCAAATCTCATCACAATCAGAGTGTATTTTTCGCGGAAGCTACACATGGTGTTACGACTCGGAATCCGTGGCCATCGGGTTCCGTGTCGTACGCAACCAATATCATAAAGCCATCTCATAAAAAGACTGGCACGAGTCATAGATCATAACACACTGAGCTGGTAGTAACAAATCTATTATTTCCCACATATTCAAGTTACAATTAACAAGTGTCTTAATTACAAACCCAAAAGAAAAAGGCTGAATAAAGCCATACAAAAATAACCAACTAAACAGAATACTACCCTCAATATTTGATACGAACTCTGGTGCCGAACTTGACATCTAGATGATATCAATTGGCAGCCTCTCACGTCAGACCGGCGGTCCCACCGCCTCCTCTGATCAAACACCTACAAACAGAAAGAGAAGGAACTGGCACCAAACAAAAGGGTCAGACACGACGGTCTGGCAAGAAAATAAACAAATAATATGAAATAAAAGAACATACATAAAACCTGACGAAATCATCGTAAAACCAAATGCAGAGTCTAAACAATAATGGCGATAAAGCATACCAAACAATCGAAAGACCGAACATAAATGTCGAAACAAGTAAAAGAGCAATATCAATGTACGAATATCTCAAAAAGATAAAAGCCTGCATCAAACGTTTAATCGTCGGAAATACATTTCAAATCCTGAATAATAGCGACAATATGATAAATATCGATATCGTAGACATTAAACAAACCTGAGCATAAATAGTATAACTAACGAGAATCATAAACTAAAGCAATGTACAGATAAAACACTGGCAACCACAATTAGCTAAATCCTCCTATTACCGAAGTAATAAGAGCAAACAGAGTGTAGCCACTGAACGTGGTACTAACAGAGGATCAGAACCGTAGCCATACAAATGGGACCGGCAGATCAAAAGTATCCGAACCATAGCCATACAAATGGGACCGGCAGATAATTACCGTTGCCATGGTCGGTACAGACAGAATCCAAGCTGCAGCTGGCGGACAGAGTAAAGATCCCAAGCCGGGTGATCAGCCCGACAAGGTGACCTAAGCCTAGTGGTGCCTTTAGTTTTCAAACTCAAACAGATACAAATCTAACATAATACTAATCCCTTTGGCTCAGGGGCTCGCACCACATAGCTCTGGCCCTGTCTTGCCTCGGGGTTTGTTTTTCGGAATCATAGCCTCTTTGGCTCATGGGCTCACACCACATAGCTCTGGCCCCGTCTTGCCTCGAGGTTTTATTTTCAAAATACTAATCTTAACAAAACAAGAGTCTCATCGAAGAAATCCCGAATGTAACAAACATACTCCAAATCTCTTTTCAAATCGAATCGGAGAAAACTTACTATTTCTCTGGTAAACCGTTCAAATACGCATCAAGGTGATTTGTATAAAATCATACGATCAACCCTTTCGAACATGGGAAGACACATAATTTTATAACAAATCATTGATGCTATTTAAGTTAGTTCACCAAAGAAAACAAATACAAATACAAATACAAATACAAATACATTTTTCCTGACTTGAAATGGAATGGACAGTGGAGAATGACCTAATGACTTACCAAGGGACCATCACAATGCACATTTAACCTTTAAACATTAATAAATAAAGAATGTGTTTGATGCCAATGAAAATCCATAATGTTTAAATGATAAAGTGCGCATTGAGACCCGAAAGGTTCCCGGATAATCTCACATAAGCTCATTCCCACATCATTCCCATTTCACAAATTTCCGAGTATCACAAATAATCTCAAATCTCATTAAAACAGGCCCATAGTTGGCCTTAAACCGAGTCCAAAACAGTCCCAAATGACAGTCCAAAGACTACTTTTAAATGGCCCACAAAACGAGTTTTCAAATCAGCCCAAGACTAATCTTAAGATGGCCCATAATACAAACCTTAAAACGGCCCAAAACCAAACTTGAATGGCCCACAAAACACATCTTAAAAACAGCCCAAAACTAATCTGAACAGGCCCACAAAACTGATTTTTAAAGCGACCCAAACTAGACCTTTAGTGGCCCACAAAACTGATTTTAAAAACAGTCCAAAACTAATACTTAAATGGCCTTCAAAACAATTCTTAAAACAGCCCAAACAAACTTCGAACAGGCCCACAAAACTAAACCTAGGATGACCCACACACAAACCTTAAAAACAGCCCGAGACTAAACTGAACAGGCCCACAAACTGATTTTAAAAACAGTCCAAAACTAATTTGAATCAGGCCCAAGGAACAAGTTTTAAACCAACCCAAATTAACCATAAAACAGGCCCACCAACAAATTCTAAAACAGCCCACTATCAGGCCCTAAACTAACCCAACATCAGGTCTTGAAATGGCCCAAGGACTGGCCTGAATCAGGCCCAAGAAAGCCCCAAACAATCTGGCCCACAAACAATCCAAACTTGGGCCCAAACCCGAGCCCAGACTGAGCTGGGCTCGCTCGAGCGGACCCAGGCCCGCTCGAGCGGACCCAGACAGAAGCTGGGTCGCTCGAGCGACCCAGTGGGTCGCTCGAGCGGACCCAGTGGGTCGCTCGAGCGGACCCAGACAGTGCCTGGTCCGCTCGAGCGACCCAGTGGGTCGCTCGAGCGGACTGGGCCTGCCCAGTCCGGCCCGAGTTGCAGCAAACTCCATTCTTTTGCATTTTTTTCTGATTTTTCTGATCATTTTCCATTTCCACCTTTCATACAAATTTCATAGATTCTTTGGGCCCTTCTTGACCTTCCAAACTCATCAATCACCATCCATAAATCCATCCAATTGATCAAACACAAGCCTTTTCAAAACAAAGTTTCTCTTTGAACACCAAACACAAGATAGTCCAATTTTCTTTCTAAATGACCAAGTGAAAGCAAACCTCCCCATGCATTGTAAAGCAATAACATATGTTGAAATCAATGTAACAAGAGTTCATTCAATCAAAGTAAATCCATGATTAATAAAGGATTTGAATAACATGAGGAAAAACCATGAAACCCAACAAAAACATGAAAACATCACATTAATTGAAAATCCACTTGCCTTGAGTCAAGAGAAGATGTAAAACACTCCATGAAAGTCCTCTAATGGCCTCAAGCTCCCAAAATCATAAAACCCCCAAATAGCTCATGGAAAACCCTAAAAATCCAATCCATTGTAAACCTTCATGAAAACCCATTGCATGTGGGATTAAAACACTCCAAATGAGGAGGAAAACAAAGATGAAAAGAAAAGAGAACCATTGCTAACCTTTGGGTGCCCCAAATAAGAAGAAG